>CP135585.1:64067-117155 GCA_032401905.1 Swietenia macrophylla | reverse complement strand
TTTTATTTAAATTTTTTAATATTTTAATTTAATCCGTATATCATATAAATAATTAATAATTAATTTAATAAAATTATTTTACTTAAATTTTTTGACATTTTCAACCGAAGTACTCTTTAAATGATTCAATACTCTTGAAATTAATGTGCCAATAATTAAAGTGTTCTGTAATGTCTATTAGTAGAAAATAATTAAAATATAAAATGCACTTTTACAAGATAATTAGTGATTTTATTTTGTAAATATTTGGTAAATTTAAATCAGTTCTGTAATATATATATATATATATATCTTAAATTTATCAGATTTCGTAAAAAAATTGGGTTCAAAGCTCCTTGATTCCCATAATGATCTAAGGAACCAAACACAATATTAAACTTCTCATTCTAAATAAGAAGAAAGCAAAGAGACAATGCTGCCCCTCCAACTTCACTGATCACTAATTACAAGTTAGTAAAGATTGTCTTATTGGGAGTCTAATCACATTTCTTAAACGTTCAATGAGGAGACAACGAATCACTTTGTGGTGAAATTGCCGGGTTGTCTGTCCAATCAAAATCCAAGTCCTGTGGGTCCTATTTTATCATTTGGAGAAAATCTCAACGGTTACGATTCCTCGATGTTTGTGCCGTTAGCAAGCTGGAAAGGAATTCTTTCATGATCATCAAAATAAATTTCACATACATTTCCACTCTCTTTCAAGCTGCGTGGAGTGAAGATGCAATTTTTCTCAATTATTTCTCCAGTAATATAATTGATGTTGAGCTAAATATGAAGTGGGGGTTTCGACTTTTAATTAATGAAAATGATAACCCATTTAATTTTTGATAACAAAAAAATATAAAAAGAAGATAGAATTTGTGTTAAATTTTATAATATATATTTATATAATCTTCACACACATAAATTGAGTACATGTTAAATACAATGCATGATTTTATAACAATAGTAATATATATATATAATTGATTTTTATTGTTAAAATCTTCAAGTTTTAAATTTTAATAATTGAGAAATAAACTTTTTTTATTATGAAAGTCGAATTTTTTTAAAAAATTTATAGTTTTTAAATCAATAACAATCTTAAATTTAATAATTTTTCATTTTTCTCTTCAATCTATTCAATTGCTTAATTTTTGAATCTAAATTTTAAAACCATTTGCACCTATGATTAAAACATGGCAAGTTAAAAAATTGTTAACATACATTTTATGTACTTTTTATTTTATAATATAAAACTTGAAATATAAAATAAAAATTTTAAAATACTTGATGCAAAACTTAAAATAGTTAATATAAATAAATTAAAATTATAAAATATAAAATTTAAGCGATCAAGGTAAAATTTAAAATACATACGAAAAATTTAAAATAGTTATTATAATATTTAAAAATTTTGAATGTAAAGTTAAAAAAAATATATATATATATATTATTGTAGACAATATGAAAAGTGGCCAAGAAAATCAAAACTCACAGTGGGAAATGAAGTGTATTTGGATAGTTAATATTGCTTTGAAAAATCAAGAAACAAAAATGTGAGGATGCATGATGGCTCAGTTGTTTTTGTTTTTGCTAGGGGTTTTTCATCACAAAGCAAGGAAGAATGAATGAGAGTTCGGTTGCGCTGATTGCGGTAGAAAGAACTTTTGCCCCACATTAAATCGACAATGTTGACTAGTGATCGACCGATTTTATTAAAATCATTAATTATTTCATGAGATTTGGTTTGTTTGGAGTTGTTAAGTTTAAGTTTTAGGACATGGATGATTTGTATATGGACCCGTTTGCATTTAAAGTTCAGATATCATAGTTTCAAATCTATTTATTCACTACCACTATGATGGTTATTTCTATGGCAAAATAATTTACTATGTGATTATATATCCTTATATTTTTATATGTGAAAAATTTACAATTTTAAAAGTGTCGAAATGTGATAATTTATTGTCGAATTGTTAAATACCTATTTGTAATTATGTATTCGAAAAATATGAATGTCAGAATTAGTTAAGAATAATACAGAAATATACTTTAACACATACTTGTGATAGAAATATTGTTCTTTAGTGTTGTTTTACATGCATGGAAAAAAAAGTAAATAATCTCAATTCAACTTTATTATTATTCACACATAAATAATAAGAACTTGAATTCCATGAATATTTATCTTTTAATGTTTCATATATATATATATTATTTATGAAAGTATTAAAAGAAATTCTTGCCACAAGTTGAAGTTGAATAGTTGTTTGTTTTCATAAATGGACCCGCAAGAATTAAGCTTCACGGAGCATAACTAACTATTCAAATGAATTTGATTGCACGACATATTAGTATAGTCTTATCTGATCAGTTCTGTCCTCTACTTTTTGTTACATTTTCCAGATCCCATGTTCGCTTTATTAGTTTAATTCTACATACTTGTTCTCAACTTGCTGCATGGTAAATTGATCCAACTCTCATGGTGAATAATCAATAGTGAGCTTAAGGTCATTATCACCATAGCAAGAATCTCTAAGAAAGTGCTTTTGCTTTTCCCCTTCTCGGTCACAAAATGTTGTCAAAATTGATGTTATCCAAAGCATATATATCGTTTCAACTGTTATAGACGACAAAATTAGGTGAAGGAAAACCAATGGAGTGAAATGTAATGCATGCAAGATGAAGAGAGAATTGAAAAGAAGAAACATATAGAGAGTATCAGACAATAAACAATCACATGACCTACCTGACTCTTTCTAATTACAAGCTGGATTTCAACTATAAATTGATGGGTGTGTCCTACATCAATCATCTGATCGAAATAATAACGGAAAGCAACATACCAGGGCTAGTGTTTGAGAGTTTCTTATCATCCGTAGACGTCACGGATCATCAATTCATCAAGACCCACATGATAATTTTGTTGAGCATGGAAAAGAGGAAAATTGCCAATGCCCATGTACTTTATATCTCTTGACAAAATATATATATATATATATATATAAATTGAGACGATTAATATAAAAAATTTAAAACGTAAAAATTAAAATAATTAATATAAAATTTAAAATATATAATAAAAAATTTAAAGTACAATGTAAAAATTTAAATATAAGATACAAGAATATAAAAAAAAAAAAATTTGCATGTAAAATTTATGAATACCGAAAAAGAGATATAAACTTATCATGATATTATTTGTAATAAGTTATATATTTGTTGTTGATTTGCAGACTAACATGTTCAGTAATACTATGTAGTATATCCACCCTTACAAACTCTGAATTTACTCATTTTTCATGCCATGTCAAATCATACATAATTATATTAAGGATTAATTTCGGATTCCATACCTTGGATTTGCTATACCATGCCAATTTCAATGACTACTTTGGCTCATTAGTGATTGAAAATGATGATCTCTATTTCATTTTCGATTAGTTATCAATATTTTTCCCTAGAGAAATCAATTCTTTGGATCATAGTGCTGGGTGGTACTTCATTCTATGCATTTATTGGATCATGAAAGCTACTTTTACTTGCACATGAAGGTAAAACCTTTAATCTTATAATGTTATGATGTCCATTTTCTATCATAGTTTTGATCCATTACCACTTTTTTTGAGTTTATATCAATCCCATTAGTTACCGCCACATTTTTCTTCTTAGAACAAAGGTATAAATGTTATTTTGGTCACTAGATATTAAACAAATAATAATTAAAAGCAAGAGACAACTTATTTTCCTAAAAGATCACAAGAGAGCAAAGAAGAGATAGTATTGTAATATGTTCAAGATTGAGATATTATTAAATAAAATTACTAGTTATTGAATATAGATAAGTGAATAGTTCTAAATAAAAAAAATTACTATTTATCTTTCCCTTTTAACTGTTATGTGTTTTAAGTTAAGTAGAAGTTTCATGAATAAATTGATGATATAGTGCAAAGATGATCAGTTTGGTATAAACTTTCTCGTATTCGAGTTAAGTATGCAGCTATTCTGCCTAATTATTTTGGGCATAGTAAAACTTCACTCCTCTTTGCTTGTCTATTTATCGTTGGTCTTCTATTTGCAGCGTTCCAAATCAAACTCGAGAAACGATTACCCGAACCATACACACACACACACACACACACACACACACACACATATATATCATCAAATTAAACTTCATGTTCATAGATAGTAACAAGTTGAAGGATTTTATTACCGCTAATGTATTCAAATACAGATGGAGCAACTAGGGAAGAACTTAAGAACACCTAATTCTATTGCCTGTTGGAATATTTTGTTCCTCCCTAACAAACAAGCAAAAGACATACACACGTTACTACATTATTAGTGGCCACATTTATTGATTGTTTGGCCAAACAAGTACATACTTCAAACAGATGAATAATACTGAATACAACACCATTTTATTTTACCTCTCAATGTCCCAAATTGAGAATACCCCAAGAAGTTTGCGGCCAAAACTTTTCTTTAGCTTTCATGTACTCAACTCTAGTCCAAGCAATTCATCCTTGCCATGATATTATCATGGCACAAGGATTTCCCAATTCCAACAGAAGCAAAAGTCCTTTTCCAGCTTCTCTCTCCGCTACTTCAAATTCCCTTCTGCCAAATAAATCTTTCCCAATACCACATGTGGGTCTCCCACAAATGGATTCTTCTCAATGCACCCCTGCAACATCTCCTCAGCTTTCTCCAACTTCTCTTTTGATCCATCACTGTTTGCACAAACAGCTTCCCGATGCAAGTTGCTGGCTTCAATTGGGTCATTTGGCAACAAAAGTGTTCTGCAATTGTCTTAAAAACCGGTGGAATCACGAGCTCTCTTTGTCAACCTCAAACCCACCAGTTTTTTTCCTCTCTTCAATATTCTCTTCCTCTCTCACCACCAAACTGTAAATTGCTCCCATTCTTGATAATGAATTCATCCAAAGCCGGGGATTTCCATCTCCTGGCCACAAAGCTGAAAGAGTATTGTTTCATGAAAACTCATGCTTACCATCAGAATGATTAAACAAGAAATGCTGGAAACCAAACAGCTGATCACTGAGGTCTGCAATTGTGATCAGAAGAAAAATGGCCTCTACTCTTCTTGTAACCAGCACATTTTCCCCCGTTTGCGGGACTAAAGAATTTATCTTCTTCCTTCGAGCTTCCTCTCCATTGAACAAACCTTTCTCCTTAGCATTTCTCAACGAGACCTCGGAGAATTTAATTTGTTCAAAGAGCTCTTGATCAGAATACTTGAATAAGAGATCTTCGTGAATCAACGGCTGACGCGGACAAATGAATTCAAACTCGGCTAATGTTGGGATCAAATATGGCAAGATTAACGTAAGCGTTTGAGTAGGCTGAAAGGAAAAGTCCGCAGAGGCTAATACAGTTCAGTGCTGAAACAATAAATATCAACGATATGTTAGAGAAAACTTTCATGCTTGTGCAAGCAACAAGAGAAGGTAAATTATTGTCGAAGGTTTCAAGTTCACCTCGAAGAAAAGGACCACAGGAGGATGATAGCGTTTCCAATTATTGGGTTGCACGGACGTCATGGTGGAAAAAGAGCTGTGAATTTTTATGGCGAAAGAACTACAGATGGAAGAAGACGAGATGCAAAGGAGTTGGATTGTTTCCTAATTTGGAAAAGAGTGAAGATATAAGATTAAGATTTGTTGGAGGTGTTTTTATTTTCGGTGAATTATTAATTATTGTTTGAAAATTTATTTATGAAATATTTACTAATTCGTAATTAAAATATATTAAAATTAAAATGAGCAGAAATTAGAATGAAATAGAATCGAAAAATGAGAATTAAAATATATTATTGATTTTAGTTGCAGAAATCGAAAAAAGAATGAACTAAATTTCTATTGATATATTTACTTGGCATTGAAATTAGAATAAAAACAGAAAAAATTATTTTAAATTATTGAAGTGCCCTTAATTAATTTTATTATTATTATTGTTTAATTATAATAACTGTAATTATTAGTATTAAAAAATTATTTTTATTAATAAACAATTATAATAATAATTTTATTAATAAAAATTATAAGAATAATAATAGTAATTTCTTTTGTAAGCTTATATAATTTTAGTGAAAGAAAAGAAAAGGACCTATGAATGTTAATGGCACCATGAAAAAAGAAAAAATATTAATAAATATAAGTTAATGGAATGGATAAAACACATAATGGTGAATGTCAAGGGTATAAAAATGCACATTGCAAAAGGAGAAGGTCCAATCGCACTCTTCCTCTCCATGGCTACCAAATTCTTGCATTAAAAGCGTTCAATTTGGTGGAATTTGCCTCGCACCAGTCTGTTGTGGCGTTTTAGAAGCTGTGTCCTACGATTTGTAATTTGTGGAAAAATCAGAATTTCATAGCCAAGGCTTCGCTTTTGCCTGTTATGGGGAGTTTGTCTCGGGTTTGCTTGTAGTTTGGCTGTTAATTTTGTCAATCTACATTTCCTTCTTGATTGGTTTGTTGTGGGGCAATTTTCTTTATAATTGTGCATTAGACAGCCTATATACGATGAAAGAATGAACTAGCTAGTAAAACTTTATATGGTTTAAGATTTCGCAAGAGAGGAGAGAAATCGGGGACTGTAACAGTGGGCTACTTGCTGCAGGTGGGGGCAATTGCGCCTCAGAGCTTGGAACCACTGCTACAAAGTATTCATAGTGTCCTGGGAGTCCAGATTGGGCAACACGTAAGGCAACTGCTAATGCTTTAAGCGCCATAGCCTTCCATTGAAGAAACTTGGCTACAGATAGATGGTGCTACTCCTATGCTGGCAATTCTTGAGGTTTGTCGATTTGACAAGGTAGCTTTTCAGAGTTGAGTTTCGATGGCATGATCATCCTTGTATTGTATTTTATTCTTTTTATAAATCTAACTTTATAGTCTAGATCCCAAGGTTATCAAATTTCAATATATTAATAGAAGTTTGCTCTTTTTAGTTTTGTTATTCTCAACATACTTGTGCTTGTCACTAGTCAATGTCTGGGACATATATAACACATTCAACAAATTAATTAAAATCAAAAAATTAGCATAAATGAAAGATTGATAACAAGCTCTCAAACTATCAATTCAAAAGTAAAAACAAAAATGAAAACCAAAAAAAAAATCCATGAACTAATTTTTATTTTCAAAAATTACCATTCGAAACATAGAACAACAAAATAACAAATTTAAATGATACCAAACTACATCCCACCACAAAGTATTCCAAGAACATATCCCCTTTTGTGCAGATTGGAAATTGTAAAGAACACACGTAACATATCATGGTTCGTGACCAAGTGCTCCATGGCATCATATATTTTATCCTCATATAAGCCTTCAATTTTCATCATTTCTTCGTGAACCTTATATTGTAAATCAGCTATTTCTTTATCAACAATCGATAGCACATTAATTAAACCATCTAATTTAGGAACTATTACTGCTACTAACTCAGCCATTAACCCCAGCATTTGAGCACATACTATCAAATATTTTTTCTTTGGTTTTTCTTTTCTTAGACTTATTTGTTGAACTACTTGGACCAGTATCTAATTGTTGAGGAACATCATTTGATTGTGGAGTAGATGACATACCATCAACAAATTCTTGCACAAAAGACTCATATCAAGTCATTTTCCAAATTAACCTCAATATTG
The DNA here is from genome assembly GCA_032401905.1 of Swietenia macrophylla. NCBI lineage: Eukaryota > Viridiplantae > Streptophyta > Magnoliopsida > Sapindales > Meliaceae > Swietenia > Swietenia macrophylla. Next base: position 109,489 of record CP135585.1, on the reverse strand, counting down.
TCAACTTGACGTACCTCCTCTTCATCATCATCTACGTTGCCAGCATTAGCACCAGCTGCCCGATCCCGACCATAAATTTCACCCAAAGTGTAATAATGAGAAAATGGTTTGTTAAATAAACCAACTGCATCCTTTCTTTTCTGTTTTAAACAAAAGAATAAAACATTTGTAAAATAAACCAAAGTAATAAAATTAGCAACCAATACACTTAAAAAATTTTACCTTAACGTAATCATCAAAAACATCTTTATCACACATTATCATCATCTTCTCATTATCCCAACTAAACCCACTAAGAAATACATATCGAACATAGCACAATACTTTTGCTTGAAACATTTCACTCTAGATTCAATGTGAGGAGATGCCTTCACACCACAACCTGGCAGTTTCTCCATCTTATTTTCCAATTATTGTAAATACCCATTTTGAAAATACAATCTAACCGCCACATAGAATTTTGGCTCAATTCAAACAATGATTCAATCAATGCATTATCTTGAGTTGTTGTCCAGAAGTGTTTGTTCATACCCCGACCTCGAGGAGTTGGAGTTAGAATAGAACTCATTCTATATATTCAAGGACAATATCAAATGTCAAATAACAATAAAATATCAAATCTCAATAAACAATATAATTTCTAAATGTTAAATAACAACACAATATCAAATATTAGTGAACAATATAATTTTTAAATGCAATGAACAACACAAGATCCAAATATAAAACAACAATACAATATCCAAATGCAAACACTCCAATACAATAATAATGTTAATAAAAAATACAATAACAACTGTCCATAAAAAAAATACAACAACAAATGTCATTCATTATCCGTTTGCTTGCCATGTGTTCCACATCTCTTGGGCCAAATTGTTTTTCCAAGTTGTCCATTCATCTGAGGGCTCAATTGTATCAATTGCCTCTGAGTCATAATCAATACATGAGTTTGATTCATTATTCAATTCCATTTCCATATCATTGATAAACATTTCCTTTCTTATAAGGTTATGTAGCATGCAACAAACAAATATTATACGTCTTTGTGTTTTTATGTTATAGAAAGCAAGACTCCTTAGTATAGCCCATTTCTCCTTCAATAATCCAAAACATCACTTAATCACATTGCGAACACTTGAGTGCTTCATATTAAACAACTCTTCTAGTGTAGTTGGTTGGTGTCCATCCCTAAAGTTACTCAAATGGTAACGTTGTCCTCTAAATGGTGAAAGATATCCTATGCCATTGGTGTAACCACAATCAACCAAATAATAATAACTTATTACCACAAATAAAATATCAAAAAAGTCATGATATAAATTATACAATTGTATAATTTAAAAATAACATTATTTATATGTATTACCATGAGGAACTTTTAAACCATTTCTTCTAGTTATGACATCTTTTAGCATGCGCATATTATGAGTTGAACCTTCCCATCCGATAAGACATAAATAAATTGCATATCTTGTGAACAAGCCACTAACAAGTTTGTTGCAATTTTATTTTTCTATTTCTATATTTTGGTTTATCGGCCTCTGAAACGTGAACCTTTATATATGTACCATCTAATGCTCTCAAGCAATTTCACGTTATAATATTAAAAAAATTTGTAAGTCAATTTACACAAGTGTATTAGTCAACAATAGGTATTCATACAATAATATACGTACCTTGAACCATTTCCATATTGGTTTCATTGAATCCTCCATCGGTGTTTTCGAAAATTCTTTTTGACATTTAACCATTGCTTTTAAGTACTCATGGAAACATTTACTAACTGTTCATCCAGATTTTTTGAAATTGAAAGCAACCACCCTATTCTTCAAATGGTGTACTAAAACATACAAAAACATTGCAAGCATCTCCTCAAGCGAGACATTTTTGGTATCAACCAAACCCCCTTTCTCAGGAAGAAGTTTACATAATTTGGTAAAGGCTTATCTATCCATTCTTAATTGTGACAAACATTTCACATCACTTTCGAAAACCAAATCATACAAATAATGCAATTGTTGGTAAACTCTATAATATGATTTGGGTCTTTGCAATCTTCGTTCATGAGTTATTGACAGATGAGAACACATAACAGTGCACATAGCCAATATCATTTGCAACATCATCACCAAGCTTTGTATAACTACAATAATTTTTTACTTTCTTGTTAACGAACGAGTCATGCCTCTATCTAAGTATCAAAAATTAAGACAATCAATATTTATAAATTTCAAACAATCAATATAAATATCAATTCTCCATCTTACTTGTCACAAAACGTATGCAACAAATGAAGCATGTCATCTCCCATAACAAATTACATATCATTGTCATAAGCAAATCATCACTATAAATAAAATCACACAATTAAAAACAGCATAAAAAATTAACAAACAAATGCTAGTCTGAAAAAAAATAGCATTTCCAATTCTAGAAATTTAGACAATTCCATGCTGCAAAATACAGCAAACAAATGCTCATATACTCAGACAAGAATCCAATAGTCAAACAAACCCCATGACTAACCCTGCACTTGAAAATAAAACCATCAAAATTAACAAACAAATGCCCTCAAATCAATTGCGTGAATTTGACATAGTATATACTTGAACAAATTAAAAGCAGTTAACAAAAATTTAAACTTAATAACTCTATCAAAATCAACTTGCTATGTACAAATCTTTGCTCCATTTGACAGCAAAAAAACCCTAGCGCAGTATTTGAAAAAAATTTACTCTTCGACATCTCCAAGACCCATTTCTCAAAACACCCAATCGAGCAAACGAATCAATTGGGCCTATTTTTATGTCGCCACTGATATATATCAAATAAACAATAATGTAAATCACTTTCAGAAAGCAAATTACATAAATATCTCAACTCATATAAAGTTTGCTCTAGGTCATTGAAATACAATGTGGCACACAATAATAAACTTAGTCAATAGACTAATGAAGAGCAAAAATTTACAATACACTATAACATTGCAGAACACCAGTTTATCAAAAACCAATCAACCAAAGTTGCATTTCCCACATTTTTCACCAATCCAGCTCAAAAGAACTAATTAAAATCTTCGCCCATTAGCTTAAATCCTTCGTATCTCCAACTATCACAGCAAACAACACTACACAGTTAACCCATCCAAAACAAATCAAAAAACTCTATTATGTTTTTAGAAAAAAAAAAAAAAAGACCAAATAAACAGTAAATCAACTAGAAAAACGTTTGTTCGAAAGATTCAATACATTGTAAAATAACCGGACCTTCAAAATGGCAATTGAAATCTGGAAGGGCAAGAAAAGTTTTTGAAGGCTCGGATTGAAATCTTCACGAGACGAACCAAGCGAAGATCGACACTCGAAGGCTTGAGGAGCAACCCACAAAGCAAAACAAAAGAAAAGGGAAGTGGAGGTAGCGCAACAAGACGCAGGGAGCGGCGGCTTAGAGATGGAAATTTCACGAGGGATTTGGGCAATTTTGACTGAATCTTGCATTTTATATTAAAAAAAAAAAGGAATAAAATGGAGTTTTTATTTATTAGACGAGGATAAAATAATAAATTTAAAGAATAAAAATTTAATTCTTAAATACTGTCACCTAATTAAATTTTTATTCTTATTACGTATTTTTTTATTAATTTTATTATTATTATTATTATTATTATTTTAATAAATAAACACAAAAATGATTCTTAATTCTGAATTTCAATTCTTGAGAAATAAACATACCATTAGTATGTACAAATGCAATTGTGACAAATTATTGGTTTGTCTTGTCTTCTAACAAAAAGGAGGTCCAATTTCATTGCCAATATGTAATACAAAATTATTTACTTGCTGGTTATAGATCTAATTAATTGTATAAATCATTTTGCATTGCGTTGCACTCCAAGTTTGCAATATAAACATATAGTTTACATAATTCATGTGACTCACCTCTTTATCTTATTTAAGAAAGACCTATTATATACATATATTATTTATCTCTCCCTATGTATAGAGAAAATTATTACGGTACTCAAAATTATCATTACTTTTAACTTTTTAACTCTCTTAAAAATTATTTTAAATTTTTTTAAAATATTTTAAATATTATTTATTTATATTTTAATTTTTTTAAAAATTTTTTATTATATATTTCAAATACTATTTATTATATATTTTATTTATTTCAACATTTTTTTTTCTTTGTTTTAAATTTTATACATTTAGTTTTAAGTCTAACACGCACATATAAAAAAAAAAAAAGAATAATAATACTTGTGAGTACCTTAGCCTACTTCTCACGCGCGCGAATGTATGTTGCTTATTGGTTATTAATTATTCAATTTTACATGCATGGTGGTATAAATTAAATGCTAAAACTTGATGCAGTTAGTTTTTTTGTTCAAGATGTGATGAGTTAAATTATGTATTATCACTTTTTATTTTTATATATATTTTTTAAAATTTTATCGCTACTTTTTTTTTCCTTACAAAAACTAATTCTATGTTATTATTAACCAGTAAAATTTTATAATTCTTGAAATTATATGTATGTATGCATGCATGCATGCATGTATGTATGTATGTATGATGTAGTAACATAGTTATACTAGCTAAATATTTATCATGTGGTCTTTAGATGTTAGATGTTACATCTTCCACAATAAACTTTTATTATTGTCTCATTTTCAAAAACATCTAAGCATGCACGCTTTGTCAATTGAACTTTGTAACCCATTTTAAATTGTTTTGCTACCGACATCTATTGAACAAAGCCACCAACCGACCCCCTCAATATTTTTTTAACCAAAAAAAAAAAAAAACTACATCCATTATGTCATTAGCTTGGCAGCTTTGTTTGTATTTATTTTAATCTCTTCATATAACGATGTGAATTAAATTTTTTTCAATTTGTAATTTGATATGAATTAATTTAACTCTAAAATTTTTTTATCATTTTTTTGAATTAAAAGTACTTATTGTTAACTTTATTTATATTTTTATATTCCAATTTCATTCCTTATTGCTGGAAAATATGAATTTATTTAAGTGTGTTTTTGGCTTGGTAGCTTATCAATATTTTGAAGAGAGATAGATTTTGTATTTATTTAGTCTAATAAAATTTAAAAAAAAAATACCAAAACTTTTAGGGTTGAAAGCTTGATAATAAAAACACTGAAAAATTAAATAAATACAAAATAAATGAATTCATTTTGTATTTATAAAATGAAAATTTTATTTTTATTCACGACCTAAAATATAAAATAATTAATATAAAATTTTATTCAATTCATTATTAATTATTAGCCATAAAATTATATTGTTCTTATCTAATATTTTAGAATCAATGATTTAAGAGACGTAGATAACCATAACTTTAAAGGGGTCAGTCAAGACTAATTAAATTCGACCTTATAAAATTAATGGGTATTATAAGATACGTTTTAAACTTTTAGGTTGTGAATAAAATTCTTTTGAGTGAGATCTAAAAAAATTATAATTTATTATAATATAAAATTTATTCTTATTTATAATTAACTTAAATTAGAATTAAAATTTTTATCACCACATGATAGTTGTCTTTATATAAATTATTATTACAGGGAGGTCATTATGTGTATACAAGAAAAATAGAAGTTGTTAAATAATACTATAACTAAATATTACTACCAAAACACATGTGATTAACTGATTATAATATTTCAATTAATTAAGAGTACGAAAGAAATAAAAATAAAAATAAAAATAATACTCTTAATGGCATATACCATAACGTAGAAAATGAGTGCTCCTCTAGAATTTGTGCTATGCTAGTCTTACGTCAACCGTGATTTTATTTTCATCCTCCAATTTTTCAATAAGGGTATTTTTTTTTTATTCTCGATTTGTTTATTTTCTTTTCCATTGCTTTCTCGTCATGGCAACCAAACAGTGCATTGATTGAATCATTTTAATTTGAAAGTTGTTGATTATTGTAACAAATTGCTTTTCGTGGGGTCTACTTTCGTTTACCATTTGTAATGTTTGTTTGTTTTTCCCTTTAAATTTGGTTCACTGTATGCACAAATAATGTTACATTAATGATTATATACATTCATCTCAGCAAAGCATTGCCACAAAGCAAAAGCAAAAGCAAAAGCCAGAAAAAGCAATCTCACTTTTGGAGAACCAAAAACAAAAATACAAAAAAAATTAGAATCTGTAATGGTTGCTGCTGTATTTTATGTATCTTCCTTTTCTGTACTTTGTGTTCTTCAAAACTATGGATTTTCTTAACTTTTAAGCATTTCTGCAGAGATCATACACAAGCTTTTAAGGCATCCATCAATAATCTGTACTTTGTGAAGCTAATTCTGTAATATTTCATCCAAGCCAAGGAAAAAGTAAGCGCCAATTAATTGTAAGTTAAAAAAGGTTGTCATATCATAATCTCACCAAGGTTTTTGTTAATTTTTTAATGTGTTTATGCGTCCATTTGCATGTTTCCAAGAGTTTGTTGGTGCTTGATTAATTATATATTTGTATGCATCATTGACTTGTATTATTGTACGATGATATTTTATCTGGGTTTGTAATAGTTTTACTATTTCTCATGCATCTCTGAACTGTACAAAAACAGGTCTTGTTGCCAGAAAACACTTTACTCATGGTTCCCATGGTGTTGTTTATGCTGTATGTTTTGCAACTTGTTAGGAAAATTTAAGTTGTTGAGGATATGGGTTGCTTTGTATCAACAACAAATAATTCTGGTGAAAATAGAAGGAAACCTAGAAATGTTGGAGAAATTGCCGTGTTTGTTCCGGGATTGAGGATTCCGAAGCCTGTTGACTTTGTTGAGCCAATTGGTGATGGTTTATCCAGGAGCTTGGTTGAACGTTTATCGGCTCTTAGAACTAGGATTGTTGTCATGGCAGGACAAGAAGCTCCCATGTCTACGAAACCTCGAAGAACAGCCACACAACATGGTGATTTGTCGAGTTGTTGTCATCTCCTTGAAAAATTTGTTGAAATTTTTGTTTGTGTACATCAGTTGGTTTGTTGTTTATGCAGGAGGATCAACACTGGCTGATCTTCAGCAGGCTTTGGAAGAGTACATGCCAGTCTTACTCTGCCTGGTTGAAAATGGTGTGTATTTGACTTGAAAGATTTCATCTATTTTCTTTGAACTCTGTTTGGTTTCTAAAAAAGTTGAGCAACACTTTGAACTTTATGCAGGAAACCAACTACAAGATGAGATGCAATTCTCATGGTTAAATCAGGAAGATGATGCAGAGGTCAGATTACTAGTCCAGAATCAAATTCATTTCTCAGCGCATGCCAAATTCTATGGATTTCATTCTTATTTCTTCTTTTCAGGAAACAACAATGTCAAACCCTTGGTATGAGATACTTTCAATTTTGCAAATGATGACCATGCTATCATTATCCCAAGCCAATTTATTGCTTCTTCCCAAAACATATTCCGATAATTATCACTCAAAAGTATTAGAAGGTGTTTATGGATTCCATTACTTGTTGATATACTGATTTATCAGCTGAAAAATTTACTTTCACCTGCTAAAAGATACCATTTCTGATTTATATACCAGACTGCAGGCGCGATTCAATTGATATATTCTTGAAAGCAGCCGGATATTTAGATTTTGCTGTAAATAATGTCCTCCCTCAGCTTCCTCCAGAACTCAGGTCCACTAAACATTTCCTAGCTTCTGAAAATTGCTGATAACCTAGTGCTTTCTGGAAATCTTGATCTTGAACTATTAAATTTCTTACTATAGGAAGGATTTACCAGTGGACCTCGCAGAGGGAGTGCTTCGAGCCTTTTGCCTGCAAGCTCTAGGCCAGGTAATGTACACGGAATTTCAAGCCCTTGCTTATTTTTGGTTACTGCATAATCTTTATCCTTTCCATCCTGCAGGGTGTTGATATTCAACTTGGAATGGCGATTGATAGTGTCAAAGCTACACTGGCAGTGAAACGAAGGTTTGCATGTGAGCTGGTAAAATACTGGCATCAGGTACTAACCGCTAAACCCTGTATAAATCAAAGAATTTCTCTAATTTAATCTGCTTGTGGCTTTGTTGGATGTTACATGTTCATCGCATAAGATAATTCTCGTCCTTTTTCACGTGCCTGGTAGCATTTCTGTGTAGTTTGCTCTAAAAATTCATCATTTGTTAAATCTGTTTCACACTCTGCAGGCTCAAGAAAACATAGTAGATCTTCCACTAACAAATGGATGGGGAGAAAAGCACAAGGCTTTCATTCAATGGAAATATGTTGAAGCCAAGGTAAATTTAGGTTCTTGTTTCTCAAGGCAAAACAAGCAGAGATTTTGTTCCCATTGGTAGATACTAGAATGTGTGATATGTGATGTAGTTTACATTCCAGGCTGCTGCGTACTATCTCCATGGTTTAATCCTCGACGAGGGAAAAACTGAAGGATGTGGAGAGATGGCAGTGGCAGCTCTGCAAGCAGCAGATGAGTTTCTGAAAGAAAGCAAGAAGGCTTGCGAATCTTTCCACGTGACACCTCCGTTATCACGGTATTGTGTAATCCAAACCTCATTCTCTCTGTAGAAATGGGTAGATTTCAGTCTTCAGTTCTGCGTACTTCTTTAACTTTCTGTTTGGCTCAGAAATCCACCTCTTTGGGGGACTAGCAAGTACCTCTTTGAGAAGATTCCGAAAGATATTTCAACCAGGCTGCAAATAAACTCCCAGCTGTACAATCATGACATGTAAGATTGTTGATACAATGCATTTCCCATTTCTGATACTGCAAGTCCGTTGAGTCTTCTTTCTTAGCTTACTTAGAGGGAAGAAAATCTATATTTTGGTCCAAAAATTTCATGGCCAGCGTAAGAGGTGATTCCATATCGAATAAAAATGAGTTGATCTTGAACTTAGATTTGTTTTTTGAATTGGTGACAAGGGCTCGGCTCATGACAGACTGCATCTCCTCAACCTATGTTGATACAGAAAACTTGTTAGGCTGGTAGATATTGTTTACAATAGACTGAGCAATGTTGCTGTTGTTGTCGTTGGTTCCAGGATTCTGCAGAAAGCTCCAGCATTGCCTGATTTTGCATTGTCTCTGAAACCTGATGATTACCAGCTTCCTTTAACGGATCCCTCATGGAATGAAAACTGAAAAGGCCAAATTTTGCTTCATACTTGCCCACATTGACCTTGGAAACTTAATTAGAATGTGTACCACACGATAGAAAAGATCAAGCAATTGATAAAGGTATACTATTTATGTTGTTTGAATCTCAATAACTTCATGTCTAGCAATTTCTATTTGAATAAAATTTTCTCAGAATAAATGACAGATGTGCCAGCTACTAGTTTTAAAAGGAAAATGCCCAATTTAAGATATTTTCAACCGTTTACTCGATATCTTTATTTTGATCCAAGGGTAAGGTTGTGCCAAATTTAATGTCAATTAGAAAAATATGCTATTATTGTATTGCTGCAAATCCGCAAAATGTTTTTATCTTTTTATCCAGGGGCGGTGGGGGGGCGTGGTTTTCGATTAAAATGCATGTAATCCTAGCATAAAAAATTACTGAGAATACTGTAAGGAGATACAATTAGAAATGTGGACAATTGCAATAGCATTCAAATTTCCAAGCACTACGCAAGGGAAAAAAGAAAATCATTTATCATTCCAAACAGCAATATCAGGTTGTATCTGGATAGAACGCTACCTTAACCCATCCGCATAGCTGATCTCATGCAATCTGCAGCATCTCGGAGGGACTTTTTTGCTCATCAGCTCTCCCCAGAATCAAAGCCACGAATCATATTTAGAGCCTTAAACATAAAAGTTTACATGAAGGCATCTTCTTGAAGCCTCTCAAATCTGCAATAAGAATATATTTACTTAACTGTGAAGTAGTTAACCACAACCACAGAGAGATGGTCGCGAGAAGCATAATGTTGGAGCACAAAAATATAAGCAACATTTTTGGGGTACACATTCTGGCCTGCTTTACATTTGAGCAAATATTAAAAAAAGCAGGGCAAAAAATAAATACTATGTACAATGCTCAAGTTTTTTATTCGTTCATTTGATAAGAAACAAAAGAGCTCGGATTTTATATGACTACAAAACTTTTTGACTTTCTTCTTAGAACTTACAGGTTCAATCTTCTTCAAAACAGAAATCCCTGTGTTCATATCATAGTCGCACACAGAGGGAGGTACACTCAAGGAGCTGTAATGAAACCGCAAAATGCTGGACGAAAGCAGTGATTCTCGTGGATCAATTGAGTATATATGGTCAATAAACTCAACAGTCTCGCCAACTTGAAGGGTTTTTTGTGGCTCCCCAACAGCTGGAAGACGATAGGTGATTATTTTGGGTAGACCCGCATACACAACAAGATGATCGGTGAAAATTTGAATGAACCAAATTTTTACACCGGACAGAAAGAAAAATTCAGTAATTAATATCAATGCAGACACCATAAAAATTCAGTAAATTGTCACCAGTGTTTGTTGCCCTTAGCTTTGCAACAAACTTAGCAGGTTCTGCATATTCAACGCAAGAATGTGTTGTGATAGACCGTAGTTTAGATTGAGTAGTGATAAGAGAAGTAATACATTGATGAAACAAGCAGGCAGCTACAATCAAAAACTCTGCTTTGAACATTTCCTTACGAAACTTTCTGCTTTTCTTTCTTTTTTTCTTTTTGCCCAAAATCCATTCTTTCACAGAATTTTGCAGTGTTTAAATTGGAAATTATATATCATATTATCGGAAGGGAGCCACGATATCTGTGATGCATTTGTTCTTCCTGGCTGTCCTATAGGATACTACACTGACAAGAAGTTTGTAGCAAAAGAATTCACAAGATTTAGACTTTAATCTTACCTTTCCAAACTGCTGTGATGAGAATGTTGGGATAATCTTGAGCCTTAACCTGCGCAAAATAAGTCATAGGTCAGATGGAGATGCAGATCAAGAATACAAAGAAATAAATGCAGATTATATTGGTACTCTCATTATCGACAGGCGAATATGACTTGATGTAGTCGTAAAATTCTTCGTTGTTAGCATCACCCCATTCCTACAGCAAAGAAAAGAAATTTGTTCAAGCCAAATTTGATGGATTTCTATCCATTATGATTAAGCACTGATTTCTCCAGTAGATCAAGTACGAGTGGAATTGATTGATAATCCCCTAAACTAGTGACATAACACTTGTATGGCATGAAAAGTTTAGAATTACGAAAAGGGAACAAAATACCTCGTACTCCAGGGTTGTAAGAGGGAGAGTTCGGGTGACCATTGTAGTCAGGATATCGACAAAAGGAACCTCTGCGACAGCAACTTTGAACTAATCAGGCCTTATGTTAAAGGACAGCGCCAATACGCAATCCCCCGGTGCTTCTTCCTTCCATATAGAGTTTTTCCTTTGAGCAGTAGTTATTTCCAATCAAATACTTGGCACAAGCAATAAAGTCTGGTGAGAGTATGTTTTTTCTTCAGTAACTTCCCATTGTCATACCACTTCTTCGCCATTTCACCACCTCCCCGAACATGAGCTATTGCATAGGTGAAACCAAGATCTAATGGAGAAAGTCGTGACGCGCTGAAACTACGGTCAGAGCAACACTACTCACAAGACAAGAGCAAGCATCAAGAAACGTCAAATAAGCCACTAAACACGACAGAGTAGTAGCATTAAGTAATTTGTTGCACTAATTTTACTGCATAAATTTCAACATTACCTCATATGCACCATAGCCATACAGTAGTAGTGGATTAGAGCCATCAAGTTTCATAAGATTGTTTTGATAGACAATGGAGATAGGAATTTTGGTGCCATCTGAAGCATGCGCCCACTTCCTTTCAGCAACGTAATTGCACGTATTAATATCTCTCCCTACCTGAATGGAATGGTGGAGTTCGCTCAATGTTAGAATCAGACTGGAGCAGAAAGGGATACAATGTACGAACAGCTCAAGATTTCATAGAACAATGAAACAAGTTGAATTTCCGCATGTTACTTACAGTATCAGTCTTCTTCAAAACAGTTTTCCCGATGTTCATATCATAACTGTATACAGAGATAGGCCTGCTCATTGAGCTCTAAGAAAACCACAAAATGCAGGAAGAAAATGGTGATAGTGATTTATCAATATGTATCCGGCCATGTTGTGGGCGCGGATGCTGTCCAACAGGTGGAAGGCGAAAAGTAGTTCTTTTTGGCAGACTCTTTTCCCCTTCATACAGAACAAGATGATCAGCCAAATGGTGTATGTCCTCAATTATTACGCTGGGGAGAAAAAAAAAAGTGAGAAATCTGTAAGAATTTGTTTCACTTGTGCATACACTTTTCAGATGCTTTATCAACTGGAGATGTTAATGTCCGTGAATTGAAGAACTCTTCACTTCTCATTCGTATAAAGAAATGATTTCCCTGATGACCGACCGATGCTGTTTCACCTTCTTTAGGAGATATCAAAACTTTAAGTTTCTAGGCCGAGAAACATTAAGGTAACGGATGGACCCTGAATTTTTGCTTTCGGAATAAACAAACAAAAATTTCTTGTACTCGGAAGCTTCAAGACTAAGACAACACAACTTCTTCTTCTCGTGATAAAGGCAGTCGTCTTTTGACTCCTTTGCTTGCAGCTTTCGTAACCACACCTGTTATTAATTATCAATCCAAACCACTACTAGAAAGTCAACTTAAAAATTAAAAAAAAAAAAAAACAATGATAGATAACATGAATTAGAACGAGGATTCAAGGGTTACAAGAAGAAGAATAAGATGATCCAAATTGAATCAACATAATCAGACGCAAGGAGACATCGCTACAAGAATTTGGTACCATACTTTCGTACCGGTCTGACCAGTAAATCTTACTTTCTGTGATATAAACTAAAGCTTTATCACCAGCCCATTCAAAATCCCAAATACTACCGCCTATAGGCCTCCCTTTTTGATCTCCAGTCTCTACTTCAATGACACACACTTTGTCCTCTCCATACCCTTCATACGCCACCAACTTGTTATTTGGACTAACCTTAAACAAATACACGTACACAATCAAAAACTGCAGAAACATTAACTCAAATCCACAACTGAAATATCAAACTATCCAAAATTCTCATAACATTGAACGCCTTAGTTCCCTGATGAAAACCTTTATCTTCCTCATCCAATATAACATCCTCCGGACGATGGTTCGACACAGTAGGTTTGGCTTCACTGTTGTTGCGGATTAATCGCCTGCAATACTGAATATGTGGCTTTCCCTTGATAGTTCTTTTATAGAAATAATAAGAACCTTTACGAACCCGCACAGTTATATCATCTTTATCGATTCTTTTCTTCATTTCAGCTTTTAACTTCATCTGAAGCCTCTTCGCTCCTAAAACAAGTTATCATAAACTTCACAAACCCTAGAAAAAGATACCGAATTCCTAAAATACATTTACCATAAACTTCACAAAACCTAGAAAAAGATACCCAATTCCTAAAACACAGTTACCAAAAACTTCATAAACCCTTAGAAAAAGATATCCAATTCCTAAAATACAGTTATCATAAGCTTCATAAACCCTTAGAAAAAGACCAACTCCAAAATATGGTTTTACTTTCTATAATGAATTTTGCTGATAAAAATCTCATACCAGATTTTTCCGGGAATATGACGGTTTTGATGTAGTTTTTTTCGAGACTGAGGTAATAGCGGACTTCAGATTCAGTAGAATTGTATCTGAACCAGTAGTATTCGTCAGTTCTCTTGTCTCCGAACTTCCTCAGAACTTTCCACTTCTTTGTTGCCACCGGCGCAGACCGTTTCCGCGACCGCGACCGTGGCTGTATCTTTGGAGGGGACGACACATTGGCCGTTGATTCGATTGATGATGACGAGCAAAAAGTGAAGGGCAGTCAGCACAGAAGATGAAGAAAAGGAAAGAAATGAGAGAAATTTATTGAAAATTGAGAGAAAATGTAAACTTGAAAGTATGTTGATGAATCTGAAGAAAAAGAATCTTAGAAGGAAGATGTTGGCGCCAAAATTGCATAACATAAAGCTTAACTAACAATTGAACAGTCAGTTAAAATGCACGTGCACACGACCTACGCTAACTATTAACTAACTTGCACTAGCTCAAGAAGTGGGTTTGAGCAACGTCGTAATGAGGTGAATAAGAAGGGTGAAATATACGACAAGCAAATAACAGCTGCCAAAAGGAGTGGGAATCGGGTTCAGCAGGAGAAAGTCAAGTATGGAGAAAAATTTCAACCTGCCAAAGAGGTTAAGGGAAAAGTTGATGAGGATGAAGCTGCCGCAGAAGCCCCAAAGAAGTGGAAAGATTACACAATAAGGTTGGTTCCATTTTCCTGAGCCTGCTGAGCTTACGCCGCCACTCTTATAGCTTATTGAAGTTAGCTGCAGTTATCCAAATCTCGAGGATTTTAGGCTGTCTAGTGTTGATGTAGGCAGTGATAGGGGACTCAAGTGGACATAGGTGGACCCAATGGAGCTGGGAAATCTACTCCGCTCAATCTTATTGCCCGTGAATTGATTCCGTGAAGTACAAAGAAGTCAGAAGTTGAGAATTGGAAGGTATTCACAGCACTTTGTCGACGTCCTGACAACGGAGGAAAGCCAGTTCAGTATCTGCTTCACCTTCATCCAGAGGAAGAGACCAAAGATTGAGGCTGTCCGTCCAAAGCTTGGCAAATTTGGATTCCCCGCCCACAGCCATACAATTCCAATAGCAAAATTATCAGGAGGCCAGAAAGCGGGTGTTGTGTTGACATCAATATCCATGTCAAGGTTACATATTTTGGTATTAGATGAACCCACAAACCATTTAAGATATGCAGAGCAATGATGCATTGGCCGCTGAACTGAATGAATTTGCTGGTGGGATTGTCCTGGTTAGTCAAAGACTCCAGGTTGATATCACGTGTAATGATGAAGTGGTGCGAAATTTGGGTGGTGGATCGGTGAGCAGTTTCCCAGGTACATTTGAGGAGAACGAGGAGATGCTGCAAAGAGGGATTAGAGCGGAGGTCGATGATTGAGATTTCATATACTGATTCAACCTTGTACAATGCAACTGCAGATCATGTTAATGCTTAAATGTTAAAACATGTCTCAAGTGTCACATTTGACAAGACATAATAATTTGCTACACAGCAGAATTTATGAGCTTTTTTAGCAAGTGCTGCTAATCAAACATATTCATACATCGAGGCACTGTTTGCACGTTGAACGTAAAAAATGCGTTGTTGGGGAATGAAATTACTAGTTATCAATTCAAAACATCACATGATAAGAACAAGGGCCGAGGAACGGTTGTAGATCCTTCGGATACCCATTTTCTACCAATCTATTCTAGCATTAACAAACTATCGATTGTTGCAGCTTAGAAACAGCATCATCAACTCCCAAAATCTATGTTGTTGACAGAAACCAGATACAAAATTTCAAAACTGTTAGGAGAAACATTCATAAGAAAAACAATGATAATTAATTAAACATATATAGAGGAAAAATACATCAACTCTAATGGTAGTTGATTTATAAATTCATAAGGCAACATAATAGAATTGAAAATGGACACTAATTGATAGTAACATGCATCAACTCTAATACACAACCTACATTCCCAAAGCAGCCAGGACCAGACTGAAAATTCCAGCCAAAGCAAGCACAAGGTCCACCTGCAAACACGTAACAACATATTCAAGGTCATCAACAACCAATCACAATGCTTGTTGTACTGGGACAATTTTACAAGTAATGCAGCAGACAGTTCCCTTTCATCATAGGAAGTATGGAACTCCTGTTCTGGGCCCCCTCATCTGGTTATTTTCCTCGGTTTCAGTGAAAAACTTCACTTCACGCTCCTTAAGAAATAACAGTGAAAATAAGTTAATATGACTGACATAAATATCCAGAAGAAATGAAGAGCACTGATAATGTATACAATGATTTAGGCATGTTGCTATCTGCAAAAGAACAAGCTAATAGGACTAGATCCTGTTTTGCTTTTTCCCCTTGCAAGTTAAAGACAAGCCAATCTAAATACATATAATCATAGCAATGACAATGGAACTAACCATAGCAATTAATTTCATGCAGGGTTAGAATAAGAATTTAAGCTAAACAAAAGAATGGCATGCATATTTCTCTAGCAAGTAATGACAACTATATATATATATATATGTAGCATGAATAAGGAAAAAGGAGCACATAGATGAGAAAGAACAAACAGTAAGAAAGAAATTGATCCACACAATCAAAACGATGTTGTCACTATATCAACTCTCAGGGAACCAAAAAGAAGAAATGGGACAAACTGATAAGTACAGGAGCCTAGAACATATTCAGATGTTTGGAGCATGCCTTGGCATGTAGCTTGGACACACAAATCTCATTAACATGCTAGAAAGCTTCATAAAAGCTCTTTTATTTATTCCACTTGAGAAAGTCGCACTATGCAGTATATTTCCAGCACCATACTACGTTAGGAAATTACTGGTTAAAAAAACTCAGGAGCCCTATTGCTACCAAAGCAATTTGATAACAGTCCCAATTGCTTGGTTCCAAGAAGCCTCTATTGCTACCAGCTAATTTATCCTGTCTTACTCTTTTCATTTATTTATTTATTAGTATTATTATTTCATTTTTGATTTTCTGCAGACGCAAGGTAGCTTAGCATTGCAAGACATCATAGTATCATATCTCTAATCACCACAAATAGTGAATCTCCATTTCCTCCAACTAGGGAAGTTCAGGTCCCACATCATGAAGATGAATGGTCCTCTCCTACACAGACATGGTCAAACTCAGACAGACACAGGTAACTTCCGGTAACAAAAAACAAACATGTCTAGATGAAATGGTGGCAGTGATACATCCTAATTGTTAGAGCACTATAGACATGATACATGATGCTATTCAATTCCTAATATCACCCAATAGGCATGCATAACAGCATGCCAACACATAAAACATCTCACCATATTCTCATTGAAGCTCAATATAGAAGCAACATTCCCACAACGGTAACAATAGTTTGGAGCAGACCACACCTGAAAAAATTAAGAACCATTTTGTCCAACTGTTAATATTGTTAATATTGTTGAGCAACAAAATGAACAGAAAAAGGTTCAGAGACTTACAGTCACAAGGCCTTTATCTTGAAACATGTATTTGAGACCTTCTTGTACAAGTTGGTGGGCTCGGCAAACTAAATCAAGATTGTTTATGTGGTTAAACTGCAAAAAAGCGATAAAAAGGTCAAAAGAAAAGGATATCAGTAGCACAAAAATATGATACTAATTAAGATCCTAGATAGCATTACCTCAGACGTGACCCTGGAGCCAAAAAGCCAACCAGCTCCCCGTGGACTGACTGCCCATGTTTCAATATCTTCAGGATCACTCCACATGAGGTCACAAAATGGCCCTTCATGTGGAATTTCACAGTTCCGTTCAATTACCCTAATCTGTTAAAAAGGAAGAAAAGTGAAAAAAATAAAAAAAAAAAGGAAATACTTCAACTCAACACTAACATGCTTACACACACACACATGCACGCACGCACGCAAACCAAGATCACATTTTGGATAGTTAGATAGAAGTCTAACCGAGTTATCATTACAAACCTTGCACCAGCAATCTGAATTGAGCAGATCTAATTACATGCACAAATGCATGATCAATTGCTTTTCCAGATGGTTCAGAGATGTAATATGCAATCTATAAAATTCATCTTTGAAGCCATCCACTAATAAACTATTAAGTAGGAACTGCAGCAAACTTAACATGAACACTCCAGCATGCAAGCACAGCTTCTCCATCATGCCCATGTTCATATGCAAACAAAATTTAATTTAATTTGTGACATGGACCAACACTTATTCAAACAACATGACTAGATTGAGATAGCAAACATTGTACACCTCTGACCCCATAACTTTTCTCTTCTCCAGCATACTCATATTTTTAAGCAAAAATGTATATTAACATGACATGCTGCAGATACATAATAAATTGTTAAAGAAGACGATGTCTTGATCTTTGTTCCCCTTTTCCCTTGTTATTTCTCTTCAAAATTACTTTCTTTCCTTTTGCAAATAAGCTAACATTCTTTTTCAAAATAACAGCCAGAAAAAAGCAGCCCCCATCATGTCATGTCCTCTTTTTGAAGATAGGACTGGTCGGAAAGCCTATGTCATATCATAAAATGCCCCTTGTCTTGGTTCATGTATTGCCATTTCCATGATTTGCTAAAAACTTCATTCCAAAATTTACTTTAAGGATTTCATTTGTTAAATATACAAGTTCCAAATCAGATGCAAACAACTCACAGATGCAGAACATGTTGGGAAGATCACAACTAATCAAATAATCAATCTAAATAAGTACAAACACTGATACTGTTACAAGCACGTAAGAGCCAGTTAAACAATTGTAAGTGAGAGAGAAAGGAGAGAAACCTGATCAATTGTCCGTACATCAGGAGAAAGACCACCATGAACACAAAGCACCTGAAAAATTATTTATAAAAAACAAAGAACTGATTATAAGTTCTGGGGTTTTCATGTAATTCATGCACAAGCACTCACTTAAATGCATATAAACATATTTACAACATAGCAAAATAGAGAAAGAGGCAAGTGTTAAAATGGGAATCTTACAGTGCCATCTATGATAGCCGAGAGAGTTAGATAGTCAAAAACGTCTGTACAATACCGCCATGCATTAGCATTTCCATATTTCCTCTGGCACTCATCATAGAAACCATATACCTGGAACATACAAAACAGATCAAAACCAGACATTGCATCAATCAAGAGTAAGATTCGCCTTCTTGCATGTAGGCCAGATGAAAATTGAACGCTTTGCAACACAATTGAAACAGTTGTACCATTAGTAACATAATCAATAAAACAAGCAGACAACTATTAAAAAAACTTAAAAAGCACACCTGAGTTAGTTGCCTGCTTTCATGATTTCCGCGTAAAAGGGTAATATTTGCTGGGTATCTAGAAGTACAAGGTAAGAGTAATATCAGCTTCTTCAACCAAGTTAAAAATTTGACAAAGTTCATAAAGGAACTTCATTTTCAAAAGTTTTAGCAAAGCAATAACACAACAATTCACATGCGTCAGACACTGAGCTTTAAAGAGCCCAAGTAACCTTGATACAAGATTTCAAGTTCCAATGGCAGCAAAATATTTCTCAAATTATAAATTTCTAATAAAAACCTTTACACTATAAAAAAAATACACAACTGAATGGAAGCATATCCACAGAAAATTATGTATAAACAGGATACCTTGCTTTAAGAAGCAAAAGAATAGTGAAAACTTCAAGACTATTGTAACCTCGATCAACAAAATCACCCTGTCAAGGCATTGATACATCCAACACCACAGTCAATGAACAGATTATACTGCAATGAATCAAAATAATGTCGTAACAGTTTCTAATTAAAAAATAGAAATCATACCATAAATATGTAATTTGTCTCTGGTACATGACCTCCTGTTTGGAAAAGTTTCATTAGGTCATGAAACTGACCATGGATATCACCACAGACGGTCACTGGACTATTTACAGGCTGCACATTGGACTCCTCAATAAGGATTTCTTTCACCTGTAATAATTTTTCACACAACAGCTAATAAGTAACCAGCAGTTAAGCAAAGTTTGAAAACATGTGCATTATCTTTTACCCCAAAATTAGGTATATATCATTGGTGAAGTTACCAGTTACGTCATGCAGAAACAACTGGACAATTCCACCAGTTCAACAGTTACCCGCACAAGAAAAGATAAACAAAAATATGCAATCCCAAGAAACAGTAACAAATGAAGTATCGTAACAAACATACAAGCTACGATGACAAACATCAATAATCATCCTCAATAATAATTCTCAGAATTTTAGTGTAGGTAAAGGTGACTGGTTCAGAGTAATTAAATATCAAAATTTCAGAAGTACTAAATAATCATCAACATCTAAGTAGATATTTTACGTCACCACACAAACTTGCTACGTCACAAAATGGATACATGGGATCCATTAACCTAAAAATGAATCAATAGATCTATCGCTGCCCAGCTCCAAGAAGCCATTAGGCGGAATGTAACAGACCTGGAAAACTAATTATCACCTCACCATATCGAAAAATATCCCAATTCATCAATGTTAAAGATTAACAACAATTAAGAAAAGATCATATTACACACTACTAACAATTGGACAACATGCAATCCCAAAATCAGTAAATAGAATGCAGCAAAATGACATATAACAAAACCCGTATTACATGCCACTATACACTTCATACATAAGAGCTCAAATCCCGCATTTCCACCATACTACCAATAAATCGTAACGCCGTCTTCAATTGAGGCACCAAAACTTTACCAAACAGTTTCACACTACAAATTATTAACCACTGATTTCTAGAAAAGAGAGAATTTTTCATTTCAGTGGTGAACATCAGCAACTTCAATCCGCGTAACCAGATATATAAGCTATCAATTTAAAACCAAAAACAAGAGATATTAAACCCTAATTCTGTATGCCAATAATAATAGAGTAGAAATATAAATATGGGCGTACGTATTCGCAAAGAAGCTGAAGCTCGTCTTCTAACAAATGCTGGCCTTCTTTGACTTTGGATATCCACTGATCCAAATCCATTAAACTTTTTCAAGGAGATGAAAGACCAGACCAGAAATATTAGGGCTTAGTGTTCACAGAGAGAGCGAAAGAGACGAGAAAAGCAGAGAAAAATAATTTCGATACACTCCCTCTCTGTGTTTTCTGTTTTAATTTAATTTACTTCGTTAAATCAAAACAAAAAAAAAAAAACTAGATCTACGAATTTTTTTTTTTTCGGTTTTGTTTTATTTTTCTTTTTTTAATATTTGGGAAAATTAAAAAACGACATCGTTGAATTGATGCCGGCCTTTCTTACTGGCCAAACCATCCCTTTTATTTTGAAATAGATTTATATATATTTTATAAATTATTTAAAATAATAAACTCAAAAAAGGCATAACCGAAATCCGTTGGGCCAGGCCTGTAATAATATGGGTAGTTACTTGGTCCAGTTCTGTCTGTGTCCAAAGAAAACCCAAATAAAACTTCCCCAAAATGACAAAATCCCCGTAGAAGCTTGAAATTACCGAATTTTCTTGAATTTCTCATTTATTTGCTTGCAAATTGTAATCGTAAATCCGTGGGCTATGGCGGAGGAAGTGATGGGGGAGGAACTATCGAGTTCATCAACAGCTATTAATTCCTCTAATATAGGGTTTAAGGTAATTTTTTTTTATGACTTCTAGGTTTGTTTATTTATTTTTAATACAAGCTTTGAATTTTTTTTAAGGGTTTGATTGTTTTTGCAGTTGTTGAAGAAGCACGGATGGAAAGAAGGAACCGGGCTTGGAATTGCTGAGCAGGTTAGTTAAATTTTCCATTCTTCTTTATAATTTTCATAACCCAGTTTGGCAAAATTTGAATATTATGGATGTATGAATCAATCACTGAAGAGAGTTTAAGATTGAGGGAGGATATTGAGAAAAGAACAAAAAGCCTAAACTTTAGTAGATAATTAGGTTTCCTGTTGTTACATACACTGGTTACTTATGTAGGTCCACCAGTACGTTGGTACGAGTAGTTCTTTTTTCTTTTTTTAAAATTAGAAATTGTGGATTTCGTTGAGAATTGAAATTGTTTGATTTTTAGCTTGTTTTCTGAGAAAAAAGTTACATGTTTCATGCCGTGCTGCTTATATAGGCGACTTGTCGTTGTTGGTAAATTGTACTGCAATTTGTATTTGGTGTTCATTTAAAGACCCTGAATCCGAATGTTTCTTTCTTAATGAGCAATGAGTTTCTGGTGCAAATAGGGTAGATTGGAGCCAATAGAAAGTTATGTGAAGAACAATAAACGAGGTCTTGGAGCAGAGAAAGTAAAGAAGAAAACACCAATGCCTGTTGAAGCTCCTGTTGCTGAATGCAAAAATGACAGGGTGAGTTTTGGTGATTCCATTAGCCATATTTTGAGATTCCATTCTCTTCATTTTTTTCATTTTTTGTCAGTATCCGGGAGGAAAAAAAAAAAACAAAAGAGACGAAATGCCATAGTTGTTATTATATTGTGCTGGAATAAATACAAGTCATCAGGGTGGAACACAGCAATATTACATTTATTTTGCTGCTGATGTCAGAATATCATGATATTAAAGTAACAAATAAAGAGGTCTGAAAGGATAAATGCATTTGAATCCTGTTTTGTAGTGTTCTACATATCATTTATTGTATGCATTTCTATGCATTTTACTAATATTCTACAGAAAAATTCCAGGAGAAAACACCTCAAAAGAAATACAAGGCATCTAAAAGGATGAGGAAGATGCAGGAGTTAGAAAGACGTTTACAGGAGACAGAATTTGACCGGGCATTCCGGAGGGAGTTCTGGCCGGACAATGTTTGACACTGGAATTGCGTTTAGCCTTTTTCAATCCGTTCCCTCTTTTGTTTCGTAATGGGTGAATTAAGACTGTACAGGCATTGTGGATTATTGCAGCCTAATTCTGCCCTTCCACTATTCTTATTAACAGAACTTTTGAAGTCACATTTACTGGAGGAAGTTGAAGTACCAAATAGTTGATTCCACATCCAAATAGTTATATCTGTATAGGTTTAGAGCATCATACGAACATTGGTGAACTACCTTGGTGATTTACTTACTTTAATAGGGGAGTAAACTTGATGTTGAAATTGGCTTCATTTGTATTTCTGCCTTGAATGGAATATATTATAAATATTGCTTGAATGGCCTGACGGAAAATTATAACTTCTTTTTTAGCCATGTCCGCTAGTTTTACTTCTACCCAGTGTTTGAAGAACAGTGCTAAAATACAATCTGCAGTCAGCAGTTAACCGGTACAGGGAAGCTTAATGACAAAACAAATTCAAGAGGAAGGGGTGAAGACTTACCTTCAAGATGTTATAAGGTGGATCTGATGTTTGGTTTGCATGGATTATGACTCCATGCAATTCAATGGCTTCAAGAGATAGTTTTTGATGCTACGTAGAATTCTTTTTCTTAACCTGTAAAAGATAGATATAAAGCATTGAGTTGTGGCTCAGTGGATCTGCATTTTGAAAATTTTCTGACTTGCAGAGAGCAGAAATATCACCAAATTGTTAAATGAAAAGGGCTATTTACTAGCATAAGAGATGATTCACTATTAACATTTCAGTATTAGCGTTGCAAGAGAGACCGAATGAAGCTTTTTTGCAACAACGATTTAGTGGAAAACATTTTCACTTTGCTGTTAGTTATTTACAGTAAAATGTTGTTTTCGTCATTTCTTCTTCTTCTTGTCTTCAGCTTTAATTAGCTGAACAGGAGCTGCCGGTATCCTAAACCACCATTCTCTAACTCGCCTCAGCCACTTGTTGCTGCTTTCCTTCCTGCATGGCAATTCCCTTGTGAAAGCCTCTAGATATACGAACAGAATTATGTATCTCAGAGGCAAAAATAAGAACACAGCAGCCATGAAAACCAGCAACAGAGTGACCATGTCCGTGGCCTGCGGGCAGACCAAAAAGAATAAATTATATGTCAAAAACATTGTAGTAAAAGTATATTCTTATGCAGCATATTCTAGTATCTAGTTCATACCGGGGGTAGCACTGCAAATAGCAGAGCTCTTATTTTCAGAAGAATGATATTTCCAGCTTGAATTAGTGCTTCTACTTTAGAGATAGCTTCCTGTAATGTCAGTAGCTGCTCAACCGCACTCTTATTAGGGGGAAGTGTAATTCTGAAGGCTTCAAAAGCTTTTCCTTTGTTAAAATGCCTGAACCAGAGCAAGCGAACTGCAAAGAATACTGAAATTGATGCCAATATATATGTGATCCATTCCCTGCACATCAAATCACATGCTTTATTTCACAGCTTCATCTAAACTAATCTACAAGAGTTCAAATTTCATATATGTGGAAACTAAGATCATACATCCAGGTAATCTTGTTAAGTTATTGCATTGAAACGATTGAATTTTACAGAAGCCAGTGATATGCAACAGAAAGTTATACAATCTTGTAACCAAGTATGCATTATTGCAGTCAAAGACAAGTTACCTTAAAATAACAAAGGTACTCAACACCAGAAACATTGTTGATTTAAA
Source organism: Swietenia macrophylla (assembly GCA_032401905.1). Classification (NCBI taxonomy): domain Eukaryota; kingdom Viridiplantae; phylum Streptophyta; class Magnoliopsida; order Sapindales; family Meliaceae; genus Swietenia; species Swietenia macrophylla. The sequence continues at coordinate 85,288 of CP135585.1, read as the reverse complement.
AGAGTCTTCCCAAGAGGCCAAAAGCTCGAGATGGTTAACTATTACAATAGCAGGAAACAGCAGCGCCTACAGCATAAAGGAAGAAAAAAAACCCATTATCTTTTGATGCATAAAATCTGAAAATTTTCATCCAATAAGCTCTATATGCAGTAAATTTCAGAGACTAATAAACCCGCACTGTCAAAAAGCAATAAAAATCTACGCCAGCATATGTTATTTTGGCTCCCCACCCCCGCCCCCCCAAAAAAAAAAAATCAATAGGATCTTATCATAAATCAACCTTCATTACTGCTAGATTTGTATCGATCCCTTCCACTTTAACTTGGTTCACAGTTGCCTGTGCAGCTGCAGTCCTTCCAGTGTCTGACAACAACTTTTTCACTGCTATCTCCAAAGGATTTATCTCCCCCACACAAATATCTGCTTCCGCTTCTCCACCTTGACATGTCTCTGTTTGTGAAATGAATCCAAGTTGACCGAGTGTCAGGATGGAAACCGGGGACAGTTTCAGCTTCTGTTTTGCATGTGGACTCCCGGTCATATCATGTAGGACAGCACCAACATTCAGAAGCACCAATCGACTTGCAAGAGTTTCCAATATTATATCTCCCTTTGGTAGGCTTTCAGCTAGATTAAAAGCAAGCAATGTTTTGTATTGTGATGAGAAGACATGGAAGGCTTCTCTAATTGCACGATATCTGAAAATGCCTAATACAGCCCTTGCTATTACTTCCAATTGTTGAGTCTTGTTGAAGTTGTTTTTTCTAATAAACCTGTGTGCATGCAAGATCTCAAGGCATATATCCAGCCAATAGTCACGTCGAGTATTGCCTTTAAATTCAGGAAACTCAAAATAAACTGGATCTTCTCTGTAGATACATAAAAGGACCAAACAACAGAAAGGAAGATAACAAAAATTATAACAATAAACCCATGAGTTATACAAATATACAAAAATATTCTGCTTATGTTTTTCAGATAACATACACGAATGTTGACTTGTACATCACAGCTTTATCGAAGAGACGAGCACCCAACGGACCAGTCAATTCAGGTTTTATGACCTGCTTAATATCAGTTGCAAGATCATATCTAACAGCTTTGTCATATAAACCAACTCCCAATGATTCAAAGTACAGAGCATAATTAGTTAGACTCAGTCGCCCTACACAAACAGAATTTCAATAGAATATGAACAAAATCCTGAGAGACAAAGAAATCCTTGATTTGAACTCGTCATAAGATGCTTTCAATTGAGTTGAGGACTGAAGACAAACAGCTATATACATTATCACTCAAAGAATGTGAATCATTTAATCACCCTAACTAACACATTATCAATCGAAAAGAAGGTGAAATTACAACATTAGAATTTGGCAGCACAAATACATAACACTCTTAGCAGCATCAAATCACAAGAAATTTGAGAGCTAAACAACTATGATAAAGATTTGTAGTTATAAATCAGCACAGAAAGCTGAACTGATTGAGCCTCTACATATTTTGATCCATTTTGAGTAAAACAATGGCTCACCAGGCCAAGCTGAGATGCCAATATGTTGCAAAACTGGTTGAGTGGGAACTGAACCATCAACATCAAGGATGATTTCACCCTCAGCAAGCTGAAGATTGGACGTCGCATGTTTTGCAGCCTTAAAAACCCTGTAAATGAGAAATTAAATTGAGATGTAACACTCTCCACAAAGAATACAGTTAACAAAATCAACAAAACACAAATGCTATGTCAAAATCAACAAAACACCGATGCAGTTTATAAACACTCATAATTACCACATTGCAATATGAACTATAATCTTCCATGAGTTTTCTCCTGGAAGCAAAAAAGCTTTCCATCCTCTCATGCATATTTCCCACAGACCACATTTTTCTTTTACTCATCTTCTTCACAATTTAATTCTCTACTAACTAAAACATAAATCAAATGGGAATAGAAAAACCAAACTCTGATCCTGCTTTAAAGGCTGAAATTTCAAGTGTCTAAAGCATGAAACGCAGCCTTTTTAGCAGTTTCACATTCTGACTATTCAGCAAACAGAACTCTAGATAACTACTTCACCAATCAATATAAAGAAAACCTAAGGCACATGCCTCTTATTCAATCCAAAGGGTGCAAATTATTGTAGTAGTGATCTATAGAAATATATAGTTTGTGGAGTACGTCACTTACAAAATCCACTCAGATCTGTGAGTATATGGTCTGGTAATTTCAAGTTGAAAGAGCATTCAAATTGCGTCACAAAAGAAGCAGAGAGAAAATGCTTAAAATATGTATGGTAAATTAATGAAACGCTAAGAGAAGAAAGAATTACAAATAAACTCTCTATATGTTACGCTAAGCATCATGAAACATTGTATTACTTGTATAGGCAGTAGTTAACAAATATACTGCCCTATTACGTATATGTGAGTTGGCATTTTATTTTCAACAAAATAAAGAAGAGAACCTTACAAAATTAAAAAGATCAAAGACCTGTTCATACTTGTCAAGGCTTCGAAGATATTTGTCATATATGAGAAAGTGAAGTCGATGACCTGAAGAGCTTGTGAGTGCACCAAAAAGATTGTGAACAGTTATTACATCTGCAACAGCAGCACAAGCGGGAGCTATTCGTGCAAAAGCATCTGGCCCAATGGTTTTCTTGTCATCGACCTGATGGAAATACACATCTTATCAGTACCCCACTGGCTGAGCCAAAAATATGCCTTAGTGGAGCCTAATTTAACAATAAGAAAATAATAATATATTTTTATTGAGATGTTTGAATAAAATAATTCAGACATCTAAAATATGCAAGCATTGAAGACAAAAAATCATACTTTTGTTCTAGTAGGAAAAGGATATTAAAAGTTTGATTAATTTAGGTTTGATATTTGCTATTTAGACCCTTGTTGTCATTGATCATTTACAGATGTAGAAAAACTGGTGATAAAGATTGAGTTACCACAAGTCTTTTGTTATTGTTTTCTCTTATTTGCATGTGCAAATTGATTGCCTAAATTGTCTTGTTTATGTTCATTTTGTCATGTATATAGCAAATCAAGGAAAAAAGAATTAACAATTAGAAAATGGATAAAGAAGCAAGTAGCAAATTAGATGAACAAGAAAACTCCAACATAAATTTAAAATTCTAACTTAAAACTCTAAAATGAAACTTGAATATGATTAGGCAAATTCTAAATTTTTAATTGCAAGTTTCTTTTATTTTCTATTGAAAAATACATGGAAAAATTTTTCTATGATGAAGAGTTTATGAACCTCTTTAAACTTAAAAAACAAATTATTAAAAGTAAAGGAATAATTTTGTAGGTTAATGACACTGATTTTGTGAATTTAACAGTGACTAATTGTAAATTTATAAGGGTTCAAACATAATTTTTATTTCTATTTAGAATAAAATTTTTTCACTCTGGGGACTTGAGTCTCCAGTGGACCCAAGTTAGCCACAACACTGACTACCCTGCACTCTAAACTTGTTATTACAACAAGTGTATGCAAATAAAGAAGATTATAGGATGTAACTGTAGAACCTGAACGGCCAAATTTGTGGAACTAAAATGAAATAATGATGAACCATCCTCATCCTCTAACTCCTCATTACTGCAAGATAAAGATTCCTACAATTGAATAGAAGTTAATGCAACAATGTCAAGCCTAAAATGCAGAAAAAACTGAGGTTGTATACTAGAAATATTTTGATCTATATGATTATTCCTATATCTTACAAATCCCAATAGATAACAGCAATGTACTGTCTTACTTTGTTTTCTGATTCAGTCTCAACACTGGGGGCCTCCCATGCAAGCATCATGTCATACATCAAACGGCGGAACTCCGGGTCACTCAGATAATCTGGACTTCTACTCACCACATTGAGTGCTTGGTATGAGCAAAACTCTACAAAATTCCTTGCATATGTGAAAAGTTGCTTAACATTCTCAGGCAGCTCAATGTCAAAGCGATGCTGTAATTCTGCAGTGGAGACTTTGAGGATCCTGCAATATTGGAAATGTGTATAAAGAAGGAAAAAAAAAACTCTTCAGCCTAGTTGTTGAGCATGTTAGCATAGATTTGTTTAAAGAATGCTAAATACAGAAATTCAGAAGGAAGTTCAACGATAGTTTCCCATTTAATCATTTTTAACTTATGATTAAAAAAAGGAAAACATTGCAAAATAAATCACAAATCCCGGAAAATTTCCAAAAATCAACTTTTAAAGAAGTTTATTGTATGCCACAAATTTATTATTCATCAGGCGACAATAATTATGAATCCGAACACCTAATAAATCTGAGATCCAAACATTCCACACCACAACAGCACTAAAAATTAAACTGAGATAGAACTTGAATTCAATGCCTTTGATTGAATTATAACACAACTTTCTATAACGTAGAATGCTTACTAGTGACAAAAAATAAATAAACACACATATAGTCCACAAAAGAAAAACGGAATTCCAATAACAGTATCCCAAATGAATTCTCACTCTACTGATTCTAACATCCATCAACTAAAAGATGAACCTTTACCCAAACACATGTGCATTGTAAGACAACTTACTTAACTAGAATTCCTCCTTATACGATTTTAAAATACTAAACCTACTGATGTCTAACACCCTTAAAGTAAATGAACCTCTACCCAAATGCATCGAAAAAGGAAAGATCTCGATAATTCCACCAAAACGAAAAAAGAAAAAAAAAAAAAAAAAGAAAGAAACAACCCTTTTGGCAACACAGTTTCCTCTTTTAAATGAAACAAACTTGATCAAAAAACATACATTGTTATGACTGCTTAGGAAGAAGAGTGAAAGAAAGAGAGAGTACTGGGAACAGCGAGCGACAACAGAGTTGGCAAGAACAGAGAGCTGGGGAATGGGCCTGGGAGAATCGCCTGGCAATTCTGCTTCATAAGTTGAAGATTTCTTCTTGCGCTGAAACAAAGACTTGATTGAAGTTTGATGGGTTACAATGAAATTCTCTAACATTCCCTTCTTAACAACAGCTTCCATTTTCTGATCCATTTATTAACGATCTTTGATTGATTTTGTTTGAATCATGCGAAGATTTCAGCTAAAAAAACAATTAAATCTTTCCATTGCGTATTATACAAATATGAAAGATCAGCGAGCTTTTCCCTGTTTCTCTTTTCGTTGGTTACTTGTGCTGCTGGTTTCTCCCCCGAGGAGTTCCTGTTTTGTATTTTCATTTTATTTTTTAAAATATTTTTTAAATCCTCAATAGTATTTTGTTTTTGAAAAGTCATCGTTACTGTACATACTATTATAAACGTCAAAAATTATCTTTTATGAAAATAGTTTTTTCTTTTTTTAGAATTTTGTTTTCTAAATTCAGGACCCAATTGTTAGCATTGCAATATTAATAACATATTCATCTTCTAATTGTATAGCTTCTTACATTAGATCTTTGCAACATATTTCCTGGAAAATTTCCCAGAAATTTGGTGACTACGGCATCGTTTTTGTTTTCTGATTGCCCAAATAAGAGTTTTTGAGTTACCCAAATTATTGAGTATCAACCAGGGAATTGGTAGTCCATGGAATCTTTTACTGCAAGTTGTTATTGGTAGTTCATTTTTTTTTTTTTAGTGAAAATTTAATTAAAATATTAAAATTAAAATAAATTTAATTTTAATAATATTTATTACAAATTAAATTATTATCTGTGTACAGAATTTATTTCTATAAAATTTAAAAATAACCTTTTCCTACTCAAACGTTTGGGTGGTCTGATAAATGTTTGTATGAAATTATAATTTGGGCATACTTGTTTTAAACGGCATCCGGCATTGTAGCTTTGTTTGTTTCCATTACACGAGTTCAGCACGTGAAATACAAGGGCTTTTAATCATAGACCCGGGTTTTATGTCAACCAAAATTGAGTTCTATATTGATTAGTCTTGTTTTGTCAAGGCTTTTACTCGCCCAATTAACATTCTAATGTCCATCGCACTCAGTTGTATTGAAGTGAAAATACAGTCACATTAATGGAAAAAAAAATAAATTATTTGGTTTATCAAGGCACGGTCCTTTTCCTTCCATGTCTTGAATTCTGCATGTATTTCTATCGTCTTCTCTGCACAGTCTTCTAATCATAATTGTTGAAATTGCAACGCTACTTTCTTTGGTGTCGGTTCCTTCCCCTGTTGTGTTTTGACAATATCACTCTGTTTGTTCAGAAGCTGCTACACATGGTGGTGGTGAGAATGAGGTAAGCTCACTTTTTGTATATATTCATTGCCTTTCGTTTTCAAAATTGATTCTAAAAGTTGAACGACTCATTTTTCAGTTTGTTGATGCCAAGGCCCAGAAAGCACTGGATTGCCCTTGCATAGCTGACCTGCGAAATGGTGCATGTGGGGCTCAGTTTTCAGAGGCGTTCCTCTGTTTTCTGAAAAGTGCTTCCGAGGAAAAGGCAAATTATTCATCTATTTCAGCATTTGTGCTTTTTACATCCAATTTCTCAACAAGACCTCAGCTTTGGAGGGTGACTTCTGTTGTTACAAAATGACATGTAGAAACTGAATCCTGTATTGTTATATGCCTCTGGAGCTTGGATGTTTCAATACTTTGTAGCATATTAGTTCATAATTTTCTATTGTCGGGGAAGTGTTGGTTAATTAAGACGTCGAAGAATTTTGAAGCAGCGTTGACATGTTGAAATTTTCTTCTTCTGTAGGGCTCGGATTGTGTGCATCCATTTGTGACTTTGCCGAACTGCATCAAGGCAAATCCTGATGCATTTTCTAAAGACATTTTAGAAGAAGATGAAGTCAAGAATGAGGAAGAGACAACCCCAGAATACAAAATTATTCGACCAGTTTGGTCCAGAGAACCTCGAAGTCCTAAGTCCAAGCTTTAGGGAAAGGGAAACACTTCAAAATTTCTCATTTTTACTTGGTCTTTCTTTTGCAATGTAGACCATGTTTGATGTGCTATTTTCATATTTAACCTTAAGATTCAGCTTAATTAAAGGATTAGATAGGTTTTCATTTTTTACAATGTAGAACTCGTAACTATGTTTCAAAATTCATTACTGTCTAGTAGCAAACTAACTGATATTTACATGGTTTTACTATTGTATTTCTGATCTATTGAACAAAACAGATTAAATAGGTTTTCATTGTTTGCTAAATAGCCCTACATTTGAATTTCACTATTTGTTATTCTGGTTAATAGAGTTGGATCAAATAGGGATACATTTGTCAAATATGTACGCATATCTATTGTTTTTGTAAATTATAAGGACTAGTTTGATAATTACCAAGTCTTAATACTAAAACCTGTAAATCCTAAAAACCTCAGCTAACACAAAACTCCCACGGAAATTACACTCAGCTGCCTAATGGCGTTTCTTGCTACTGCTGCTGCTTCTTCTCTACCTTCTCTTCATTTCCTTCCCCGATACAGAATTCCCAGATTGCCCTTCTCTTCACTTCCTCTTTTACCATGCCGAGAAAGACGAAGAACTCATCAGTTTTCATCCCTTGTCGTCGCTGCTCAATCCGACAAGAAATCATCCAAAGAACTAAAGAAGGAAGCTGAGGAAGTTGAAGTCGAAGTCGAAGAAGAGTTACCGTGGATTCAGGAAAAAGCGTTGGACTTGGTGGAGTTTACTGGGTCAGTCACTCAAGCTATTCCGGGGCCCAGAATCGGCCAGAGCAAACTGCCTTGGATTCTCGCTGTCCCATTTGCTTATGTTGGCATTACTTTCGTTATCGCTTTTGTTAAAACTGTTAAGAAGTTTAATTCTCCCAAGCACAAACGCAGGAAATTGGTGAGTGGAATCAATTCCCGCCCCATGTCATTAATTTCTGCTTACAAATAATACGAACAAGGTTTTTACTTTCCATTCATTTGAGAATTAAATAAAGGGTAATGTTATATTTCTTTACTGTGATATGGGTTTGCCTAATTTGATATAAATGTATTTAGGTCAACAAGAATGCGATGTTGTGTAAATCAATAGATGAATTGTTCCAGAATGGAGGAAATGCAATGCAGCCGTCGGCTTTGAAGGGATTAATGCAAAAGGTGAGACACATTATACTTGACTTTGGATGATTCATTTGTGTTCTTCTGTGCCAAATTTTGACACTGCAGTAATGGGTTTGCCGTATTATCCACGCACATATGAACAATGAAATAAATATAGCTATTGGTACATATTGATTGGTCCTTTAGCTTGTTTCTTGGATTTTGATACCAAATGTTAATTCACATCCAGACAGGTTTTAGCATGGAGGACATTTTGCGGAAGTATATTCGTTATGCTTTGAATGAAAAACCATTTAATCCAGAATTGGTTGTCAACCTAATCCAGCTGAGAAAAGCTTCTATGTTGGATGACTCCGAGGTTGCTGAAATTTTGAATGAAATCTCAAGACGTATTGTACGAGAGAAAGGTAACTTTCGTCCTGTACAATTTTTCCATTTCATACTATTGCTTTTTACACTATGTGGCAATTACCTGACGATTTATGTGCTTATGAAGTGGTTCAAGATGGGGATAATTTGGATACCAGTTGTACCAAATTAAGTAGTATAAGAATTCAATATGAAATGAAATTTATCCTGTCAGTGGAGGCACTGGCAATCATCCTATAATGAAAATCATGAATAATGGCTAATATATATTATATAACTCTCTTTTGTTTCTTGAACTGCTTGTATTTTGTGCCTTGCAAGATGCTCTGGTATCTTGGTGTTACTAGTGAGCTGTCAATGTTTCTGTGTATGTTTCTTTTAGGGCTTTTATGATATACCAGTTAGGTGATTTGTCATATATATTATTGTCTTCCTGTGTCGAATCCTTACAGAGACATCTGTTATTTATGTTGCAGTTTGCATCATTCACTATGATGATTCAAAGGTTCTGCATTTTTTTTTAACTGAAATTTTTAGAAAAGTTTGAAGAATTGGTTTTACTTCAAATAAGATATAGGACATAATTTTGGATATATTGCTTTTAGTCTTACAAGCCTGGCCATCTATGCTAATCCTTGGTAAAATTTCTTTTGGTTTTGTTCTATTGTCTTGAGCTTGCATGAAATCTCCAGCTTTTGGTTGATCATGAGACGTACTGAACATTTTTGTTCTGTTTGCGTACAAATATCCTAGCTTATAAAGGTTTGCCCAAACCTGTAGCTTAGATAAGATTCTGCATTGGCTTATACTACGCTCATGCTTGTCAAAAAGATGTTATCATTGCCTGGAAAACCAGAAAAATTATATTTGTTAGCCATAGTAGCTTAGGAGATTTTACCTCAAAATCGGAAAATGGAGGTCAAACTCTGAACCTTGTTCTGAGAAATCCGTGAATGTAAATTTAATTTCTTGTTCCATTCATCTCTATCTTCAACGAATCAATTCTTTGGTCCGTTCAGTATTTCCATCTCCACAGTACCAGCGACATGGAACAAAAGGAGCATAATAATATAATACATAACTGATTTTCTTTACTAATTTGTCCCATTTATTTTGATGTGTCTCTTTCTTTTTCAGGTCCAGTTGTCATGAATATGTCTGGGTACTCTGAAAAGGGATTTAAGAGAAAGCTAGCTGTGCAGGCCCTTTTTGGAAAGGTCTCCTATCTCGCTGAGGTAAGTAACCAAACAGTCTATGTGATGACTTTTATTGAATCTAAATTCTTGCTTTCCTTTTTTTTTATGCCACATTTTGTCATTTCTGTGAATACATATTGTTAAAACCTAGATAGGATTTGGAGTCGTATTAGCTAATTCTTATTTAATTAGGATTTATTTTCATTGTTTTATTAGGAATCTTAGTTTGTGGCATGTACATACATTGAATTGGTTTTTTTCAAAATGGAATGTACAAATTATCCCCTCTTTCAAAGTTAACACATAATTTTATTCTGATTGTGTTAATCTTTATGATGAAGGCTGAAAACAGCCATGCGAAACTAGTTATTAGATCTCATACTGTTGTAATATGTGAACAACTGCTTGAATGGTTTGATGTATTGCCATAATTTTGGGTATATCCTCCGTATGGTTTCTGCTGGTTCAACTCTGCAATTCAGCTACTGAAATATTAGTGCAATGGGAATGGTTTGATTTGTTGCCACAAATTTGGGTATAAATGTCAGCTTTGACTGGTTACTTTATTCTGACTCTTATCATAGTCACAATGTCTGCATATTATCTGGATAGAAGAGAGATCTTTGAATAATGCACTACATGTGGTCTTCCTATTCCACTTTTTGGTTAGAGCTAACCAATTAGGAAACACTTGAAATCTGAATTTCTGAATTCTGAGTTGCTATATTTAAACTTGTTTTCTGGGATGGAGTGGCACTTGTACCTTGTTGTTTATATAAAATTGATCGTGTTTTTTGTTCTCAATTTTGGTTCAGCTTCCAGACTTCTGTTCAAGGGATAGCTCCTTGGTTGTCAAGGAAATATTTGGGGTTACAGAGTAAGCCTACATCCTTGGATTACTATTATTTTCTGGCTCATTGTTTCCAAGCTCAGAATAAAGTAAATGTTAGCTATGCTCATGATAAATTATTTCTCCTATTTCATCTCTTCTCAGCGAAGACGCAGACAAACTGCGTCTCCATACTCTTTCAGAAGCTGGGAATATGGATTCCCTTGAGAAGATGGTCAATGATTCAGATTCAGAAGAAGATTCCCATGAGAACTCATCGGATGCTGCTCCGTGAGTCACAGTATCAAACGGACAGACTGTTTTGGTGTACAAAAGAATTTTAAGAATATGGGTAGTTCTCCAAATAAAAAAATGTGGGTAGGAAATGTTTTCTGCAATACATCATCTTGTGAAAACGTGAAATTTTTTTGGTGAGACTGTTAGTTGATCTTCTGTCACACACAATGTTATGCGTTTGACTTAGTTCATCTTCTGTCACATACAATGTTATACGTTTGAATGATCTTCAATTTTGGTAGATTCAATGTAGTTGACTGGATCGCAATCCTCTTGGTCAAGATTAGAGTTCAGTCCATTATTTTTTTGTTGTGTGAGCATGCGCGGTAAGAAAATTTTTTATCTTTATTTTTTCGTTAATTATTTATTAATCTATCTAATTAAATCAGTAGTTAATATCGGGAACCTGATAGCATTACACGACAGTATTACTCAACTTAACTCGAACAATGTCCTGGTTAATGAACTGGTGGAGTAGAACAATTTTATTTAATAAAAAACTGGGGCGAAAAATTTTTGGAAACTCTTTTAATCGCACAAGTAGTGGGAAGTAGACAGCAATTTTATCCATGATGATTTTCCGGCATTTATTTAGATATTACAGTTCAAACTACCCAACCAAACAGACAAACAGCTCTCACTTGAAGTTCAGGCGGAGGAATCAAAGCTAGCGCCACACCAAGACATTACTTGACCAGGAAAAAAAAAAGATAAACTTTCTCATTTTCACTGTTAAAAACCCTTAAAAAATTCTGTTTTATGTCCCCGCAACAAAGAGAAATCATCGCAATGATTCATCAATCGATTTCGAAGTCTTCAATCTCATTCGCAGTCCCCATGAAAATCCGATGCGAATCAAAGATTGGCACGGTGAAACCACCGCACAAGCGGCAGGTGGGTCCGTTTACGGGCAGAGATCCGAATGCGAAGAAGCCGGAGTGGCTAAGACAGAAAGCTCCTCAAGGACAAAAGTTTCAAGAAGTTAAAGAATCTCTTTCCTCACTGAAACTCAATACTGTTTGCGAGGAAGCACAGTGCCCTAATATAGGAGAGGTCTAGATCCTGTTTATTTTTTGTTTTCGTTTTTGTTTGGTTTTTATTTATCTGGGTTGTCATTAATTTGTTTAATGGTAGAATCTGTGAACTGGGTTTTAGTTCTAGTGTTAATTGTTGTTATAGCTAAGAGAAGAGTTTCTTTAGTTCAATTTGTCCCATTTGGAGGGCTTACAAGTTGTGAAATTTCTTGTGTTCACTAGGATGAGAAAGTAATATATTGGATTTGAATGCATGTAAATTTGATGTTCGAAGTTAATTTTGAGCAGTGTTGGAATGGAGGTGGGGACGGCATTGCAACGGCAACAATCATGCTTCTTGGAGATACGTGCACCCGTGGCTGCAGGTTTTGTGCTGTGAAAACCAGCAGAAATCCTCCGCCACCTGAACCCATGGAACCGGAAAACACTGCTAAGGCCATTGCCAGCTGGGGGTAGGTCTTAAAATGTTTATTGCCACAAGTTTATCCTTGCATGCTGAGTTATCCATCAGCTGTTAGTAATAGTAACATACATCACATTCGACTATAGAATATTTCATGTTTACTATGGTAACAAGTAGTCTAGAGTAGCATCTATTTCTTGATTATAATACGCATATTGTATTTTTGTTGACTATTTCTTTTGTGGAGATAGTAGCAATTAAGCACATTCTTACCTTCCTATTTCCAATAATTCTTTTATTTTTACAGCTATGAATGCCTTGATGAGGTACTCAAGTTTGATTGTTTCTGGCTTTTTGTTTTTTGTTCCCAAAACATGGGGGGAATAGCAGTCATTTTAGTTTATAGGATCCTCAGAGTTATGGTAAATTGGAAATGAATGGATTATTGGCTAAGATGACATCTTTGGGCAGGTTATGTCATATATATGTATAGCATACATCTCCTTGGTGCCACAATATATGTCATCAGTGTTCTACAGTTTTGTGCGTGGCTTATTTTTGTAGGGTGGATTATATTGTTCTAACGAGTGTAGATCGCGATGATATTCCTGATGGTGGAAGTGGACATTTTGCAGAGACAGTCAAAGCTATGAAGGTCAGCAGCTCTTTTTTCCTATAGTATTGGGTTGTTTTTGCTTCCCAGGTTAATTAATGTATGGACTGAGAGATTGGTATTTGAATGAAAAATCTTATTCGATTCTCTACAATCCATTTGCAGAAACTCAAACCTGATATCATGGTTGAATGTTTAACGTCCGATTTCCGGGGCGACCTAAAAGCTGTAGAAACTCTGGTTCACTCAGGGTTGGATGTCTTTGCCCACAACATTGAGACTGTGAAACGGCTCCAGCGAATTGTCAGAGATCCTCGGGCTGGGTTAGTTGTCTGTTCAGGGATGATGAGTAGCATTGCATTGAAACATGTAACTTGTCTGTTCTTTTTATTGTGACTGTGCCCATATCAAATCTGTTGCTATTGCTAACAATAGTTCTCCTTCATGGTATCAATATAATTGAATGGACTTTCTTGTAAAATTTGGTTGTACTTCATCTGAACCAGCTTTCTGGCTGCACAGTCACACCGACCCTAACTTAAACTTAAAATTTGAGGACTTTTAACTCCAGATTTTGGAAGAGTGATTTGTTTAAATCGGTTGTCCTGCATTAGTATTCACGGCCGGTTCTAATTCTACCATATAGTTTTGTAATGTAGATATGAACAAAGCCTATCAGTTCTAAAACATGCTAAGTTGAGCAAGGAGGGGATGATAACAAAATCGTCTATAATGTTGGGCCTTGGAGAATCTGACGATGAGTTGAAGGAAGCAATGGCTGATTTAAGGGCTATAGATGTTGATATTCTGACACTTGGGCAGTATCTTCAGGTAAGTTCTGATGCAAATACGACATTAGGTTGCCTTGACTTTATTATTCCTACTGAATATCAAACATATACTATAAATTTGGTTACAATCATGCAGCCAACACCACTACATTTGACAGTCAAAGAGTACATTGCGCCAGAAAAATTTGCTTTTTGGAAGGAATATGGGGAGTCTATTGGATTCCGTTATGTAGCCAGTGGGCCCCTGGTAAGGTGGTTCTGATCTTAGCTTTGCAAGATTCTAGTATCCTTGGAATTTATTCTGACATGAACAAACATTTTGGGAGAATTCCGGCTAATTCAATTCAAAATAACTTAGCAAGATAAATTCCCTTTAGTGAGTTCATTTCAAGATTACCAAAGATTCACTAACTTCTGCCATGTGTTGTTTTTCCAGGTTCGGTCATCTTATAGGGCGGGGGAGCTCTTTGTTCAGACAATGGTGAGACAAAGGGCTGAATCCACTGTTGCTACTTCGTAATTGGTCTTGTTCTACAATCCTAAACCATGATGATAGCTACCAAAGTAAACTTTATTGGGCGGCAAAACAGCTTGTGTCATGGCTAATGGTTGCAGATGTGGCCCTAAATTGTTTTAGGCCTAAATTGCTTAGCCATATTATTCATACATAATTATGCAATTCTTTCCTTCAATATGTTATTTGAATTTTGATTTAGTGTTTTGACTGACAATAAGATATTACAAGGTGTACGACTAGTTCTTTCCACTTAAAACTGTTGATTCTTTTCCGTGCAAAAGACTGAAAAATATACAGGAATTGATCAAAGTGGACTGCAAAGGGAACTGTATTTCATATTTACGGTTTTACTTGATTGATTAATAGAAGATGAGAATCATTTTATTGCTCATCGTAGGCAGAAAGTTATGGTAAAGTTTAAGATTATATTCTCTGTTATTGCAAATGAGGATAAACTTTTGAACATTTTTTAATTAGGAATTTTGGCAAATTGATCTCTATATATTAGTTTATGCAACAGTCGATTGTGTTATTTGCAAGGGATTATATTGGGACATTTTATTGCTGCTTAAATTATTTCTGACTGTTTTCGGGGAAGAAAAGCACCAAGTAATAATTGGTAGTGTATTTGCAAATATATTTGATATTATGAACCCATCATTTTCATACAACTTGAAAATCCTTTTTTCTAATCTAGTTCACAATATGAAAATGTTGGACATGTTTTAAAAGCAATCAAATCAGTGCCTTTCTTAATTTATTTGGAAAATGATTGCAAAATGTCATAAATGACCTATATAATTACATGATTATTATCATGAATACCATCTTAGACTTTCAAATAAGCTTGAGTGCCAGTGTAAAAATTCTCATTTCAACAACAAAATTATAAAAGAATAAAATAAAAATAAAGACATATTCTATTTCGGTTATTGCATATTCGGTGCAATCTCAGGCTTGATTCTCGAGGTGGTTACCAGCACGCCAAGAAACAAATTCATCAAGTCCACATTCAGAGATCGAAAATTTCATTTCTTTATTTTGTTTTTGGGGTTTTAAATTGTTCCTGCAAAGAAATAAAGGAGTAAGAGGTGCGTGGACGATTAAACCCACATGTCTATCCTCCCTTTTCTCTCTGCCGACTGCCCAAACAAAACCACAAAAATATAAATACGCGTTGGTATACTAACCCCTTGTTTTTAATATTGCTTTTTGTCACTCTCGTCTATACATTCACATTTACAATCTGTATCCTTCCTTGCTTTCTGTGCTCTCTTGCTTTTCTTCCTTCTTTCTCTCTCTCTATACGCATTCTTACTTCCTGCTTTCTGGGTACCTCTCTTTTCATCCAGGTTTGTTCCTTTCTTTGCTGTTGCCCTCTGGTAATCGGTGTTTTGCTGTTGCCTTCTTGTTGAGGTGTTTTTTGTTTATTTTGATGATGGGTTTCTCTTTTGTTTCATTTACCTATAAGTTGGTGGAATCTGTTGATTTTTTCTGTTTCGTGGGTTTTTCCTCTTGTTGATGTAATTACTCTTATACTCAGCCTTGGGTTGAACATTTCTTGTGTTATGGTGTTTCGATTGAATCTTATTACTTGCTTGTCCTTATAATATGAATTTTTCTTTTTCGCTTTCTTCGGTACTAATTGTTGTATTAAAATTTGGCAACTGATTAATTGTTTCATCATTGAAGCTGCATGAAAACATCACTGCTTGATGAGTATGCTTTCAAGAAGTTCTCATTTATAGAGACAGTTTCGTTTGTTAGTGAGGTTAAGTGTTTATCGTGACTTGTATCATCTAAAATCAAATTCTAAACCTTTTCAGATTAAGTCTAATATGAGAAACATTAAACACTTTCAGTACCACATAGCCAATGGCATTTGTTACTAGCTAAAGGTTTTGCATTGTAATTGCATGTAATTAGTTCTTGTTGTAGTGTTTGGCCACAATGTGCTAACTAAATAGCCCTAGGCTTTAGATAATTTAACTGGCCTTTCTCAATTAATAAGAATTATGTGGGCATGTGTTCTTTTCTTTCCCTTTTTTCTTCATTTTTGTTTATCAAACCGTTTATATCTCCCAAGGAGACTGATTTTCCATCTTAATTTTGTTGGCATGTCGTTGCTGACAAAATGTTTTTGCTTTGGACAGATATAGCTTATGTTATGTAATTTCGGCTGACTAAGTTCTTGGAATTTTGAGTCTCAATTGTTTCTTGGTGCTTAGTTATACTTTGCCCACACTAAGTGGAACCCTGCCCGTGGCTATCTTATGCATGAATATGAATTTCTGTTGTCTTTTGTTGAAATGACTATCAGATCAAATTTTCTCTTTGCAGACTTTATATGTTTTTGACATGTTAGAGTATATATGGGTTGACTTGGACATTTCATGGGAGGTATAGAAGATATTGAACCGCCCCTGAAACGTATTAAAGGACTTGTAGCAGAATCAAAGAACTTTGCAGAAGACTCATCTACTACAGATTCTTTAGTTTGCTCTTTGGGAGACGTGATGGCTCGGCCACTAACCTCCCAAGGGGATGAAGAAACAATTGGTTCAAAAGTTGTTATAAAGAAATCGGAATTCATCAAAATCATAACTAGGGCCTTGTACTCACTTGGTTATGATAAGAGTGGGGCTCTTCTCGAGGAAGAATCGGGAATACCATTACACTCGTCAGTGGTTAATCTGTTCATGCAGCAAATAACGGATGGCAATTGGGATGAAAGCTTGGTGACATTGCACATGATTGGTCTATCTGATGAAACAATTGTAAAATCAGCATCTTTCTTGATATTGGAGCAGAAGTTTCTTGAGCTTCTAAGAATGAATGAAGTGGGTGCTGCCTTGAATACTCTGAGGCATGAGATTGTGCCTCTTCAAATCAATACGCACCAAGTTCATGAGCTTGCAGCCTGCATTATTTCTCCTCCAAATTCTAAAACACTTGGACACTCTAGTCAAGACACTGAAGGTCCAAAGTCAAGGTCAAGGTCAAGTTCAAGGTTTCTGGAAGAACTGCAAAAGTTGCTCCCTGCTTCAGTCATTATTCCTGAAAAAAGGTTGGAACATCTTGTTGAAAAGGCTCTTGATGTACAAAGAGATTCTTGCTTGTTCCACAATACACCGGATAGCAATCTATCTTTGTATTCAGATCACCTTTGTGGAAGAAATCAGATTCCTTCACAAACTTTGCAGGTTAGATTGGGTGCTGGACTGATTGTTGTTTATTTCTGATGCCTTGCTTGCCCTATACCAGTTTCTTTTCTTGCTGGATTGATATGAAAGGCATTAAATTATTTATTTAATAAAAAAAGGTAATGTAGAAGGTAAGAGAATGATTGGTTTCTTTAGATTCCGTTTCTGCAGCCTGCTTAATACTAGATCCTTGGTGACACTAGATAGTGAAATAAGTCTTTGAAGATGCGGCCTTCATATCAAAATGCATTTTTGCTTTGTGGTGAAATAGGTAAAAGCTATCTAGGAAATTATTCAGTTGGAACTTGGAATATTTGTTCCAAAACAAAGTACTTGATTTATGTCAAGACTATTTTGCAAACATTAGATTAATGTGAGAGTAAAAGAAATTTGCGAGTTCAAATGGTGATCAGATTGGACCATATGCGCCAAGTTCATGGTATTGATTTGATGACCATCATCTATGAATTCATCTATGATACTTATGTTGTCCACCATATTGTCCAATAGTAGTTGTACCATGAATGGAAAGCGCATTTGCTGTGGTGAATTTATCTCTTCTGTTAATTGCAAAGGCTAGCATGAAAATTTCTGTTTATACAAATGGAACAGGTACTGGAAGCACACAGTGATGAAGTATGGTTTCTGCAATTTTCGCACAATGGGAAATATTTGGCCTCATCATCCAAGGATCAGTCAGCAATTGTATGGGAGGTAGGTTCTCTTCTCTCCTCGATTACTGGCTTTTGGTCATTGACATGGACATCTACAACGTTCAAGGTTCTTTTACCTCAATTATACTGTAATATCTCATGGAAATGTTCAATCCATTCCTTGGAATTCTCCCTGCTTCCGCACTACCTTTACAAAAAATAATCCTCTTGAATTTAAAGCTTCAAGTTAACCTGGTGGACGTAAGCTCTTCTGAGATTTACACTACATTGTGGGCAGTTCAATTGGGAGCAATAGGTATTGTAGAATTAGAGTGTAGACTGATTAATAATCCCTATCCCAATCAACATAACTTACTGTGATTAATGTGTCCAATGGCATTGGTATTATTTATCCCCAAATAAACCAGATGTTTCAGTATGGCTTCAAACTTTTCTCTCTTGATGAACTTAAGATTTGCTCTTTTTTAGGTTAAAGAGGATGGTCAGGTATCACTGAGGCATACACTAAGTGGTCACAAGAAACCGGTGTTAACTGTTTCATGGAGCCCCAATGACCACCAACTTCTTACTTGTGGACAAGAGGGGGCTATCAGATGTTGGGATGTCAGTTCTGGAGAATGTCTCCATGTTTATGAGAAAACTGGTGTTGGCTTGATTTCTTGTGGATGGTTTCCTGATGGTAAAGGGATTTTTGCTGGAATGACTGACAGGAGCATCTGCCTGTGGGATTTGGACGGAAGAGAGCTGGAATGTTGGAAAGGGCAGAAGACAGTAAGGATATCAGACATGGCTATAACCGATGATGGAAAGAGGACAATAAGCATATGTAGAGAGACTGCTATTCTCTTGTTCGACAGGGAAGCTAATTTTGAGAGATGGATTGAAGAGGAGGAAGTAATCACTTCATTTTCATTATCAAAAGATAATAAATACCTTCTGGTTAATCTTATAAACCAAGAAATTCATCTCTGGAGCATAGAAAGTGACCTAAAGCTTGCTTCAAAGTATAAAGGTCACAAGCGTGCCCGCTTTGTCATTAGATCTTGTTTTGGTGGATTTGAGCAAGCATTTATTGCCAGTGGGAGTGAGGACTCACAGGTACTTCTTTTATCTGTTTTCTCTTTTCCCCTGTGCAAAGAAGCTGAATTATACAGCAAGAATGAATGTTGTCTGATTAAGATTGGTGATTCTATTCAAGTCTTAGAATTATGAATACAATTGCCTGGATATAATCTTCATTCGATTTCAATGATTCTGGCTGGCAGGCTTTCTCACATTATTTCTAAAAAGCACATTTTTTTCATTTTCTTTGTCAACATTCTTTAGTATTGTTGGTAGTCACCTTTTAGAATATTGGTTATATGGTTATGAATAATAATTCTATTAAGTGAATTTGGTGCTGCATCATCTTTAGATATACTATATGCATATAATTTCATATCAGTCTGTTTCTGCCTGCACTGTGTTGTTTTATGTTATTATTGTTTCACAATCAATGCCATTTTTCAGTATCAATGTCTATTATTCTAAAGCATTAAACATTGTTCTCTCTCACTCTTCTTCTTCCTTGCCCTCTGGCTCTGCCAACACACATTATAGCCTTGCTGTCAGTTTCTTAGTCTTGACAACTTTTCTTTATTGGTAAAGATGTGCAAATTTTTTTCCTGTCAAGGTGTAATTTTGGATTTTAGATTTAAGGTATGCCCATTTATCGTTATAGGTGTATATATGGCATAGATACAGTGGAGAGCTCTTATTGGCACTACCGGGACATTCTGGAGCAGTTAATTGTGTGAGCTGGAATCCAGGAAATCTTCACATGTTAGCTTCGGCTAGTGATGATCATACAATTCGAATATGGGGTTTAGATCACTTCAATAGGAAACACGGGGACGAGAGCAATGATGTTGTTCACCATTGCAATGGAAGAAGTTGAAGCAATTGCTTACTATACTGTTAAAATTTCTTGACCGTCATGGTACAGATACATTCTTTTCTAGTTCTTTGACATTTGTGTAAATTCTTTTGGCATTGGCTTATGTTCATGGTATCCATAGCAGGCAAAAAGCAAGTCATTTTTGCTGCTGCTGCTGCTATCTGCCATTAGAATATTCAAGTCAACAACCATTGCTGCTTAATTTCTGTATATTTGATTTAGATTTAGAATCTGCATCATTTGATCATCGTCTCTTTCTCTCTCTCTCCATTCTCTCTTCGTTAACTGTTCTTTACCTCGCCGAAGTCTTGACATAATTTTCTCAAAGCTTTCTTCTTGAAAATTGTGTTATATTTGCATGCATGTTTGATCTGTAGAATCATATCACTTGGTTGAAATTGTAAGAAATGTTGCTTAAAAGCTTATGGCCTAGTTTCATTTCATTACATCAAATATGAATTAAGTTGAATTTTGCTGCTGTGCGTTAGTGGGCTGGATGTGCGTTGGATCTTGTTGATTCAACAAATGCTGAGAAGTAACAAAAGCAACTGAAAGTAGTAGTTTATTTCATAAGAAACAACTCAATAACAATGACACTCCACATTCAAAGGCTATTCCTCTCCGTATTAGTTAGAACATTTTAGGAAAACTACCCAAACAAGACACACTACTGAACTAGGAATGACAAAAACAATTCAAATTCGAAAATCTAGTAAGACAAATCTCAACTAAAACAAGAAAAAACATATAAATTTACATTCTCCTAATATTACCAGATTATACAATTTTAAAAAACAACAATTAGAGGGGTTGGAAACCTTAAAACCAGCAAGGGTTATAATGCCTCAAGATGTATGCAAAAAATACTGGAACTCAAAAAACGTGTAATCTCGTCCTCTGTTCTGTCTTTTATATTGGAGTCAGTACATACATCTTGCATGCATGACCATCCAATTTCAGAGTCAATTTTTCCTCGAAATTTTGTCTCATGTGTAAGAAGCTGATTTTAGCCCCAAAATAAAAAATGCACAGTAAGTTAATCACCAAGTACATCCTTTATTGAAGAAAACACATTTCCTTAGTTTGTTTACCTCCCATAAATCACTAACTTCATATATTGAGTTCTTTTAGCTGATGCCAATGTTTTTCCATCGTGCTGTCGTCGTGGATAGCGTGTGTCTTTAGGCTCTCAACAGAACAACTATTTTGATTCCCCGAAAGATGACCAGCCCATATCAGTTTTTCCCACACCCCACAACACCACCCATCCCCTCCCAACCCACCCCCCCCCCCCCCCCTCCCCTCTCCTTCCCCCCCCCC
>CP135585.1:0-63712 GCA_032401905.1 Swietenia macrophylla | reverse complement strand
GCAACTGCTATCAACTAGCAGTTGCGCATATAGCCCCCTCCCCCCCCTTCCTTCTCCTTAATTTGAAGCAAAAATCATAAGAGGAATGGAACTTAACTTCATTACCCATGCTTGAAAAACTACACATACTAGGAGCCTACCATCTTTCTCCTAGCATTCTAACTTTCTTTGGCTGAACTGAAGTTAATTACGCGTCTAGGTCAGTATTTAAGAGCTAGGTTGCTGAAACTTGTGGAATAACATTGAAGCGCTAGCATTGGTAGTTAATTAGGAACTTGATTAACAGCAATAACCTCATCATTACAAAATTATTTTCATGGTTTCCTCGGTATGATATGGAACATCAAATCCTGAAAGAAATGGAGTCTACAATATATGTACTATATGCAAACATACTTGCAAAAGCATTCTTATATGGGAGAAAATTCTAAGGCATATAAAATTGAAAAGTACTCGAGGAATTACCTTAGAAATTGCCCATATGCTGAAATGTATTACAATTCACTATATTCACCATACTTCATCCTACCATTACCAACTTCAAGAATGTGGATCTTATAAAAAGAAGAAGAAACCAGTCTATCATTAAAAGATGTAGTACTTCATACTTGACATGATCGGCATACACTTTATTCATGTCAGCTATCTTCAGCATGCTACAAGACGCCATACAATAAAAAAAAATTTATTTCTTTATTGATCTTTGAGCGTATAGTTTTCACTCTTTCTACCATATGAACTCAACTTATTGCAAAAGTTTCAAACAGACTAGTCAACAATTTATGTTCATGCATAATAAAACCAGTTGTATCATTTTTGTGAACAAAGTGACTGAGTAATATTTCTTCATGTCTAACCTTCCCCATGAGAGAAATGTCATCAGTAGTTCTTCAGCTATTTCCAATATCAGCACCCCATAGAGCTGGGCACATGTCCCCCCTGAATGATACAAAGAAAATATATTAAATTCAACTGGAGATTCAGAGTAGGATTAATCTGAGTTAACATATTGCTTGTCAAAATAGAATACCATTCAGAGTAAAAAATATGGGGCGTTCTGTCTTCTTCTGAGCAATGGGCATTACTTGGCACTGGGGAAGAAGTAATATCCAATAGCTTCATCTTTAAGGTACAGTAGATTTATGAAAAGCGGAAAGTTGATAATTAAGCAGAGTTGTATAGTTGGTCTTTTGTCATCAGTAAAATAATGGGCATACTTCAAGTAGTCAATTCCCTGCTCAAACTCAATATTATTACTCTAACTAGCATCCTTGAAATTTCAAAGTTTGCATTGAGTTTTAAGCGCATTGTTCATAAGTTAATGTTTGCATATGTTGCATTCATACCACGAAGCAAAGTGCTGATAGTGTTCTTCATGACCAAGTGAACCGGGCTTTGTTCCTGAGCATGTTTGATACCTTTACCAGTGCAAAGACGATGAAACCAAGCATACACAAGAAGTTTAACAGTAAATATATTTATTTCTACTTTGAATATCAACAGGAACCAGTGTTTTGATAACTATCTTCTCCTGCAAATTTGTTTAACACAAGAAATACTATATATTGGCCAGTTGTTGAAGGTTGTTTCATCCTTGAAAATCTTACGTGGCTTATGTAAATAACATTAACAAAAGAATAGTAATCAAAGAAATGTAAAACATACCCTGAATCTGAATAAATTCCTAACTTGACGCCCCATAATCTCTTGAGAGATTTGTTCCATGTGGGAATGTGGTCTTATTAGCAACTAGATTACCCTATGATTGATTCTAAGTCGCCACATCAACAAGCATTGTGTCAGTAAATCAAACATACAGAAGGAATTAAAGTTATTCAATTTCTGGAGTGATTTTAAGAAGAATAGAGGAAAAAATGAAACAAACATGAGAATCATGACTTGACTCGCCCCAACAATCATCTATAAAGAGTTCTGTTTTAAGAAAAGAGTTCATCCATACATGCAAATGAAACAGGGTGATTAAGACGTTTCTCCAAGCCAAGTTTTTACCTATGTTGACGTACTCATATCCAAGCTTGGTTAGTCCACTTGATACAAGGGCATCAGCTGTTATATACGAAATTCAAGCATTAATGCAATTATGGTCTGTGTATAATAACTTGAAACAAATAAGCCATCAACTATACCTGGTTCTCCAATGATCTTCTCTTTAATCTGGCAGTGGAAGTGATTCTAGCTATTCCACTTATGTCAAAAATATAAGTCAATCAACTAGTTTCAGCACTATGTTGCTTCACAACACTAGCATGTAAAACAACTATTTAAGTTTATCTCAACTTCGAGGGAAGACCAGATGAAAAACTCAATGTATGAAAATCATGATTAGTTCAAAATTATACTCATCAAAAAGAATATATTTACAAAAAAAATCAATGCAAAAAAAGGAAAAGACCTCACTCAACCTCAACTTTAGTCATACATCAGACAAGTATCCAGGAAAGATATTCACAAACTAATAAAAGGAAAGGAGGAGAAACGAATACCCCATTGGAGGAGTGAGACCAAGACCATTATTAAGTAGATTTCTATTCTCACTTGCAGGGCTGTCGGCTGCAGATGATGAGACTATAACACTGGTCGAATTGAACATAAGAGCATGCAAGGAGCATAAAATCTATTCCCCATCTTCAGCTCCAAATCCTGTAATATCCACTATAATTTTGTGAATGATCCGGAGCTTCATAATATACGTATCACTGCCAGTCTGCTACAATCAATATAATGTTATCCGCACCGATAAACAGAAGAAATAAACAATTGATGCAGAGAATAACACGTGCTTTCTACTATCTGCACACCACCGCATGAGCTTACTTCGTGGATGGTTAGTCAACTCGTGCCCAACATAAAATTGATTATATGTCCAATAACTAATTCAGGGTGTGGTTCACAACATTGCTCTAAAACATTTTTAATTGGGCAAGATCCTGGAATTAGCAAAAAATCTGCTAATCCAAACCACAGATCTCAAGGGTTTCATGAAGCAATTGTAATTGCATTGAAATATCATATGATAACTTTTCTTTTTCCTCCCCTGAAAATTTCTCAATAGTAAAATTCTTCATTTAGAGCATTTAAATAATTATCCAGTTCACACAAATAAATTTAAAGAATCAATTATTGCCTTATAAAAGTTTCTATCAAATTTTTAGAGAGAGCAACAAGGATTCCCAATGGACCAAAGAAGGCAAGTTTTACTTCACAAAGCTTCCCTGAGATGGAAAGTCCTAGCTATGTCCCTAGCATTATCATACTCATTGAGCTCAACCAGCATCTTCTTCAAACGATGAGCAAGACCAGCCATCTCATTCTCTGTCACACCTGCCAAATGCTTCTTCTCCAGAGTCTTTCCCAATGATAGCATGAAATCCACCAGTGGTTGCAACTTGTGGCTGTGACTTCCAGTGACGCTTGGACCAGCCAGGAATCCGGATAGAGCAGCAACAATTCTTTCAGTTCT
Source organism: Swietenia macrophylla (assembly GCA_032401905.1). NCBI lineage: Eukaryota > Viridiplantae > Streptophyta > Magnoliopsida > Sapindales > Meliaceae > Swietenia > Swietenia macrophylla. Next base: position 60,231 of record CP135585.1, on the reverse strand, counting down.
TGTGATTGCATCATGGACATTTGAAGCTATGCTTCGTACATGAGGTAAAACTTTTCTACACAAAAGCTCATCAACAACAAGCTTCTCTAAAATTGGCAGTGCAAAAATTTCTTTCCTCGAGCAGATATTTTTCATCAACCGAACAGACATCCCAAATTGGTATGCTGCAATTCGTGCTGCGTTGGGAACAACATTCATCGCAAATGGGCTCCATGTGGGAATCACAATGTTGGGAACAGCTTCATGTGACAGAGTCCCACATTGGATAAGAAAGAAGTATTCTTAAATTTTATAAGGATAGGTTCTGCATATTCTGATGGATATGTCTTTTGGAGAAAAAATAATGGCCCAGCCTGTTATAAGTTGTATTAAAGCCAAACTCATTCCAATTTCAGTCCCATGTTACAGAATTATGTGGATAACAGAATCTTATATTGAATAGGAAAAGGGTGTTCTTGAATTTTATAAAGGTGAGTCTTTTATGAGAAAGTAATTGCCCAACCGGTAGCAACTAATAGATCTTTCAAGACTCATGGGAAGTAGGAAAGTAAGTCATAACCAAGCTTGTGGCAGAAACAGCATTCTTCATCTCTCTTCTGCTAAGCGTGTCCCAGCAGTTAGCAATTTCATGGTGCAAAATTGGGAGCACAACCTCTTCCACCAATGTAGGAACGAGATTAGCATCAGCATCATCATGGTCAAAGTCCTTCCGATCTGCAAGTAAACCATAACTGAACACTAAAGAATGCCATTTCATATCAGAGAAATTGGCATCCTCATGCAGAGGGTCCCACTTTAGAAGCTCCAGCTTCACATATGGAGACAGGATAGCAGGAGCACTTAGTGACACAAAAGTGCATACGCTTATCATGTCCATACGCTTCTGCAGGTTCGTATCTCTACCAAATTCATCCAACTTAACAGCTCAATTTGCTGTTCTCTTGTGGCTGCTGCTGCAGCCTGAGCTGCACTATTGGCAGCTGCAAGCATAGCAGCACTGTTACCATGTTCACTGAAAACCTTTGCTGCTGCTTTTACAGCTGCTTCTACCTCTATCATTTCATCATCATTATCCAGTTCTTCTCTCTACAATGGCGGATGCATGCTCTTTGTTGAGTTTCTGCATCTCTGCTTCAAATGTCTCTACGTAGGGAGTTTTATCCTAAAGAGAAAGTATTATAACAGTATAACCATGCTATAGTATTTTGAACATAAGACTTACTGGTGCTGTAGTATTTTGAAAATTTATACACCAAATCACAGGCAGTTATGATATAGGATTTATTGTTGCTGTAGTATTTTTAAAAAAATGAAAACTTACACATGGTCTTTCAACGTAGATTCTCTCTTATACCTATAACTCTAAATAACTAATCTATGGAAATTTTAGATAGCATTATTATTTACACCGATCATATAAGTTGTTTTACAGAATAATCCTTCATGGATTTAGCTCTAGCTTAGAGTTCCTTAGTTACATCTAGTGATACATTTATGCTACTCTGTATGCAAACTAATATACAGTGTTGTGTTATACTACCTATGTATGCACTTTGCCTATGTGTAAGAATAGGTTCGAATTTAGATGTACGTAAAAATGCACAACTAGCATTGAATCTAACTCTTGCAATACATTCGTATAGCACATACAGATTGCAGGGAAAGACTACTATATATTTTGGCACAGGTTAGAATATTTTACGGTACTGAACTTTATCCAATTGAGCCTTGGCTGATGATTTGTAAAATTGATAGACACTTTGATGCAGGTTACAAACTGTAATATGTTTTGCAAAATTATGGCAAGGACCTGAGGCCTTTGGTGATTCTTGCTCAATGGTATATTGCCATTAGCTTAGTGGAATCAATATCAAGTTATGAACAGTTTCGACAGGTATATTACAAAAAAAAAAAAAAAACCATGAAATAAAACAAAAAAAAAAAAAAAGAAACAAAATTGTTCAGGTATTTATTTATTTTAGCTGGATTATTATGGTTGTTTTTCATGCATAGCCTTGGGACAAGCTAGTTTTAAAGCATACATGAAACATTTTCAATCAGTATGCAAAGAGTCAAAGATTTACCACCACTAAAAGACTGGCAAGTTACCTGTGTTGACAGTCTCTAAGCTTTATTAAGCATACAGCATCAACCTTCATTGCAAAAGGATTAGAAAATTCTTGAGCCAAATATTAATGATCTACACCTTTGCAAAAATGAGAACAAAAATCTGATAAAAACTCCAGAAACTAATGCAATCTATTTTATTTAAGTCCATGGATATTTAGCTGGAAGATAAAGACAGAAAAAGTTTTGCAAGACGAACAAAGGAAATAGACACACAGAAATGCAGGTAATAAAATTAGATTCACACATGCAAAAAGTCACATATTACGGAAACATAGTCACGAAGCTTCTGCATGCAGATGAACTTTTCACCAGCAACAGATAATGACTTTTCGAGATCAGTAATTTTCAAGAGTGAGGAAGAAAAATCTTCGTCTGTCTTTGTCAGTGATGATACAGTTCTAGCATGAGATTCCTGATGAGAAAACAGTGTACGGATTTATTGTAATTCCTTCATTAATAACAGCTTGACGATTTAGAGTCTGTCCATTCAATGAATTCCTATTTCTTTTAGGATCATGTCAGATTCATGTTTAGTTGGCCATAACCATAAAAAACTACCACTGATGATAATTTTACATGGACATCTACACTCAACTATTAAAAAAGTTAAAAGAGGCTGTGGGGTGTAGAAGGACGGCAGAGGAAGTAGGAAGTCATATTAACAACAATATACAAAGAAAATTAAAAGGAAAAACAAGAAAAAAGCAACAATCATGAAATGATTATCAGTATTTTTCCCAACTTATTTTTACACATTATGCTCTGCTTTGAACTACTTTTATAATTTTAAGTTTATATAAATTTAGAATACCACATAACACTTCTCCCGGCCACCAGAATTTCAAAAAACAACGGTAATTATTACAGAAATATCTAGAGGACCCAAGAATTCATTGTTTCAACAGTTCTTATCATAAATTTTCCTTTTCTCTGTTTCAAGTAGCTATCGGCAGATAACTCGTCTGTTACCAAACTCAAAATCAACTAATAAAGGGCAGAGAGCAAGGTCAACACGACCTTTAGCCTTTTGACATTGTCCTGCAAAGCTTTCATAGCACTATCTGCTTTCTGAGCTATCGACATGGCATCCATACCTTGTGACACCCCTATTGCTCCTCCAATACTCGGAGTAGGAGCCACTGGACTATAACCAGCCATTGTTGGGTACGAAAACTTTTGTTGCTGCGGTTGAGCCATAGCGACACTAGCACTGGTACTAGAAACCCCCTAGCAGAACCATCATCCAATCTCTTCCCCAAACCCTTCCTTACCTGCTCCTCTTCCCACATCTTATCTTCATCTTTATATTTACCACCATTCTCTAAAGGAACAGCTACAGGCCTCTCCTCCTCATCGTCATCGTCTTCAAAAACAACTTTTTTCTTCACCCCACTCTCAATTTTCTCTCCAAACATAGCCATTCGTCTCGGAAACTCCGGTTCCTCGTCGCTCAACACATCTGCATCCGCACGATGACTACTACCACTCCCTCTATCCAACTATATATACTCAGGTGCACCAGCTTGTGATTGTTGTCTTATTCCATCCTTCTTTGCCCTAATTGCCTTAATTGCAGCCTCATCATAAATAATCCCAGATTGCACCCCAATTTTCGCAATACCCCTCGAAGCAAATCTCTTCTCCGTATCATTTCCACGATCAGAATCCGAATCTGACGAATCATGCGAAGTTTTCTGTTGTACTGTGGTCGAAACTTGAGGTTTAATCGAACCCTTGAGAACAACCTTAGGTTCAGATGAAGTGTAGGCCAGGGATTTTCTAGACGAAACTGCTAGGGTTCTAGGATTCTTTTGCAGTTAAGAAGCGCTTCTTTAGTGTAAATCCCAATTTGTGGTTGGACATATGAAAGAAGAAAAGTTGAAGGAGAAGGAGGTAGACGGTCTTTTGAAATTGCAAGCTTCTTAGATGAAGAGGGTTTGCTAGGACGAGAAGATGGTCGATTTTTTTCTCTATTTGACGTAACGGTTTCGTATTTTTCTTCCTCGGCGTCTGCAAAGCTGAGAAATTTCTTAGGCTTTGATGATGATTTCTTGTTGGCAGCAGTGGCGGTGGTGGTGAAAGGAGCATTGTCATTGTTGTCATTGTCGTCGTCGGCACGGCGTCGGAAATTTCGAGCTCTTGAGTTACTCGTGCTTGTCGTCGTCCAGTTGGAGCCCAAGATTTAAACGGTCACGTTTTGCCATCTCCGTCTCTGATTTAATTGGTTTTTTTTTAATCAAGTGGCCCAATTTTTGGGCCAGATTGTTTTTAGCCCACTCTAAAAATCTTAATTTTGATTGGAAAAAAGACATTTATCTGAAGGAAAATACTGTTGCTGCATTGTTTGTTTCTACTTAAATAAGAAAGAAAGAAAGAAAGCAAGCAAGCATCGGGAGAAAATTTTGTCATAACAATGCAGTATGGATTTTTTTTTATTTTTATTATGATTAAAATTAAGTAAGATTTTAGAATAGACTACGAACAAGTTTGGACTAAATATTAGCCCATATAAACATAAAAACCTGATTTTATTTTTCATATGTTTCATGTACCTATAATTTGGAAAAATAACAGACCTTGCTTGTATTGAATGCAAATTCACACAAAAGTCTCAAATTTAAAATCTAATACAAAATAAAAGAAAATGAGGACATTCTCTTTATTAAGTAGGGCAAGACAACATTTAACAATGTTATAGATACAAAATTAATCTATATTTCATTAACCGTTAAATTATGACATTCTTCTCTAAAGTATAATTAGATTTTTTTCATAAAAAATAATTACATTTAGTAACAATAAGAAAGCTTATTTTTAATAAAAATGTGAGGTTTATTCGATTTAAATTTACTAGTAAATTACACCTTAAAATATTTAAAATGAAAATAATTATTATTAATTAAATTGGGTGAATTATTTGCCAATTTTTATTAATGCAAAAAAAAACTATGTAATTTATTAGAAACCATACAAAGAGTGAAAATAATTAAGATTAAGTAGCAAAGAGGGGATTATACTAACTATACTTATTTTAAACAAATTATATATTTTTATATATGCCTTATTCTAGTTATATTTTAGTTGAGAATAAACTTATTATAACATTATATTATACTAAATTATTTTTTTATATGTAAAACATCCGCACTCTAATTTGGTAGTAGTCTTACTACAATGTATGATTGAATCATTATCACGTACGCTTGAAGCCCTCACAGTAGGAAAATAGAGACTCGAATCTACTACTATATCACTTGTCAAGTTAGATGTTTCGTATCGGTATAAAATAGTAACCTATTTAACGCACTCGGCTTAACAGAGCATTATAGTTGTTAGAATTGGCATCCTATGGGATAGATTTATAAAACTACCACTCCTTTTCTAATTTATTCAATTACCACTCATTCTCTACTGAAATTACACGAACAATACTGAATATACCCGACCCTTTTTTTTTTAATAAATATCCGCATCTGGCCCTTTCCCGAGTTCTCTATCCACGCCCGCACCCTTAAAATCGAAGGTTTTATCATCCATATTTTCGAAAGGAAAGAAACGACTTAGATTTCGTCGCCTAAATTTTTCAAGTTCATTCATTTTTTTTGTTTTGATTTTTCATATTAGTACTTCGGGTTCGGGTTTCTATCTTTTCAATCGCTTAAGCTTAACTATCTCCGGTGCAGCGAATGGAAAGCATTCAATATTCAGCTTAAGAGAACAATGGGAAGTGCACCGGCCCAAATTCCAACAAGTTTCGGGCACGAGCTGAGAGCTTGCCTCCGTTGCCGGCTTGTGAAAACCTATGATCAGGTTCTTTATAATCACTTTGTTTCAGTGTATACGGTTATGGTTGGTCTAGGGCTTAGTACATTGTTATGAGTGATTGACGTATATGCAGTTTAGAGAATCGGGATGCGAGAACTGCCTCTTCTTTAAGATGGATGAAGATCATGAACGCGTTGTTGATTGTACTACCCCCAATTTTAATGGGTATGTTTACTGTTTTATATCAAGTCATTAAGTATTATTCACTCGATTGTTCTCGTGAATTGATATAACCAAACTCTTAAGCGAAGCATTCCTTATAATTTTACTTGATTCTTTATTTGCTTTCTACAGCATAATATCAGTCATGGATCCCGCTAGAAGCTGGGCTGCTCGCTGGTTGCGAATTGGTATCTTCTTTTACCATGTTACTTTTATTTATTTTTCTTAAAAAGTTAATTTAATTAGAAGATGATTATTATTCATGGAAGCTGGTTATTCAAGTAGAAATCTGATGAATCTGCTATTTTCTAGTCTATTAGTTTGTACCACTCTAGGAATTATGGTGTTGCTAAACATTAAATTGACAGACAAAGATCCGCAAAATAAATTTGATTAATCTGGTATGTGGCCTCTTGACTATATCTGTTTCTAAAAGTTTGGTTAACAATCAAGGTCCTAGCTTGAATGTGATTCTGTGTGAGAAAATGGGACATGATCAATGCAGAAGCATTTTCCTGTTCCCTGCATTTCAATAAGCAAGGTGACTGATTCTAGCAACGTGCCATCAAAAGTGCAGATTTGGGACCTGATAATTGTATTGTGCATTAAAAGCACTGGATTGATCTAACATTTGAATTTTAAGACTTCAGCCTGCTTTGTGGAGTATGTTTTTGATACTGTGAAGTAATGAGGAAATATAGATGATTGTGGTCACCTATAATTTGATGGATGATCACCCCGAGTGAGATATCTGACCTATAATAGGAACTTCACATGAAATAAGTTTAAGCCTTAGCCTTTTTTTATTATTATTTGCCATATATACTAACTTATGACAATAGCATATTAGCTACCAGAATTAAGACACTTTGCCTGTATTAGCTCAAGGCTATGAATTTGAAGTTTTACAACAAATTTTTCCAAAATAATTTTTGAAACTGTAAATGATTTATTAAGTGCAATGGAATATTTATATTTGTAATCATTTTCCATAATGCTTCGGGGTTTGAATCTAGTTGGGTATTTGTCGTATCCTCTTGTAGGATTAACTTTGTATTAGAAGTTTGACGTATTTCAGTGTGCTTTGACTTTTCAGTAGTATCTATATTTTAAAATAGCTAGATGAGAAGGTATTTGGTTGTGTCTAGGTTTAAGCAATTCCTCTTGTCACTTTGCAAGTGTCTTGATAGGATTGATGATCTTCTGGAGGATCCATGCTTTGAATCTGATTCTGGTGATTTATTCTGGGGTATCTATGATTCATTTTAAACTCATGGAAATCTCTTATTTCTGTTTCTAGATCTAGTAGTTGCGATTTGTAGTTCTGACACTCATAATTTTGTAGTTTTGGATTGCTTATGATATCCTTTGGCAAAGTATTTTTACCTCTGGGTTTTTATTTTCTATTTTTAAATCATTTGCAGGAAGATTTGTCCCTGGTTGTTACACTCTTGCTGTCTCAGAAGCACTGCCAGAAGACTTGCAGGTTTGAATTTTCGTAACATGAAATTTGTTCTTTTGTTTGGATTAAAGGTAATTTTGTGGTAGCTATTTAATAGAAGTAAGGAGTGGTCAGAGTACTACTGACTTCTACATGTTAGCCACATAGTTGATCTCTCTCTCTCTCTCTCTCTCTCTCTCTTTCTTTTTTGTGGTTGATTATAGTTCTGGTAACACTCTACCCCCATTAAGAAATTATTTGTTTCTATTGATGATGAGTCATACGGCATTATTCTTAGGAAAGATTGCCAGGTTGTCACTGGTTGTGACTTATCCAACAACCTGCTGTGGAGTTTTTAGGGCTTGCTGAAATTAAATTGGTAAAAATGAGTTTAACCTTCCAGTCTGGTGCGCTGTCATTGATCTTAGTCCTAACTATGCATGATGAACATAAACAGAACATACCAGTGCATTTGCACATACATGGAAGTCTTGTACCATGGTCAGATCTAAGGTGTAAGAATCATAGACATCCGTTGGGACAGTAGTGCCGACTTTAGCTCCAAGGGTTGACAAAAATGAGATAGCTGAGACATTGATTCTAAATCAGTAAATAACATCAAGAACATATGTATATTGGATGTGAAGAAGAAAGAGAATTGAAGGTTCTAGCGAAGGTAAATTGGCAGTTGAAAAAGCATTATGGAGAGTCAATGGGAAGATAGAAAGAGGAGATCCTGGTTCTACCCATTTGGTTGTATCTATAAGCTGATCAATAAAATAGTGAAAACTTATATTTGGTTATTCATTTAGAACTGCAGCCAATGCAAATTATAGGATGTGGTGGTCTCCTGCAATACACTTTGATGTGGAGACACCCCATGTCCTTGGTGGAAAAACATTATTTTCTATTATCATAGCATAAGGAGAAATTAAATCCTTTGTTCAAGCAAACTGTAGGTTCCGTTGCCTTTTCCTTGCCTAATGGAGCACACTTTCCCGGATAGCCCAATAGTGTTTTGGCAGTGGAGCCCTCTTCTTAACTCATGATGTGTGATCAATTTTGGTTATGCTGCTGTTCATCAGATTCAATTATTAGTTTTCTTCTTTGTTGCTTGTACTGTTTTGTTTATTATCTACTCACTACTTTCTCAAGCAAATTGAGAAAGTGACAACTCCTGCTGTTGGCCTATAGACCTTGCGTACTTGCAACATTTCTTCATTTGTTAAACTTCTTAAAGTTATTTTAATTTTCTTGACCATTTTGTTGGACTTAATGCAGAACTTATGTGAAGATGAGCGCGTGCAATATGTGCCACCAAAACGTGTATGAATGACAGATTTGAACCTTGCATTATCTGTGAAGATTAGAATTATCTATGATAATTGTTCTTTGGATGATTTGCTCAAGTGTGGTATGTCCTTGGTTGCCATGCAATATCGAATTTCCCATAAAACGTCTAAGTGACATTGATATAAAACAGGAGAGAGTGAAGCATATTTGGGATGCTTTACCAGGATTCATGTACCAAGTTTGTGCAAATTTGCAAAACCTGATATTAATGTTTCCAGAAAGCTGGGTAACAGATAATTGGGATGTTTTCTTGCAACATTCCCTTGTTTCATCCCGATTTTTAAATGACCTTTGTTACATGGGCTGCGGTAGGTGGTATCTTTAATTCTTGTATTTGGTCCAAGAACATACAGTCAATTTACATGTAAATAAAAATAGGTTACTGAAATTTAACTGGATGAGTAGGAAACTCAAAAAATAAATGACTCGTCATGGCAATATTTTCCCTAAAAGAAGAAAAGAACGATAAGTAACAGGTAATGGGAAACGAGATGCGTTGCCTTTGTTTTCTTCAAGGAAAACAGAACAATGGGTCCCACACAGATGTGGGCTTTCCCCCTTGGCAAGGCAGCCACAAACAAGAGCATGCGCCGAGACCACCCATTTTAAATCTGTGGTTCTTCTATGACAAGGGCAATAAAACGGGGCATTTTAAAGTGGGTCCATTTTTTAATTTTATATTTAAAATTCTATTTAACATGAGCTGACAAGTTTGGCAGAAAAATATTATATTATTGGGTCCTTTTTTAATTTTATGTAATAATAAGACACGAATATTCCCCTCTGAACCCCAACAACGTTAAAATTCTTGCAACTTGCGTCCGTAACCGCGCATTAATCACCACCCACGTATCAAAGCTGCCCACTGTCCAACGCCGCCTACTCTATTCTCTTTTGTAGCAGTAGTCCGGTCACTAGTCGCTCAAGTTCCACTCTTCCTTGGTTACAGTTACAAAGTGTCCTTGTGACCATAAGAAAAGGCACCAAAACAAAAAAATTCCCATAGGAAAAAAAAATAGTTATAAAGTAAATACATAAAAGAGCTTAAATCTTTAGTTGGAGAAGGAAAGGCGTGCCAGCGAACTGCTGTTTTGATAAGCAGCACGAAGAATTTGGTTTCATTTTCTGTTTTTGTTCTGGTTTGTAACTATTTTTATGATTCCATTTGCTCTCATTTTGTATTACATTTCCCTATAAATTGTATTTCCCCTTTCTTTTTCTCATGATTAGACCTGGATAATGATCTGTTTCTTGTTTTTCTTTTTCCTTTTAGTGAATTTTGATACTCTCTGTTGATTTTTAAAAGGTTGGTGGTGTGATTATCTGTTTGTTTGTTCGACGATTGAGGCAAATTGGAAATGTGATGTATTTTAGATGGCGGTTTCAAAATTTTAATTGGATGTTTATTTTTCTGCTTTGAAAATACGACTTCTATTGAAATTCATGTCCACTTGAAACCGGAGTTACTGAATTTGATGGTGTTTTTATAATTCCCATTTGTGATTTGTAGGTACCTACGTTATCGTGAAGAAGAATTCCGAGAAACTTGTTAAGGTCAGTCATGGCAAACATAGAGATAGAGGGAATCTTGAAGGAGGTCCCAAATGATACGCGAGTGCCGAAAACCAAGATAGTGTGTACTCTTGGTCCTGCTTCACGCTCTGTGTCTATGCTTGAGAAACTTCTAAGGGCTGGCATGAATGTTGCTCGTTTCAATTTCTCTCACGGTACTCATGAGTACCATCAGGAGACTTTGAACAATCTCAGAATTGCCATGCAGAATACTCAGATCCTCTGTGCTGTCATGCTCGATACCAAGGTCTTTCTTCTCTTTGTGTTCATTTGCTTTGTTACGATCATCATCATAAATAATCTTTCATTTAGCCTCAATTTTTCTAACTGGTTATTAGCTTCTTCAGTGAATTGGAGAATGAATTAGACGGAGGGAATGAAGATAGAACATTATCTGTTGTTGTTGGACCATTTCTCATTTTCATTGAGCCGGGTGGTTAGCTGATGAGTTGGTTGTTTATTGGGAAAATAATTTGAAAAAAAATGGATGTTCAGTTACATTATGTATAAGGTGTGATTGGCAGATTGGTGTGTTGGGGTTGACATGGAGAGCTGATGTTGAGATTGATGATGGCTTTATAACAATCTGGGAAAAAATAGTTTTCTGCAGTGGTCAACAAGCTGGGAAAAAAAGGTTTTGTGGAGTGGTTTCATTTGCATATTGTGGGGAGATTTGTGACAATAAGCATTTTAGCATCTGGAAGCAATTGAACTCTTTGGGCTAGGACCTAGACCAAGGGGTTGAACTTTGGGATTGTCCAACTTTCTACTCACCTATATACTCCGCTTTTTGGAAGCTTATAATTACGGCATTTTCTCAATAAAACTTTAGGGTTTCAGAAATTTTGACAGTTTGTGTCGCAGACATGTATTGACAGTGTTGTGCATTTTGTATCACCGCATTGCACGGTGTCTGCTACATGTTTTCTGAAGTGAAATCATGATATTTTATGGAGTCAGGTTAAAAACTGTTTATGCTCAGCTCTGAAATTTCTTTTCTAAAAGAACATAGAAAATAAAAAATATTGTTCCTCAAATCATCCATTTGAAGCAATATAGGTATCCTTGTGCCAATTAACATATGATAGACATGAAATGGCAGACAATGCGTTAAAAACAGCCATGATATGTGTGTCAAGATCCATACAAAACATTCTGTGAGCTTCTATAACTATCTGGCAGTCTGTATAAAAAGACTGTAGCCTCTTACATCAAAAGAACTTGCAAGAAAACATCTGAGCGCAAAACCCCTTCACAATTGAGAGAGAAGAAGAAATAGGAAGTGTCTTGGATATTCTTTGAAGCAGAGGTCCCAAAAGGTGCCAAAAAATAACAAGTACCCCCGCCCCCCCCCCCCCCGGGCCGCACCCACCCACACACACACACACAGAGACACAAACGACAAAGTTTTTCTTACAAAAAACGCAATCATTTCTTTCGTGCCAAATAACCAAAAGAAGAGCTTACAGAAACACTTTCATGGTGTTTTGTTTTTCTTTCCATTTTCAAACACAGAGAAATCTTTAATTGATAGTTTCATGATGTAGATTATTTGGCACGATACTCATGGTACCATAAGATGAGACATCGCATACCTTTTCACATTGTAATATTATCTGATGGATACAAATATTAAATGTATAATATTTGGTCCCCTCCCCCCATTTTGTCCCTTTATTTCTCTATATCTTGGATTAAATGTTTTCTAGGCAAATTTTTCTTGGTCACTCAATATTATGAATAAGAACAGTTTGTTGTTTCAGAGCTATTCTGTGATGAACCATAGTTGATTTTCTCGATATTTAAGTGCAGAATTTATGTTTCATTTTTAACCAAAAAAATTAAAAATAAAAATAATAACAACAATAATCAAAGTTTTCTGCTGCATGATATTCTGTGTTGGGAAAATGTTCATATTACTTTTATGGTAGTATATATGTCTAAGCTGAAACTGAGGATTTGTAACCTCTTAAGTTTGACTAAGGATGCATCTTAGATATTGATTAGCAAAGATCAGGCTTCTCTAGTACTGATTAGCAAAGATCAGGCTTCTCTAGTACGGGAAGTTTGAATGTTTTGGAATGTGCCTCTGAATTAAAAGAAAAATGTTTATGTTGAGAACCTATGAAGAAATTGTCTTTGATATTTCATGTTTTGGGGTTTGGGTGGATATCATTGACCCACCCTGCATGGTATATATTTGATAAGCAATGCAATGATTGAACAAAAAGCTGTTGAGAATTTCACAAATCTTATTAGTTTTTCTTTTGGTTGGCTATGATTCTATATGTGCTTCACAAGCATATTGTATGATTTTTTTTTCTTCTTGTCCTTTACTGACTAGAATTGTCATTATTAACCAATCTAGAAGGAGTCCCCATTGCTCTTTTTTGCTACAGGGACCTGAGATTCGAACTGGTTTCCTTAAGAATGCAAAACCCATACAACTTAAAGAAGGCCAGGAAATTGCTATAACTACTGATTACAGCATCAAGGGTGATGAAGAAATGATCTCCATGAGCTACAAAAAGCTGCCTGTGGATGTGAAGCCTGGAAATACCATCTTGTGTGCAGATGGCACCATTACCCTTCATGTGTTGTCTTGTAATCCAGATGCTGGAACTGTGAGGTGCCGTTGTGAGAACACGGCATTGTTAGGTGAGAGAAAGAATGTCAATCTTCCTGGTGTTGTGGTGGATCTGCCCACTCTGACAGAAAAGGATGAGGAAGATATCCTGCAATGGGGTGTTCCTAATAAAATAGATATGATTGCTCTTTCATTTGTACGGAAGGGTTCGGATCTTGTTAATGTCCGTAAGATCCTTGGACCTGATGCCAAACACATAGTGTTAATGTCTAAGGTATGCCAGTTGCTTCCTATGACTAGTTGTCCAGGTGCTTATATTTTTGCTTGAATAGCTTCATGTGTGGATGTGCTTATGTTAGTGGTGACTAATAGCCGGTGTCATTATGAAATTTATCAGGGTTTGGGGTTTTTCTTTCATAAGAATGGAAAACCGCATTTTCTTTAAGGTCTATGTGCAATTATAACTTGAATAATTAACCTAGTATAAGGGTTGCTCAATTCAATGCATGGGTTTCTGTTATATTTTCCTTGTGTTTTTGTTTTATATGCTGATCTGAAAAGCCTGGTTTGTTCTGCCTCTGCGGGCATAGCAAGCTTCAAAGTTAAAAAGCCTTTTTGTGGTTGCATGTTTGATTGCATTGGTATATTTTTCATTTTCTGCTGTTAAAATTGTTGTGTGATTCTTTAGCTGGCACTTGTTCGGTTACATCAGCATTTGTTTCTTGGTTAACCTGTGATTAGTTTGATTTATGATTTTCTTAGATTGAGAACCAAGAGGGAGTTGTCAACTTCGATGAGATCTTGCGTGAAACTGATGCATATATGGTTGCCCGAGGTGATCTTGGAATGGAAATTCCAATTGAGAAGATTTTCCTCGCACAAAAGATGATGATATACAAGTGCAATCTTGCGGGCAAACCCGTGGTGACTGCCACTCAGATGCTTGAATCAATGATCAAGTCTCCTCGGCCAACCCGTGCCGAAGCTACTGATGTTGCTAATGCTGTCCTTGATGGCACTGATTGTGTAATGCTTAGCGGTGAGACTGCAGCTGGGGCCTATCCGGAGATTGCTGTTAAGATCATGCGTCGAATTTGCATTGAGGCAGAATCCTCCCTTGATTATGGGGCTATCTTTAAAGAGATGATAAGAGCAACTCCACTTCCTATGAGCCCGCTGGAGAGCCTTGCATCATCAGCTGTTAGAACAGCCAATAAAGCTAAAGCAAAACTTATTGTTGTGCTGACCCGTGGTGGATCGACAGCCAAGTTGGTTGCCAAGTACAGACCAGCTGTTCCAATCTTATCAGTAGTTGTCCCTATCTTGACGACTGATTCATTTGATTGGACCTGCAGTGATGAAACCCCTGCAAGGCATAGTCTGATATACAGGGGCTTGCTCCCTGTTCTGGCAGAAGGATCTGCTAAGGCCACTGATGCAGAATCTACAGAATCGTTACTGGAAAGTGCTCTCAAATCAGCTATGGCTCGGGGTTTGTGCAGCCCTGGTGATGCAGTTGTGGCGCTTCATCGCATCGGAGCTGCTTCTGTTATCAAGATCTGCATAGTGAAATGAAGTGCACTTCGCAAAAGCCTTGATTGGCTTCTAGAGGGAGTAGGGGCAAGGTGAAATTTTATTTGCTTTGGAAATCACTTTAATGCTTATGCTATCTTGACTTGAAAGTAGTCGTGTATTTAGATATTTCTCTTTATGTCCCGGGCTATGTTGCAGGCTACTGTCGATTTCGCCTATGTTTTTAACAGCTAATGATGCCGTTGTATGGCTGCTATCTAAATAATAACCGGAGCTGGTCGGTAACATTTCTGTGTATGGTTTATAATTGAGATGCATTTACCTTATTTTTGGTCGCACGGAAAATGCTTTAGATTGCCGCTACAAAGACTGACCGGTAATAGAAATTTGGCACTTCTTGGCTTAAAAAAGTGAAGCGAGTCCCTCGATATGCCGTGCTTCACCTCCCTCACGTGGCAGGTGCGGGTCAGAACTTGCCTGCTCCAGCTCTGACTTTGGAGTTGTGGGAAACCTCCACGTGTATAGTATGGTATGGTAGGTTGTAATACTGACTACAAAATTAATGAAGAAAGATTTCATTTCTGGATAGTTCTATTCTATTTCTCTTCTTTCTCTTTGCAAGGAAATGCGATTGATTTGATGGTGATCCATTGGATAGTGGTGGCCCTTTTATTGCAATTTGATAAAATCTTTTCTCTCATAATTCTTGTAGCGTGCATTAACTTTTCTTTATGTTTATCTGGTCCAACCCGTTATTGACTTTTTCTAATGTATCAAATAATGAAGAACGACTCTACTTGTTTGTATTCTAGTATGCATCATTAATTCTAGTAGGTTGCAGGCAGAGGTGTGAATGTGATAGAGGAACAAATTGCATGATTTTGTGTTTTTGCCTGTCAGATTAAAATGAAGTAACTGGTGCTGTCAATTTTAATTTCAGCACTTTTTTTGGGATTGTGGATAGTGTTGCGGCCACTTCACTTGTCCTTGTATTCGAAGACCCGGGCAAGCATTGCAAAGCAAAGCAATTGTTGCGGTCACTTTGATTTTTAATAACAGACATCATCATCGATAGTCTATCCATCAAACGAAGGAATCGCACTGACCCCGTTATTATTATTATTTAAAGATTAAAAAGAACTGCAGTTAAATTGTTGAAAGAAAAGCAATGGTCAAGGGAATCGCATTCACGACGAAAGCGACGTGTTACACGTGTTTGAGGGGGTTGCACGTGTTGGACGTGTCCTCATCTCCCGTTCCTTCCTGCTTACCTACCATGCGGTAAAAGTAAATACCCAGGAATTATTTATTTATTTATTTATTTTCTGTCTCTATCTTTATGAATTATTCCTCTCCTTATTTTCTTTCTTTGTTTCATTGTGTTACTTGTCTTGCTTGGACTATGACAAGTCCTTGGTTTCCTTTTTAATTTACTTTTATAAAGTTAAAAATGAAAGTTAATAAAATTTTAAAGTATTTAGCACAAATTATTAAGAAAATTTACAGCAAAGTTTGAATTGAAGTTCAAATCCATTATACTGTACTTGAGATGAGAGAAACACTAGTGATCCTAGCTAGGCTATGGGTGAGAGGTGTATTAGTATTAGTATTGATTACAAATATCAAATTATTTCAGAGAGCGCGTGTCGTGCTATGATGATTAGTGGATAATTACTTACTGAGCTACTAATCATTGCTCGCACGGTGAAATTAACACCTGGCACGGGAATTCGTAAAGGGCAATTTCGGTATAACAAATGTGTGTAATTGACCAGAGACTAATAATTTTATTATTCTTCAGCAGTCCACTCGGAAAGGCCATAAATACTAGTGGCGACTTCTTGGCTTCCTTCACTTTTTCCTGTTCTTATCCTTCTCTCTTTTCCTGTTACTATGTTATTACTCTGACAACGAAAACAATTTTAATGGAGAGAAGATGGATTCACACTTTACATGTGAAGTTGATATGTTGTGTGTTATTGTCATCTTTAATGGTGATGAATGCCGCTGCTTCATCAAGAACCAACACCAACTTCAACTATTACAGTGAGCAACTCAGAAGAAATCTGCTTGCAAATGGCCTTGGCATGACTCCTCCTATGGGGTTCGTCACTTTTTTCTAAACTTAACCTTTCATTTATATGTATATACATGCTTCTGCGCATTTCTCTGTTCTCTTTTGCTTTTTACTGGTTGCAGATATTTCTGTTTTTTTTTTTTACTGTGAATGGTTGTTCATCAGATCAGAGTCAGATCAAATTATACGCACTTGTTATGCGCATGCGGAGAAATTTAATTATGAAAACATTCTAGTTGTTCTGGTGAAAGAGCTATAGTTCACGAGCGTTTACTACTACTAATGACTCTAGTCTTTGTTTTCATAAACCAAGGCAAGAATTGATTTTTCTTAGTATATGCTCATGTGTTGGTCATTATTTGGAAATTTTCGGGTATACATTATATGAACAATGAATATAGAGTAGCTTCTGTCATTTTTGCCAGAAGTAGAAAACATAGTGTCATTTTAGGAAGCAACAATTGAATTTGTCTCCCGTTATGTTGTATTGCATTTAGTTCCATATATGATTTTGAATTGATTTCAGATATAACAGACTTAACATAGGATTGGAAAAGTTGGTGTTTTCCTTTTCTGTAGGTGGAATAGTTGGAATCACTTTAACTGCAAAATTGACGAGAAAATGATCATAGAAACTGGTAAGTTTATTCATTTCATCAAGTTGTCACAGCGCAATGACTCATTGTACTTAAATGTCGGTATTATATCTTGTTTGCTTGATTTAATTGACAGCTGATGCTCTCGTTTCCACTGGTCTATCCAAGCTTGGATATATCTATGTTAACATAGGTATGTTGAAATTATATTTTTCCGTTCTCTCTTTGCAGTATGTTTTCTGTACTTAGCATTTTTGACAGAAGTGGCTAATCAAGGAATTCACATCTTTATATCTTAGATGATTGTTGGGCTGAAATAGCTCGCAATGACAAGGTACGGTTCGTTTCTGTATTTATTCTGTTTTCCCTTATAAAGATTCGAAGACTTAAAAAGGTTATGAAAAAATAAGTGTTACTGAACAAAATAATATTAAGTTCAGGGGGGGTTAGTACCTAAAAACTCAACATTTCCATCTGGCATTAAAGCTCTAGCAGACTATGTTCACAGCAAGGGGCTTAAGCTCGGAATATACTCAGATGCAGGGTAAAATGATTCTTTAACACATGCACCCTGACACAAATTTCTACCACATAATTGATAAATTTTGGAACAATTAATCGCATAGATGCTCCTCTGTAAATTTTGCAGGTATTTTACTTGTAGCAAAACCATGCCTGGTTCTCTTGGTCATGAGGAGCAAGATGCTAAGACCTTTGCTTTCTGGGTATTATATTAGTGTTCATGTTCGATTTTGGATTCTGTTATCTTCATGAATAATCAGCAATGAACCTTAGTATCTTGATTTCCATACCAGGCACTCACTGTTAAATGTAATTTGCTTTCTGTGCAGGGCATTGATTATTTAAAGTATGATAACTGTAATAATGATGGCACAAAGCCAACTGTCAGGTAACGAGATCGTAGCTTTGATCAAACTGTTTAATGTTCTTCCCATGTTTAGTTAAGCATTGCTGTACTTGGCAATGTGGCAGCAGTAACTTTCATTTCCTTGTTTGTGTAGATACCCTGTAATGACCCGAGCTTTAATGAAGACTGGCCGTCCGATTTTCTTCTCACTGTGCGAATGGTACCCATTTGTGTCTGCGTTGATTTTTTCTTAGTTAACATTTGTTTCTCTGCCATTAAGTGATGTTTCAAAGTTATATCTTGGTTTGACATATTCTTCTTATCATATATAAAGGGGAGACATGCATCCTGCTTTGTGGGGTTTTAAGGTAGGAAATAGCTGGAGAACTACTAATGACATTGCTGATACATGGGACAGGTAATATTTATATCCAGGAATTAAATTTGGTTCATTAAGACTTTGGTCAAAACATTCCAATTTTTTCATATTTGCTTTGGCAGCATGATGTCCAGAGCAGACATGAATGAAGTTTACGCTGAGCTTGCTAGGCCTGGTGGTTGGAATGGTTAGAATTGTTAAATAACATCAAGCTTTATCAGAGTAGAAATAATTTTCAGCAAACTACTTACATTTTGTTTACATTTTTGTTCTAACTTTTGGTATATTGAACAGATCCTGACATGCTAGAGGTGGGAAATGGGGGGATGGCAAAAAATGAATATATTGTACACTTCAGTATATGGGCCATTTCTAAGGTATCGTAGACTAGTATCTTTAACATGGCTTGCATGATTTCTCATTCTTGTGACTTCTGTTGGCTTATGATTAAGTACTATTGCAGGCTCCCCTTCTTATTGGTTGTGATGTCAGGAATATGACAAAAGACACTGTGGAAATCATTGCCAATAAGGAGGTGATTGCCGTTAACCAAGGTAAATTGGATTTCATATATTCATCGATGTGAACAAGTTTGCATCATTAGACTTATTGATATCATGTGTTCATATACAACAGATCCACTTGGCATTCAAGCAAAGAAGGTTAGGTCGGAAGGTGATCAGGAGGTAAAATTGTTCATTTTTTCTTTGAGACAGTAGTATATTGTGCTCTCTCCATGGTTATTGAGCAAGCCATCATTTTTATTTTTTCTTTAACAGATTTGGGCAGGGCCTCTTTCAGGCTACAGAGTAGCATTACTCCTAGTCAACCGCGGTCCTCAGCGTTATTCCATCACAGCCAAATGGGATGACCTTGGAATTCCTCCAAAAAGTGTTGTTGAAGCTAGAGATCTCTGGGAGGTAGCTGTTTACCCACTAGCCTTATCATATTTGTTCATTTCCTCTTGGGGATTTCTTCCACTGTGAGGGACTTTTTGTGGTTACTCCTAATGTATGCATGTTTTATGCAGCGCAAAACATTGGCAACACATTTTGTAGATAACCTGACTGTCACAGTGGAGTCTCATGCTTGCAAGATGTATGTGTTGAAGCCTATTGCTTAAGAGGTTGTTCTGATAGAAAATCATTTGCAAATTACACCGAATTATCTACGATGTAATTGGTTATCTCTTCCTAGGCAAATCGCATCATGTCACAGTGAGAGTTTGAAATTTGTAATAGCATTCCTCACTTGTTATTGGACATTGATTCTTAATAAAAAGTTGAAGCAAAGCTTTGGGTTTGGCAATGCGTGCGCAATTGTAGTTACATCACATACACAAGTGGGAAGCAATGCAACATTTTCAATGTTCATAACTGAACCCGTAAACTACCCATAAGCAAAACATTCAGATTTTCTTGTTTAATACTTTATACACTGCTGGAGATCTGTTAAGACGATAAAACATATGTACACTGTTAAGACGATAAAACATATGTACAGTTCAATATCCTGAACAAGAAATTTAGGCATCAGCAACCGACTGTAGTTTATATTGGCTTTAGATCATCAATAGGTTTCCTGTAGAAGGTAAAAAGTGCCGTAAAGTGGAAATGTTTTGCCACTCAGCTTCGCATTTTGGATTTATTAAATTTTTTATAACAAAATATTTTTTATTTAAATCGATTAACAACTATCCTGATAAAGACGGAAAGGTTTTGTAAATGAAAGTAGATTATTTTTAAAAACAATTCAAATGATGGAATGAAGTTATCCGATAATCCCTAATATTATGTGACCTGGTATCCCAAAATCTTGTGACTCTTCAAGTCTTTATAACTAGCACCGACTTATTCTCTTCCAAATTTCACCACACTTTCTTTTAATCCTCGTACTCATTCGGTTTTGCATTGTTATGGAAATGGGGAAAAGGATTGACAGCATACTTGTGAAATTAATTTGTTTTTTAGTATCATCAATGATGGTGATAGGTGTTGGCTCATCGAAAGAAACAACGGTGGGGAAAATGGTAGATGGCAAACTTAATCCCGAGCCACTAAGGAGAAATCTGCTAGCCAATGGCCTTGGCCTCACTCCTGCTATGGGGTATGTATCAACTTTTTATATATGCATGCGTCTGAATTTTGTTGTTATTTCTTATATGCCGCTGATACTTCGTGTCTGCTAAATTTGTATACTGAAAAAAAAAATGCTGGTTTCTTCCTTTTCTACAGGTGGAATAGTTGGAATCACTTCTGGTGTGGAATTAATGAGGATATCATCAAAGCAGCCGGTATGTTTATCCAATATTCTCAATTTGAGTTTTCTTGCTTGAGAAGAATCACCAAAGCTTTCATGGACGCGTCATATATTTTGCCGTTTGCTTGGTTTAACAGCCGATGCTATAGAATCCTATGGTCTACGTAAGCTTGGATATGAGTATATAAACATAGGTACATGCAATTGAATTTATTATTCTACATTTTATGGTATTTTTCGGCTAGTTATACATTGGGGTAATCATAGCTTGATTGTTAGATGATTGTTGGGGCCAACAAGATCGTGATCAGAGGGTATGGTTTGTTTCTGTCTTTCTTCTGTTTATTTCTATTTGTGTAATAATACAAAAAGTGGAATGGAAAGTGTTACTATAAAGTATTAGTAATTTCAGGGTAATTTAAGGGCTAACAGCAGCACATTTCCGTCCGGCATTAGAGCTCTGGCAGAGTATGTTCACAGCAAGGGGCTTAAGCTTGGGATCTACTCAAGTGCCGGGTAAGGCCACAACATTCGGGCCCACAGACTTACCATATCTAATATCCGATGGAATTTGGAAACTCTCATGTAAATAGATCCATTCGCTTCTATTTTGCAGCTATTATACTTGTAGCAAAAGAATGCCTGGTTCACTTGGTTATGAGGAACAAGATGCTAGGACCTTTGCTTCATGGGTTCGAATGTTTTGTTTGCATTTTCTGTTTTGGATTCTATTAGCTTAGTAGCTCGCATTGTACCAAAATTTAATATTATTCACTTTTTTGTGCAGGGTGTCGATTATTTGAAGTATGATAATTGTTACAGTGATGGCTCAAAGCCAATGAAAAGGTAAGTAAATCAAATTGATAATACAAATATACTCATTTTTCTCCCCAGCCATTTAATCATGCATATATAATATGCTACTTTGCCTTTTTCATGTAGATACCCTGCAATGACCCGAGCATTAATGAATTCTGGCCGTCGTATTTACTACTCTCTATGTGAATGGTAATTATATTTTTTGTCTTTAACATAGCGTTTTCAATTTTTCTTTTTTCTTTTCTTTCTTAACATTTTCCTATTGCTCTGGATTAGGGGAGACATGCATCCTGCTTTATGGGGTGGTAATGTAGGAAATAGCTGGAGAACTACTTTTGACATTCAAGATAATTGGGATAGGTAAAAGTTTGGATATATAATTCAGTATCTGTTGAGTTGATTCAAATGTCCAAGTATTTGTTTGTTTCTTTGCAGCATGATTTCCAGAGCAGACCAAAATGAAGTTTATGCTGAATTTGCAAGGCCCGGTGGTTGGAATGGTCAGAATTCTTATATAATGACAGTTATATCTCCAATTAATAAATAATTTCAGAAATGTGCCTTATTTTAGAGATCTCTTGCTTTTTCTTTCTTATTTCTTTGAGTGAATAGATCCTGACATGCTTGAGGTGGGAAATGGAGGGATGACAAAAGATGAATACAAAGTACACTTCAGTATATGGGCCATTTCCAAGGTATGGCAGATTAACTACTTTCACTTTGTACCCATGCCTTCATTATTGCTGTCTTCAGCCGCTCCTGAACAAGTGATATTGCAGGCTCCCCTAATCCTTGGCTGCGACGTGAGGAATATGACAGCTGATACACTAGAGATCATCGGCAATAAAGAAGTTATTGCTGTTAACCAAGGTGATTAGATTACATGCTAGAAAATATTTGCATCACTTGACTCATTAAAATATTTGATTTTCTGTTGTTCATATATCTATCAGATCCACTCGGCATCCAAGCAAAGAAAGTTAGATTGTTTGGTGATCGAGAGGTAAAATTTCTAACACTTTCTTAAGATTGTAGTATAGGCAGTATGCTGCTCTCCTTGAGAATGATTGGGCAAATAAATCATTTCTGTTTCTATATCATAGATATGGGCAGCACCGCTCTCACGCTACAGGGTAGCTGTACTGCTAGTCAACCGAGGTCTTGGACGTTATGCCATCACAGCCAACTGGGATGACATTGGAATCCCCCCAAATAGCGTTGTTGAAGTTAGAGATCTCTGGGCGGTAATGATCAGCTACGAGCCTTAGAATATTTATTCATATTTTTCATGTCATCTCTTCCCTTATAAATTTTTGCTTGCATTAGAGTTGATAGCATTTGTCTGCTTACTGATGCATGTATATTTTTGACGCAGCACAAGACATTGCCGACGCAATTTGTAGGAAATCTGTCATCTATGGTGGATTCTCATTCGTGCAAGATGTACGTGTTGAAGCCTATTTCTTAAGAGTTCATCTGAGCTGCACAAGTGTTTGCTTAGGAAATTTATAAATGATGTAATTGGTATCTTTTATTCTAATGGCATGAATTTAGTGTTTGAAATTTAATAATTGTTGCTGTAATTTGGAGGAAGCCAGTTCGTGGAATGAGCATTGGTTTGTTTGGACATATCAAAGTGAGTATCCTTAAAACGTGCACTTACAATTTGATTTCTGTAAACAAAACACCGCAGGGAAGATAAGAACACCATTAATTGGTTAAACGCTATGGCATTTTACAAGCACTTTAGAAGTTTCAATGCTTTTCATTCTTTTCCTCATTAAGCACGCATGAATCAGCAGAAAAGTATTAAGAATTGGGGTTTTCTTTTAAGTGCTCTGTTAATAAACTCGATGCAAAGGATCTTTGGTGCGGATGACAAACTTTTGAATGGTGATAGGCAGGACACATTTCGGACTATCCTTAATAAACGCCCATAAATTTTTGCCCTTTGTCATTGAAACTAATCGTTAAGAAAATCCCCATTATTATCTTTAATCATGCTTGAATGCTTTTGGAAGGGGAGTGTCTCGGCACCATTTTAATACGTTTGTTTATCATAGATAAACAAACAGAAAAATATAACAAATAAATGTAATATTTAATATAACAAAGGAATAAAACAAAAAAAAAAAACTAAATAAATAAATTAAAAGTAAAATTGTATAATAAATAAAATTTTTTTAATCTATCTATTTATTTTAAATTTTAATACTTCTGATTCGTTTAAAATAGAATTTTATTAATTTTTTAATTATTTTATTTAGAAATAATTAATAATGGCATTTGATTCTGAATTACATCACTTGTTAATGAAGTTTGGGCATGGTAATGATCGAAATCTGCAACCAAAGCAAGTAAAAACGTATATAACAAATCAAAAGCTAGTTCAACATTCCCAAATTTTGTGGATATATGTTGACTATTAGCAGAGCACGTCACACTATTTCACATAGCTGTAGGCACACTATTCGCTGTACTTATCAAAACTAGTAGACAAGTTTTTGAGGCACGTCCGCAAGATTGATACAAAAGAACAATTGAACATTATTGCTTTGGATTTTGAATAGAGATTGCTTGCGGTGAAATGCAGGCGACAAAAAAAAAAAAAAGAAGTAATTCTAGTACAATATCAGCACGGGTGCAAAAGACAAAATAGTAGCAGGTCACAGGGACCTTCACCCACATGTGAGAGTCCAGGGATCAACACAACTCTGTTCCTTTTTTTGAAAACGACGTTGTCAGTGTCATCTGTTTAGTACTTTCCTTGTTTTAGTGTAAAAGAAAATTTCCCTATTTATCATTAGCAAGTAATTATCTTGGATTATTACTAGAAATCCCACCAAAAAAAAAATCCCGCTAAAGAGGGAGAATTTAAATAAAACTGGATTAGTGTGACGCAAAGTTATAGTTATCCACTAATCTAAGTAACAAATCATAAAGCAACCGTAAAAAGTTGCAGGCCTTCAAAAAGTATCTATAAATAGCAGCTTTGCCTTCTCCCTTTCGCGATGCTTACTATTCTAAAACTTGTTCTCCACGTACTGAAAACAATTGTGTGATTCGGTGGTTTGTAAATGGAGAAAAGGGGTAATAGTTTACTTTTGAAGTTGATATGTTTGTTAATGGTGATAGGATTGTCCTCGTCGACGCCAACAGTTAGCAGGAAGATGTCAACCAGCAAAGCTAATTACTACATCCAGCAACACAGGCGAAATCTGCTAGCAAATGGCCTTGGACAAACTCCTCCAATGGGGTACTGAACTTTTGTATAAAACAGCTTTTTCTAGCGCAAGATTGGTTTAGATTTGCTAATGCTGTCTCTTCATTTTTTGTTTGTAGGTGGAATAGTTGGAATCACTTCTGGTGTAATATTAATGAAGATATTGTCAAACAAGCCGGTAAGTTTGTAGATGAAGTCTATTTTGTCTTTATTTATTTTACAGTGTACTTATTTCTTGTTTGGTTGGTTATACAGCTGATGCTCTGGTTTCCAGTGGTCTATCCAAGCTTGGATATAAATATGTTAACATTGGTATGTTGCAATCATGTTTTTATTTTCTGTTATAGTGCTTGTGTGTGTTTATGTTTTCTGTTATTAGCTTTATTTGACATTAATGGCTAACCAAAGTTTGCAACATCTTGCTTTGTTAGATGATTGTTGGGCCGAACAAGTTCGTGATGCTAATGTATGCTTTGTCTCTATTCTTTGCTCTGTTTTTCCACGTTTAAATAGGAAAATGAAGTTGGAACTTAACCAAATTATATGCATATCTCAGGGCAGTTTACGAGCTAAAAAATCAACGGGAACTTAACCAATCTCTGTGTATATTTCAGGGCCGTTTACAAGCTAAAAAATCAACGTTTCCATCTGGCATTAAAGCTCTGGCAGACTATGTTCACGGCAAAGGGCTTAAGCTTGGGATATACTCAAGTGCAGGGTAACATATGTAATCATTGTTAAATCGAAAAAAAAAAGAAAATTCATTTTGAAGCTATCACCTAAATTCATTTTCATCTATTTGTTTTTCAGGTATTACACTTGTAGTAAACAAATGCCTGGTTCACTTGGTCATGAGCATGAAGATGCTAGGACCTTCGCCTTCTGGGTATAATAATATTCAGAGTTCGATTTCCATTTTGGGTTTTCAATATTATTCATAATTTTAATATAAATTTACTTTCTGTTTAGGGGGTCGATTACTTGAAGTATGATAATTGCTACACTGATGGCTCAAAGCCAATGGATAGGTAATTAAATCAGTAATACAGAATACTTATCCATTTAAGGCTGTGGCTGTGACTTTACCCTGCTTGTGTAGATACCCAGTAATGACCCGAGCTTTAATGAAGACTGGCCGCCCAATTTACTACTCCCTATGTGAATGGTAATCGAATTTTCTCTATGAAAAAAAATATTCTGTTTACGCTTCTGCAGCTAAGTCATCGGCAAAATCTTCTTTTTCTTTACCATATTCTTCTTAATATA
Organism: Swietenia macrophylla; assembly: GCA_032401905.1. NCBI lineage: Eukaryota > Viridiplantae > Streptophyta > Magnoliopsida > Sapindales > Meliaceae > Swietenia > Swietenia macrophylla. Next base: position 34,141 of record CP135585.1, on the reverse strand, counting down.
TACACAGGGGAGACATGCACCCAGCTTTGTGGGGTTTTCAGGTAGGAAATAGTTGGAGAACTACTGGTGACATTCAGGACACTTTTGACAGGTGACGGTCGGAACTTAAAATAATTTCTGTCAGAGGTTGGTTAAATATTCGAAGTTAATTACTTCTGTTGTTTGGTTTTGCAGTATGATTGCCATAGCAGATGCTAATGAAGTTTATGCTGATTTTGCAAGGCCTGGTGGATGGAATGGTCAGGATTCTAAAATTATGTTAAAATAATTTCAGGGCATTGTTCATCTTTTACCATATGTTTTATAAACATTATTTGCTCAGATCCTGACATGCTTGAGGTGGGAAATGGAGGAATGACAAAGGATGAATATATCATCCACTTTAGTTTATGGGCCATCTCCAAGGTATTGTATATTTATTACAATGATTTTGTCAATGAATTATTGCTTTTCTGATGGTTTAATTTCATTTGCAGGCTCCCCTTCTGCTTGGCTGTGATGTGAGAAATATGACTAGAGAAACACTGGACATTATTGGCAATAGGGAAGTCATAGCTATTAACCAAGGTAAAATAAATTTGATGATTTCGTAGACTCCTTGATACCGTGTTCATGAGCATGAGCATAACTAAAGGTTGTTGACATATTACAGATCCACTCGGTGTCCAAGCTAAGAAGGTTCGACAAGATGTTGAGGTACTGATAAACAGAGCAAGCTTTAACTTATTTACCTTTTATGATTTCTTGAGAGAGATTGGACAAACAATCATTCATATGTGTCTCGGCTCCAACAGGTTTGGGCAGGGCCTCTGTCAGGCTATAGGTTTGTTGTGCTTCTAGTGAACAGAAATCAATGGCCTGCTTCTCCCTCAGCCCACTTGACAGATATTGGAATCCCACCCAAAACTACTGTGACAGCTAGAGATCTCTGGAAGGTATTATATATATATATATATATTTCATTCTCTTTTATTGATTGTAAATGTGCATAAAGCATGATCTTCATTTTCTGTTTTGCGCAGCATGAGGATTTGCCAACACCAGTGGTAGGGAACATATCAACCAATCTGGCTCCTTATACATGCAAGATGTACCTGTTGACACCTATTTCTTAAGAGCTCAATACATTTGGCTTGGTTAGGAATATCTTTTTATGTAACTTTGTTACCCTCTAGTTTATAATAAATAATTGAATTTTATTTTTTAATAATAATAATTGATTTTCTGATTTAATAGTTGATGAGACTGGAATTAATAATTGTCAGTTGGAATTAATTTTATGATTGGTTTCCTCTTTTATATTCAAATTATGGTATTTCTGTCCTGCTACAGTATTAGATGATAAATTTGTACCCCAATGGAAAATGGATAAATACAAACATTATTATCAGCCTCTGAAATATTTTAGATGGGGTTTTGGTTAAAACAATTTGGTGTTTGTTTTGGTCTTTTTGCACCATTTTCACTCATTTATTAGGTATTGATATTTTTATAATGATTTAATTAATATATACTAATATAAATTTTTATAAAATTGATTAAAATAATAAAAAATTAATTTTTATATTTTAATATTTAATTTAATTTAAGAATAGTATATTATTAATGTAATTTTATGTATTTTATTTGTTAAGGAAACTTTAACAAGAAATTTAATATTAATATATATATATATATAATACTGTGGTATTAATTTATATGGTATTGTGATAGTATCGAAGGTATGGTAACAATTCTCTTCCTGAAAAAAATGAGTGGAGGTGTAAAGATAGCCCGCGGCGTCGGAAGACTACTATTGCTATTAGCTCTCCAGTTTTGAAAGGAGAAATGGACGCAGTGAGGATATGGGGTTTTAGCAATGGAACCCGAACCCAACTTCATCTTCTAAATCAATTATCTAATAATCCTACCTTTGTTCAACCTAATCACTTCTCGTTTTCTAATTCACTTACACTCTTTCCAAATAACAAAAATTACTACTTGTCAGCCATAAACACACCGAAGAAGCCGCCTCGGCTTGAGCCAATCCATGCGGCAACTACTGACGATAGTGAAACAAATGAAGTTGTGGCTAGAGGGTCGGGAACGACGGCCAGAGGAAGGAGACTGCTCAAGGTTCGGGAAGAGAAGAGGAAGCGAGAATACGATAGACTTCACAAATATCCTTCATGGGCTAAGTAGACTTTTTTGTTCAATGTTTCTCTTCTATGTGTTTGAATTAATGCCTCGATGAATGCGTTCTGTCTAAATGTAGGTATACTATTTTATGATGTTACAGGGTACTTGAAGATGCATGCAAAGACGATGAGGAGCTCCGAGCAGTTCTTGGCGACAGCATTGGCAACCCTGAACTTATGAGAAAACGAGTCATTACTTGAACCAAGACCCTCCTCATCTTTTTATTCAAATTTTAATCAAGCACAATTATTGTTAATTAATTATTGTTTATAATTCTCACATTTTATCTTATGTCTTTCTAAATGCGTATAACACAATGATTTATAACTGGCTCTCTTTTTCAAATCAAGGTGAAAAAAGAGGCTCTAAATTGTTAATATTGCTTCTTTTTTTTTTTTTTAAGAAAGTTTTGTCTACGTTAGTGCACACGAGCTTTTGTTAATGACTTTGGCAAACATGTTGCAGGTTGAAGAAAGAGTTAGAAAGAAGGGTAGAAACTTCAATAAATCAAAAACTGGCTCTGTCCTTGCGTTCAAAGTCAGCTTTAGAGAGTAATTTACCTCTTAATTTAATTAAGTTTCATGCCAATGGTTTAATAAACTTACTGATCAGTTGGTTTAACGAGTTATATACAGTTTGGGCACTGATCAGTTGATTTAACAAGTTATATACAGTTTGTGGTTCAATTATGCAATAAAATAATCAAGTAATTGCACGTTCAAACTAGTGATTTGTTATGATGTTTTCATGTTAAGAATAGCTCGCTCTATCATGTTAAATTCATCAACACTCTGGGCATTGTGCTAGTTTTCTTATGTGGTCATTGCTTCATCAATGGTATTGATATAATTTTCTTGGCTTGTAAAAGTTATACCACAAAATTGATATTGGTTGCAATGCTGTTTCTTAAATGGCCGAGAACCATATTAATACAGGAATCACATCAGGTGAACTATTGAGCAGGATTGAAGCTGTTACTTACTGAAAAGTATTTGATATGCATGTAAACTTCACCTTTACTGATATTAATTTTCTTCTTGTGTCTGCACAGCTTTAATCCTCTGGATTCTTACATATGGTTTGAACTATATGGTTCACCTTCTGATCGGGATATTGATCTTATTGGTAGTGTAAGTGTTTCATAGAAGATTCTACTAGTTTGTCGTGTTGCATTGAATACTTGTTCAATTTTCTGGAACACCTTGTTTAATTGTCATCATCTACTGCTCGTACCATTCATTTATTGTTTATCAATTTTTATTGGTCATAAACTTACAGGTTATTCAGTCATGGTATGTTATGGGACGATTGGGAGCATTTAATTCTTCTAACCTGCAGGTTTGATCGTAGTGCTCTCTCTTATTTTCTTTTACTTTTAACTATTGTGTGCTCATTGTGTTTGTTTGATGACCTAAGGTATGAATATCGGCAAGGGATTTTTTTTTTTTTTTTGAGAAAAAATGAACATATCACACACATTTGGTGGGTACACCATTGTGGTACTTGTGGTAATAATTGCAGAAGGTAATTTATTTACATGCTATTGTTCATTCAAGCATTTAAGCGAAGCCTGTCGGGTAAAACAGACTCAAGCTCTAAAAATATGAGCAGTTATGCCTTTTCTTCATTATTGATCCAAGAAAGGTTTGTGCTTTAGAGAAATTTGTCAAAAAAAGGAAAAAAAAACGGTGGCCCACACAGTATGTAACATGAAGAAAAATAATAAGATAAAATGTAAAAGGAATAGTGGTCAGTCTTTCTTATTAATTATCGAATATCGCAAGCATATGTATTGTGCAACAAAAGAGGAAGTTTATTTCCCTAGTTATTAGCTGATTGGATCTCTTCAGTTCTTGCTGTGCAAGAAAAGATAATAATACTTGCTAATACTGTGTTGATGACAGTTGGCAAATTCATCAATGGAGTATGATCCTCTCTATGATGCAGAAAAGGGTTTCACAGTGTTGCCGTCTTCATTTCATGATATCAGTGATGTCGAGTTTCAGGATAACTGGTGTCGCATTTGGTATGAGTTCAAGATCTCAGTTGCTTTTCCTGTCTTTAACAACATATAAGCACATTTGTTGTTGGCATTACACTATGGAATAAGTCTCACAAATTTTACCTATAACAGGGTAGACCTTGGTACATGTGATATTTTTGCCATTGATGTCCTCCTAAACTGCTTGACAGTACTTAGTTCAGAGTAAGAAAGCCTTACAAATACGGTGCTACCATCGTATGCTATTGAAAGATGTTAGTTCTTGACTTTAGTACTAATAAGTTCGTTTTTCATTTTTGATTGTGTAAATGGCAGATATTTAGGCATTCAACAGGTAGTATTTGGCGGGCGTCGCATGGGAGACTGGGAAGAGGGGATGACAAGTCCTGAGTTTGGATACAAGAATTTCAAGATATGAAATAAATTTATCTATATTATTTTCTTTTTACTTTGTTGACCGTGCATATTTTTTGTATTTATTATATGTTGTCCTATTATAGTGGGTTTAACTACAATACATCGAAACAATATACATTTTATTTTTTTCAACTTTTATATTAGTCGTTTTAAGTTTTTATATTTGTATATTCTTATGCGAGTCATTTTAAGTTTTATATTTATATTTAAGTTTAATGTTTGTGTTTTTTAATAATTGTTTTAAATTTTATGTTAATCGTTACGTTTTATGTTATTTATTTTAAATTTTACGTTAAATGCTTTAAATTTTTATTTTTATAATTTAAATTAAAATGTAAAATATATGATATATAACTTGATCAAATTTTTATTATGACACTTTCAACTTATTAAATTATTGAGTAATAATATTACACGTTATTACAAAGTTGAAATAAATTATAACTTTTTATTCTAGTTTCTGGCAGTTGCATCTTAAGATTTGAATTATACAAAGGCAATAATATCCACATGAATTTCAAGTAAGACCTACATCCATCAATTCTCAAAAATATCGTTTAAAGCTACAAATTTAGTGAACGGGACACGATGATTTCAGAGAAAAACCATCTGCATCACAATTGCCCAATGTAGAAGCCACCATTTTTTTTTTGAAGAATTCGTCATGATACATCTAATCCATGTATAATATCATGAAAAATGGATACAAATTTTTGACTGCTTGATGGAATATCAATTTGCAAAATTTTATAAATTGGTAATAACTTTTAATAAGCGCATCAATTGGGCATAGTGATGTTATGGATCAATGATATATGTATTATGAAAACAATAACTAAATCAATACACACCAAAAGTTACATCCGATGAGCTGCACAATGAGGGTTAGAGTGCAAGATGGCAGTGAAGTTGGTAAATACTTCTTCGTGAAGCAGGGTACAGAGTTGATAGCAGCCAAAACTGTGCAGCAACCAGCAGCAGCTACTATTAGCCTTTGGTTTCCAGTTAATTTAGTAAAATCAAGTAATTGTTGATGACTCCACTTAGCATGTACATGGCGGAATGGGGGATATAGAATGACACTAAGCTATTGGCTCTTGCATGTAGATGGTTCATTCTTTGCACACCTCTCCATCAAAGCAATGTAAGAAATTAATCCATGCAAGGTCGGAGAAAAACTACAATTTCACTCGGTATGAGCGGTCAGTCATGAAACATCTTGAAGTGCCAAATTCAATTCTTGAGCAGATTTTGCAACAGAACCTCCATTTCTACAGGAAAAACAGAAAATTTATAAATTTAAAAAAAAACTCTAGCATAACTCTTTGAAATATGCAATAAACAACCACAACCATTCAAGCCAAATTAATTATTACCAACCTGGTAAGAGTAGGCAAGCAGCGTTTAACCTTTTCCAGCTCTACAAAGCAGAGATTGCATCGCTCGATTCTAAGATACAAAGCAAACATATTTTCATCTCAGTTAATGGATACTCCTTTTGACTCATTGAACCAAAGAAATTAAAGACGTATCGGGACAAACCTTTGCTCTGCCTCAATATCAACGCCAACAGAAGTTGTTGCTGACATTGCTGAATAGATGATTGAACCAAATGTTCTAACAAGCTTAAGCAGCAGATCCAAGGAAATGCTCAAATGCCTAAATTGGGACAAACAGTTAATATGCTGGCACATTAATCACAAAATTATGGATACAAAACAATCTAACAGTGATGGTAGTCTATTTTGAAATCCACCTAATGAGCTGATATACAAATATACCCTAAATAATGCTTCATTTAGAATATTTATGTACAAGCAATATGTTTTGTTGCTATGAGAACTTAAATATCAACATTGGACATTTACCTGTAAGCTTAAGCTTTCGGACTGAAGAACTACTCAACATGGTATCAAAGCCAAGAGAACCAAGTGGTCTTGTGCTTGAGTTCCTTATTAATTATTATATTTTGTGCATGGATACTATAATGTCCGTGGCAACCAGATGCAAGTGCCTTGCATGTGAGGGTTAGGCCACAAATATAGTTTCTCAAGGCTCCTATCGATGCCCTTAATATCGATCTTAGAGGCTATATTTCTTTTCTCTATCATGCAAAGTTGGAAATTCATAATGGACAAAAAATCCATTTTTGGAAGGAGGAGGGGATTGGATATTCTTCTTTGTTTAATTTATTTTCTTGCCATTATAGACTTTCTCGTTCTCACAATGTTCGTCTCAAAAGAATGAGTGTCCTTGCCTCTTCTTCATTGGGTTGGAATTGGAATTTTAACTTTTCAAGCTGAGCTTGGCCCTTCAGGAAATTTCTCTAGCAAATTTTTCTTTAATTGGTTGACAGATAATCAGCACCTTTTCAATTCTCATTGATCCTTAACAACCAATCTCTTTTTACCCAGGAGATATATACTCCTTAGAATAAATGGTCATAACCTAACTAATATATATATATATATCCATGGCTTGCTAAATTGCTTGGTTCAAACAAATAACATAAAATAAGCTGTCTTTCTACCTATTTCTTAGTGACTGGAAGTGTAAAGGGAGCAAAACAATGCTCAGTTAAGGAAACAATTTCTTTTGAAATCATCTGAAAAGAATCCACCTTGGAATCACATTTTTTCAATCCACAGATCAGGTAAGATTTAAAGGAAAATTGCAATCATACTACTCTATCTTTGAACATTTAAAGGCAAATTCTATGTTAACATAGGATGGAAACAATTACTGCTTCCATACATTAACATGATATAGGGCTGACTTGTGGATAAAACACTAGAAGGAAGAATTACAATCTTCTTACCTATCTATGTCACTTTCAAGAAGACCGGTCAGGAGAGGAAGAAGACAAGTGCAAATATCCAATGTGACAATGTCAATTTTTCCCATCACAATGCTCATTACATCAGCAAGAACCTGCAGTTTACAGCAACAGAAACTCTTCAAAAATTGAGTGGTAGAAAACAGAAATTTGTTTTCACATCCAATATATTAAAAGATGGAAAAATATATAATTGAACACCAAGCTCTTACAGCGTGATCAGCCATCTTTTCCATAGCACTAATGGCCCCCTTAAAATCATTCCTTTCCCAATATCTATAGACTACCTGCATAAGGTTACGCAAATTCAGCATCTTTTAACATTAACAAATAGGAGACAAGTATATCAAATTAAAGAGATAATTAGTCATTCACCCCTACTTTGTGGCAGTCAAGTAGATTCATAAATGAAACAAATGACACAAGTGAAAAGAAGATTCTATGTTTTCTTTCCTTGTAACTTGAACTGTTAAACATAAGCAAACCCCAAAATCAGTGATTAAGAAAATATTTCATATAAGCAAAGGACTGTCAATCAAGTTAAGTATTGAGAAGGTGAAATATAGATTATTTAAGGTAAAAACATTAAGCATGTAGGTATTGATAACTCAGAAAAGTGAGAGAGACATTAATATGCAACTGTAGCAAAGAGTGTCTTTTGAACAAAACTGTGTCAAAAACAGGAAGCTAGAGAAACAAGAAAGGCTCTTGAAAAATATGAGAAGGATCTAAAAATGCCAGGTATCCTTCAGCAACCAGTCTGAAACAACAAAGTTCCATTGAATGAAACCCAACGATGATCATCCATCAGAATCTCAGAAGGATCCAATCATCATCTCCTGGGATTGGAACTTCTCATCAGAGTAATAATTTGTTCATCATCCATGTTTAACAATAACTTCGAGTTATCTATAAGCATAACTCTGTTTAAGGATACCTGTAATTTAGCTAAACGAGACTGCATAGAGCTGACAAACTGATGATGCTGTTCCATTACATCTGCAACAGCATCCTGATCACTAACTGAAGTCGTCTCTTTTTCAGCAGGTGGAGAATATCCCTGTTGTTTAAACTTCATACATTAAGAGACAATATTGCACAAATTGATACATAACAACGAATTACAAGTTCACTTTCATCTGATAAGATGTTTATTTGCACTTGTAAGGAAAATACTTAATTTTATTGCATGCTTCATATTTTACTTAATTTTACTGTGTGCTTCATATTTTACTAACTTTCAAAGCTTTAAAGAAAAATATTAGACAAGGTGAGTACAGAAATTAAATGTATTCATATTGCATTAAAAGGGGGCATGCTTACAGTAGAAACTGTCCCAGAGGAAATAATGGAATTAGATCTCTCATAATTTGGAGATCTTCCTCTTTTCTCCCAGTTTACGACAATTGAACGCATTCTTCCTAAGAATTTTTAAAATGTAAACTGAATAAGACTTCATTGGACTGTTTACAAACATAAAGAAAGAATTAGAAACAGCAATACCTCTTTTTTGACCATCCATAGCACACCCATCTCTGTTTGATTTATGCCCCAGACTATCATCTGCAATGAACAATTGTAGTTTTCAGAACTAAGAGTCCAACATTTCATTTGAAATATAAATGTATAATGACTTATATAAGTATGGCCACACACATTCTCAAAGAAGGACTACCAATCATCAAATATCAAAAGTATGAAAATATGAACTAAAAACTTGTCAGCAGAGGAACTGGCAAAAAAGCTTCAATAATGATTGCATTTATTTGATAGTAATACTGACAGCATTTAATCTCTTTTCTAATAACAGTGCATGCATGTGAAGATATCAATGCATTTCCAGGTTTTCTTCAATACAATCATCACCCTCTACATTTGCTTATCTACTTCCTGTATTTCTGAAACCTAAAGTTGCTGGGAGAGCAAAGCCATATTCATAGCCACAAAAACCTCGTACTAATCCCCTCATCCCCTTAAGCAAGAATGAGTTACACTATTTGAAATAAGTGGAATCAAATTTGGTTTCCATTTTCCCCCCTGCTTATCTAGATAGATAATATAATTAATTCCAGATCCCAATTCCACAGAAAATATCTACTCATGTCTTTCAATGCTCTCAGCAACTGTCATTAGAATCATAGGAACAAGAAAGATGGATCACAAGAAAATTTCCAAGAATGCCTTACCAAAAGTGATCTTTTTACACGTAAGCATAGGCCAAGAGATTTGGATCAAAATCCACTTCTCTAGTTCTCTTCATTTGAGAAAGTGCATTTTCATCATATTTTTTTGACGTGGACTTTCAAAACACCATTAATTTTTAGGCATGATTTTTGAATCCCTACTTGCAGATATTATTCTCTTGTATTACATTTTCTTCCATGATCTAACCCTTAATTTCCTAAATTTCCCCTTCCCTTTCCTACGCCCTAGTTTTCATCTCGTGAACATTCAATTACATGTATTTCATTCGGAGATGAAAACGTATTCTTTCAGAAATGTATCCTTCTTTAGATTGTCATTACCTGTCCAATACAGTAAATTGTTTTACTTATACTTCATTAATTTTAGGACTCAAGGATTACCTTTTTAAGACCTGTTACAATAGAAGAGAGGATTAAAAGTCTTATTTTATCAGTAAACAAGAAAAATAGTTAACTTTTCCTTTTAGACCCATTAACCAATGGTAGCACAAATACAACTACAACACCCATGTACTAACATGACTTAACCTATAGGCCTCTAGTGTACATGTCCAACAAAAAAATAAATCCAAAGGGCCTAGTGGTTAAGCCTAGCACTTCTTTGCACCAATGAGCACCCAAATCCTGTAGGGTATTAAGATCCAAGGGTCCAAATAATTTATTTGAGTTGAAAATGCAACAAAACATAACTCATCCAAGCTTAAAGAATATAATGATAAAGTTTTTCCACATCCACATCTAACAAGTTTAAACTGAGAGTGCATATAAACTCTCTTCTTATTTTGATACATGAATATATAAAGAGGTTTAAACCCCTCCTCATTCTTTCTGTACATATGGAGTAACAGGGAAAAGCTTTTATCTTTATTAGCATTATAAGAAGAGTCAAATAAATATCAGAAATTAGGATAATCAATCAAACACGGGATTATATTATTAAATCAAATTTCACCAGATTTCATTGGAGTCCTCCCAGCATAATATTGATCTCTATAACGCTGAATTTAAGACTTACCAATCTAAATTAGTAAATATTGGGATAAATCTCTTTAGAGTAAGATATTACAATGCCAAGAGATTCTGGTACGTGATCCATCCAAATCCTGTGTCTTTTAGATACAAGCCATCTACTTGTTAAACAATCTTGTTCCAACAAGTGAAATAGTGTTCCTATTAAGACTTAAAAGACCTTGTATCAGCATTGAGGCCTAGTCATATCATTTGAAATGTTCGTGAAGAAATATTTAGGTTCCTTTCTATCCAATTATCAGAAAATTAAACTAAGAACATGTGAAAAGATTTAAAGAATTAGATAATGTTTTATGTGTTAATTCTTGACCAACATGAAGCCCAAATGAACCATAAAATTGAAGGTGAAAAGTATACTTGTAATGCTTTGCATACGTACATGTTTCATCCTGGTAGCTAGCAGGGGACTCTGGCATTGACATTGTTCCACTCTTACTGGATACAGTAAACCTATCATCTTTAGTGTTCCTTTCCATGGCAGAAACACCCTGAATTGGACCTTTAACAGCAGCTAACGTATTCCTGTCTGCAATACTGCTCAATTCAGCAGCCTTAGAGCCTGTGGTTTCACAGAGAACAGAGACAGTTGGTCGGTCAACCTCATCTCCACTGTTCAGAAACTTTCGAAAATCAGCTGTTTTTGACTGCAAAGAAAATGGCATTGTTCTTCCAATAACATCGACTTCTTTTTGGGATTCAGCTGCCTGCTCAAATCTTGCATTTGTTCTAGGGACAATTACAGGTACAGTATCTGATTTGTTCAACACTGGAGCATTGGATGCTAAATTAGCCTTAGCAGAATTCCTCTTTGAGACAGTTGCACTAGCAACTGCCATCGAACTAGCCATGCTCATCTTCGAACCCATGTTTATGTTGACCCTTTGAGGAGTCCCAGGTACACTTCCTGTGGCTTCAACCAGCATACAGAACCAGGAATGAGATACATTTGTCACACTGACGACTTGTGAACAAAGTTTAAACCAAGTACAGCAATAGGTGTAAATAGGAAAAGGAAGAAAGAAAAATAGAACAAAATAAAATACCAATACCACTGCTAAACTGAAAATATAAGAACACAACATACATGACAAAACTTTTGACTCCTTAGCAGGATCTGAATTTTGCGAAACCGACAATCTTCCAAGAGATTTTGTTTCTTTCACCAAAGGATCTGAATTTTGTGAAACGGATAACCTTCCCAAACTAGTCTTTGCAGTGTTCTCATTCAATACTGATAAATTCCCACTTGCACTAGATTTAGAATCTGAATGCCCATTTAATCGGGCAATGTTACCAATGGCATATGGCTCTATCCGCTGTACATCGGATAAAAGATCGGAAGCAACAAATCAGCATGGCATTACAATCTATTACAAACCGCAGAAAACAAACAAAATCATGTGCAAGTCAAAAGAACAATACCGAGATATCTACAACCCATACTCCAACACAACTTTGATTATAAGAGCAGCCAAGGAGCTTTCCCTCATGAACATTAAGATCTGACAATCTAGACCATCCCACATCCACTACATCATGGCACCTTATTGGTTCCCAGGAGAAAACCTGTATTGATAATAAGTAGAAACCAGTAGAAGGAAAAAAAAAAAAAAAAGGCAATACCTTAACATATGATTTGCATAAAGCTGCTCAATCTACTAAGAGATCGTACCTTCAAACTTTCATGCAATCCACAAAGTAGGGTCCTCCCGTCAGGATTAAAAGTCAAACAACGAACTCCAGTGGTCTATGGAAAAAAAAGAAAAATACACAAACTATCTGATTCTCTCACTAATATAAAATTACTTTGGTAACAGCAAAAATGCCATAAGACATAAGATTACCTCAGGCCCAGCTGAACCAATTAGCTCAAAAGTTTCAAGGTCCCAAAATTTAACTGTCCTATCAGATGAACCTGAAAAGGGGCAAAATCATATAAAGTGCAAGAATATAAACAAGAACGGATTTTTCATTTACCAGGATCAAGCATCACAAAATAGGATTAGAATTAGGGAATCATACTGACAAAACAAGAAAAGAGAGCAAGATTGCTATTTTAGCCTTGTATTACAGTGACAAGAGGAAATCCAAAAGGATCTTCTCAGTGAACAATTTAATCACAGGTTATATTGAAAAAGTAGTGATCTTAAACCTAAGATTATCTCATGCTCTTTACATAAAAACTCGAGATAAAACTATGCTTCAACTATTAACTAAACTGTAATCCATATTTTGACTACCTTGCTTTGTATATATATCAAGCAGTCTTTAAGCAACAGTCAAGCCATTAACCTAAAACACTTTAAGCTTTATGGTGTTTCTGTATTTATATATTAATCACTTGTACTGGTTTTTTGGAGGTAGAACAATATTTGAAGAGGAAGCAAACTCACAAGTTCAATTGAACAAGCATTACATAATGATCCCAATAACTACGGTAGCAATAAAGAGTTAAACAGGGGTTTTATAGAATAATAAAACGAATCAAATTGTACAGCAATAAATTTCCAATACAGAGCAATTTTAACACAAAGTATAGCTAACCCGTTGCCAGTAGAAATTCGTGAGGATGAAAATCTATACACTGAACCTGACCATCATGACACTTGAAGTCATGCAACAGCTTTCCAGCAGTCAGATCCCACAGCTGTCAAGATAGTGTAGTTATTTAGAGTCAACCACTAAATCATATGGGAACATCATCACTACCATGTAACTTTCAACGACTACAATTGTATGTATGATATATACTACATTAATACCGATAACATCATGAACTAATAGGAAAGCAAATGCAACCTTCACAGTGTTGTCCTCTCCTCCTGATACAACCCAACGACCATCTGGCGTGAATCTGATGGCATTGACCCCTCGAGTATGACCTTTGTATGTGTGGATACATCCCTTCTTCCTGATATCCCATATCTTAAGGTTTGTGTCAAGAGAGCCAGATGCAAAGAACTCCCCAAAAGGATGGAAATCCACAGATATGCAATTGGATCTGTGACTAGTAAGTGTGCGAACAACTACACAAAGAATCACAATCCCGTGGAAGGAATTACAATCAAGAAGGATATGATTTGCTTATGAGGTTGAAAGTATTTTATGATATTGGGAAGCTTACTTTTTGCCTCTTCTAAATCCCAAAGCTTAATCGTACCACTTGCTGCTCCAGCAGCTACTAGTACTTCTGAAGAATCAAAGCTTACAGAGTCTATTCCGCTTGTATGTCCGGACAGACTCTGTCAAGAAAAAAAATATTTGCAATAACATTTGTAACAAAAATGAGCACTCTGCTGTAGTATTTGGTATTTTATCTGGAATTAAACAAGTTTACTACTATGCCAATGTCAATTATTTTATCAGGCATTTTAAAAGCACTCCCTTCATTCTCTTGAGTTGCTTTTCTTTATAAAAAAAGAAGAAAGATAGAGGACTGACCAGAATGGCGTTGGGTTTACCAATGGCCCAGAGATTGACTCTGTGATCTTCACCTCCAGTGACTAAAACCCGCGATGACTTCCTTCCAATCTTGAGGCAATTAACGGTAGAAGAATGTGCTACAAATTCCTCTAGATTTATTAAAAGATTATGCTAGTCAAGGCAAACAATTACATCAGCGTCAATTAAACAAAATAATGTAGTCGGTAGTAAAGATTAAGAAAGATGAGATCTGGGGATTTTGAAGTGATGAATCAAAGCGTATGTAAAGCCCCAGAAGGATACGTAGCTTGTAAGCGCGTTTGGTAGTCATTTGAATGGAACAGCAGACAAAACCCTAGCAATTCTCCTGACATTCAACTGATATATCAAATCTGAAAAATGATGACCGTCGTCCTCTATAATGAAGTTCAGATCTTCCGCCTATCACCTCCCGTTCAGCACTTAATTTCGTCACTCATCGCCGAAAATTCAAAAATTCAAAACTCTGATATCAGAACGAAATAAAAAAAATTAACAAAAAATATAAAATAATGGAAAGGAAAGAATAGAGTGAATGACAAAGTTTACCATAGCAGCAGCTGGGTCTGTGAGAGAGAGGTGTAGGATTTGCCAGAAGTTAACGGCAATGTCTGTTGAGATTTTTCTTATCTAGTAAAATAAATTGTTAGAACTAATAGTAGTAGTAAAGATACAGATACAGTACTAGTAGTATGTAATAAGCATCCAAAAATATATACACCCACGATTTGTAATTGTATTATTGTTATGTTAGGAATGATGGTTTGCTTTCTCTGAATCATCCATACCAATGTTCGCGAAAATGCCCAATTGAAAGGGTGGTTTAGCTCAAATGAAAAACAAGAGGGGTCGGCGACAGAGAAGAAAGAAGAGACGCTTTAACAAAATTATATTATTGTTTTTGTAGTTTGCATACCTCAAATTTTACATTATAATGAGAAATGATAATTAAATGCTTATGTCTGTTTATGTTCAAATTAATCCTAGAGGGGGGAAAATTATACCCTGATAAGAAAGGCAACAATCTGAAGGGAAAGGTAAATAGATTATGGATTTAGGACAGATAGGGTTTGGGGATGGCCCGGAAAAGTACGTTCCGTCTCTCTTGGAATTTGACGGTTGGACCAAACCCCACAGGCGGTCGGGTCCAGCCCATCGATCACCCACCTCTCACTCCTTCCTCTACTCAAAATTGAAAAGACTAATCAACCATACCCCACCCCTTCTTTACCTTTCTCTTCAATTTCCTTAAATTTTTAGATATACTATACAATTTTTATTTCCTATTTTCATTCTTTCTGTCGTTACTTTTCTTTAACTTCAAATTTAATTGAATAGTGATGTATTGTAGTATCCTTCACTACTTCGTGTTTTCTTAATTAATGCAGTGGGGGCCACTTAATTAATTTAATTATAGTCACTAAACAATGTGCTTCTTGTTTACATATCATATGAAATCATACGCACAGTGCTTGCAATTACGTGTTAATGAGTTTCTTATGCTGTTAACGCTAACTCAATTGCTGTATATAATAACATTAGCCATTAATGAAATCATAAGCATATGCCTATGATTTTATAATGTTTTTCAAAGCTGGCGTGGGATGGCCGGAATGATATGATTATGAATCCTAAATTTCTTGGAATACAGCTCAATGCATCACGAATCGATTTGTCCTTTTGTAACCAAAACATCTACTCTGCATGAACATGCCGGTATTCTCTTTCTTCAGTCTACGGATTATGGAGGACTCTACTCCCCTATCCCAAACTCTAATTTTTAGAAAGTTGATGTAGATCTAGTGTAATTTCCTTTTAAACTACGAAATGTAATCAACACCTATTATCTGTTTGTCAATTGGAAATTATTTCGATTGAAAACTAATCCAGTGAAAGGGATTTTGTTCGGTTATTGTAAATGTAATGCCGAAAATCTTACATTTTTTCTGTTGGGTATTTCAATCCAATGCAAAAAAGAAAATAAGTTTCTCATTACATGCTATTCAAGAACTAGAGAGAAGTAATATCGTGTTTATCCTCACCAACCACGTCGAGACTTGAAAAACAAACATATGCAAGTATGCGACATGCCCCCGTAAGTCAGTAAACTATTATATCAAATCAAATACTAGCATCAAGTTCTGTTATAACATTTAAGTTTCTAAAGCCCAATTCTAGGACCATTATCTATAGACAACTCTAATACCAAAACAGATTGTGTCGGTTTAAATTAAGGTGTTTTAAGTTTTAATTAACAATTGTAAAATAAAATTTCCAGCAGTTAATTACAAGGTCTAGAACAAATAAAAACAGATGTTTACTAAATAATTATAACTATATCCTGTGTAATTAAGAATAATTTTAGACGTATTAAAATTATAAATTAGGTCAATCAAATAGGACGTTAAACAATTAATTTATTGATTATGTCCGAGCAATTAGTAAATGAGTAAAAACACACACACACATATACACACACACAAATTCTCATAAAATCATGTAAATGCCCTGAAATTTTTTTAAAAAAATTTTAAGCTTAAAATCAGTACAACCAAAATATTTCTTATCCGAGTGATGTGAATTTCTCCTCCTTCGATCAACCAGTTTTTCGGAAATCCATATCTCAAAACAAGTACAAGTTCTGTTGAATTAAATATGTAATTCTATTCCACTAAGCTAAATTTGCGGTATATCCTAAACATTTTTTTTTTAAAAAATTCACCGTTATAATAGAGTGGTTTAACACGACGGATACTGTGGAATCATTACTACAACATCATCATCTCCTGTCAGGCGGCACCGTGCGTACGTTAAGCCTTTCTGCATCAACCGCAAGTGACAATGGGCACCTTCTTAGTACAGTCCACCATGGGCATGTTTTGATTGCATGAATTGCACTGGCTTTGTTCACTTCACTTTCATCCGTATACTCACATTGACCCTTTATAAATGTATTTTATTATTTTTATAATTTAATATTATTAATTTTATTTTAAAAATTATTTTATTAAATTAAATTTATAATTTAAGTAAGTATTTATAATATTATACTTAAAATTTTTTTTACAACAGAGCATTTTAAAAAAAATTAACCTCTCTATGTTGCCAATGGGGCCTAGAATGCAAAAAAGACAGACTTCACTGTAGTACATGTATGCTTCATTGCAGCCTAAAAATTTAATACAATTTTTATAAAAAATTAAATAAAAAATTTTTAAAATATATAATATAAAATTTTAAAAATATAATAAATAATACTTAAAATATAAATAAAAAATTTAAAATTAATAATAAAAAAATTAAAAATAAAGATAATAATACATAAATATACCATTGCCTAACCCATAAAAGACACATAATACAAACCAGTCCGTTAAAAGCAAACTCATGGTGTCTTCTCGTATTTAAAATATTATAAATTAAAATAATTTATATTAGTATTATTATTCTATTTCTAATTTTTTTTAAAAAATTAAATAGTATACAGATTAATCTTATAACAATAAAATATAATAAAATAAAATACAATATTTTTATAATAAAATATAATATCATTCTTAGTGAATAAAATAAATTATAAGTTAATACAGTAATATAAAATAATAAAATAATATTTTATATATAGACAATCCAATACAATACCAAACATGATACTATATTAAATTATATTTATTCTAATTCATTATAATCTAATTTAATTTATTTGAAACAATACAATCTAATATGTGCTATCAAGCATGTTCCATGAATTCACCGTTAATTAAGTTTAAATATCCCTTTTAAGGATGAGAGAATGGAAAACCAAATAAGTAAAATCTAATACTACTACATTAATTTACATGAATAAATTTGCAAAGAAGGCTATAACTCTAGCACTACTAATCATACAATACAATCTAATATGTATTACTAAACATGTCCCATGAGTTCACCATTAATAAAGTTTAATCGTCCCTTTCAAGAAGAGAGGAGGGAAAACCAAATAAGCAAAATCTAATACTACTACATTAATTTGTAGGAATAAATTTGCAAAGAAGCTTATGTTTCTAGCACTACTAATAACACAAATGTCTTGTTTCCATATACATAAACCATGCAAAAGAAAGAATGACATTGTCCACAATTAGTAACAATTGTATATCAGGTAGCGGCAAGGCATTACTGCTTTTGCTTATTAATCATTGTCAACGTCATCCCTGGAAACAAAACAATCGTAATGATAACCTAAAAGCCCCATTGGCAACATAGTGAATTTTCAAATATCCAACACGCATAAATACTATTCAGATGTATCATATATGCAACAGTAACCAAGGGATCGCATTGCCTCATCAAACACATAAATTTACATAACAGCTAGTTGATTACTTCCCTCTAATGTATCCTAAGGAATTTGCAGTGCTGTTAACACGAAAGAACCATCATAATATGTGCATTCATGAACACAATCAGAAATAACGAATGACTACACAATCCCCTAAAACTAATAGAATGCATATTACAATTTATAAAAAATTCAACTGAAAGAAGTTAATACAACCAAAGTTTTTCCAAAAAGAAAAAAAGAAAAAAAGAAAGGTGCAAGCTAAGCTTGGCTTTCCTAAGGAGTTTTCTGTGTCAATTGGGATAAACCTTCCCTTTTAGCACGTTATAGAAACATTTAACTGAACTTTGATTGGTAAAGCTTTTCCTAAACAGACAGCACAGGCAGCTTTCATTTTGCAAGAAATTGCAACAGGTATAAAACGACATAAAATCATAGATTGCATTCAATGATCAGTGTCAACTGCTTATTTTGCACTCAATGTGTAGCGTAAAACGTCATTAAAGCCAAGCATAACACATGCTTTTAACATTCTAAGTAGGGATTGCCAATAATTGCTATATGGGGCTTAATCAATGGACGCATTTAAGCCCACTATCAACATCCCTATGACTGACAATATGAGCATAAAAGTTCAAGTGCAAGTGCACACAATCCTTTGATACAATTTGACATTAGCTCAACATAACTTTTAAGATCTAATTTAAAAAATCTCATCACTGAAGTAAAACAAGAGACATGTTTAAACCTACAATATGAAAGATCCATTTCATTAAAAACACTGCAGGGTAACAAATCAATCTGAATTGATCTGACATTAACTCTCTGTACCAGATTTGGTTCTTGACAACTTGAAAAATCATTTTTACTAGCTAATTTTAACACTGCATCAGGCTTCGATAATCGTCTCAGCAAACAGTTTGCCACTGAAAATTAAGCTAGATCAAATTTCATGTTGGAATTCAGGCAACTCACCAGTTGTGTGGTTAAGAGTGAACCAAACCATATAGCAGTTATTTAATTCATAATTTCACAGAAAAAAATATGATCAATTAATCTTGCCCTGAATTACACTATAGCAGTGTCAAGAGATTGAAGAACATCTGCAGCCAAGCAAAACGAATCCATGAAAATATCTTGGCATTACAGAAGCACTGCAACTTCTTATTTTCACAAGATCAAAGGCAACTAAGGTATGATCACACCAATTCCAGAATTCAAGCATGCATCATCGATTTTATTATTTGCCATCTAGATGGCGTTATTTTTCTCGATTCCACATGCTTACCCTTTATTTTAATGCTTGCTGTCAAAAAATGAAGACAAAACTGAATTTCCCGAAAGTAGAAGCTACACAACATTTCCTTTATTTTTCTCTCTGAAAATTTTCTTTTATGGATGCTTAGTTTATAACCACTTGTCACTTATAGAAGGGCTGAAGCCAAAATCAATATTCCTGAGATCACTGTGGCAGAGCTTCCTTGCCTTTCTACCTTCCCCATGATTTGGAGATATCCCCTAACATCAAAATTATCTACAAAATGAAAACCTTGATCTCATTGGTTTCTTCCTGCAGCTGATAAGCTACTGCTAATTAGTTTTGTTCCTGCAGCTAAGGAGCCAACAACAATTAAAATCAACAAAAATGCATGGCAAAGACCTCTTTGAGTTCCTAAAAAAAGAGGAAAAGAATAAGCTTTGAAAGTTCAACTGAACTTAGCCATTCTTAGGAACACTGAAAGTAGTCTCTCTGCTGGGATCTCAGAGGTAATACAATCATCGAGAGAAACTAAAATAGATTACTAATGCAATAAAACTTGCATATTAATCTATCAAATTTCTAACACATGTAACATATATCACCCAACCAGCTGCAAGAAAGCAAGTATTCCCTATTTTATTGCTAAAACCTCAAAATAGATCTCCAACAATGAGCACATTAAAAAGGGGAAAGAGCTTTATTGGGCATTGATATCAGCTCAATCACGAGCCATGACCCAATAAGAGGCCTTGAACTGAGGGAATGCCTAGGCCTTGCTTCATTGAGGAAGAAAGGCTAGACAATTAATCTTAAATTTTGGAAGCCTTTTCAATCAATCATGCTCCATTACAATTATACTCGCATTACAATCACCCATAACACATTCGCCAAAAACTCAGAGAATACGCTATGGTTCAGCAGTGTTGTTGAATATAACATTTTAAAGAAATAGAGTAAATGAAATACTCTATCAAACTTGAACAATCAATTAAACCTTTGTGATCTGGAAAGAAACAGAGAAATTTTTTGATTGTATAACAGAAAGGAAAACAAGATAAAGTAACAATAGTACTAAAAACCGGAATTCATGTGAATTACATACAGGACGACTAATATTATCTACAGAAGATAGGAATGTATCTTGGGTGGAAAGGAAAGAAATATGTTAATAGTATTAATCAAGGTAATCAAATTCATCTTCCTTGAGATGGGCAAAGAACTTAACAGTTCCTCGGTCTTCAATTTCAGTCTTAAACTCTACCTTGTAAGGCAAATTGGCTGAGATTCTCTTACCTTTAAAAACGGCAACGTATTGTTTGAGTACACCTTCCATGCCAGTGAGGTCAACCTCCAGAACCTTAGGAATATGGTAAACCTTCAAAGGCACTTTCACCCTAACCCTTGCACCTAACTTAGCCTCTTCAAGGCCATCAGCTGATGCCACGGCTGATGACGACATTGATACAGATGGATTATCGTTTAATCCTACAGAAGCTGTTGAATTGTTGGATTTTACAGATACTTCGCAGGAGAGCATCCATGCTTTTCTTCTTTTGTTGTTGATATTGATACTACAACTATTAGTAGCTGCTGAAAATGAAGAAACTGCTACGGAAGAGGAGAAACACACGTTTGCAAGTGGCCGATTTATTAGCGAACAAGTTGCCGAAGATAAAGCCAACATTGCGCTACCCATGATTTCTGTCTCTCTTCAATCTTTCTCTACTATCTCGAAAAAAAAATACCACCTTTTTTTCCGGTTTTGTATTCAATTCAGTCTCTCAAGCCCGGCCAACACGACACCACGGGATTTCGTTTCTTTAGTAATAAACCGTGCGCGCATTATCTCTACACGTGTCAAATGAGAAGGGCCAATGTATAAGCGTAAACACTCGAGATGTCCATATAAACGTAATAAATGATAAATATCACTCGGGCAGAGATTTTCTTTTTAATTATTTTTCTAGGAAAGGAAAGAAAATGAAATATCCACATTTTGCGGATGAGAAGCGAGAGGTGGAAGATCTTTACCTTGATGGATATTAGCGGATGACGAGTAATTGACATGAAAGACAGCCAAGGCCAAAAATAAAATAATAAACAGCCCACTAATATTTTCTTTTCCTTTTTCTCATCCATAGATTTTTATATTTGTACCAACAAACCATTTAGATTTTGTTTTGATTGTTTGCGTGGTTTAATTCAGTTGCTGATGGATTTCAACTTTCAACCCTGCATCACGTTCGCGCATACTCGGGCATCTAAAGGAAATTGATGTCCAACAAAACATAATCCCTTGCTTTAAGTCACAACTTTAGTAGAAGCATAAATAATATACGCAAGGAGCAATAGTTATTGGGAAAATTATTAGAAGATCAGAAGCCAAGTGGTCTACATAACAAACAACCCCAGACCAATTCCAAGATAGTTACAACAAAATTAAAAACAAAATAAAAAAAATGAATCAGCAATTTCAATACATTGAGCAGGTCACACCGGACCACCAATAAGGTAGAAGCAGCTTACATAACAGAAGAAAGGAAAAAAGAAACAGAACGGATGAACAACAGGCAGCAGATACATATAACCGAGCAAAAAATTTACAGGGACCTCAGCCGTATGATTGCACAATGTGGAGGGATTCAAGAAGAGGGAAAAAGAAAACAAAATAGAAGATAATATTTTCCGTATAAGGATGCTCTGCATATTCCACAATGAGAACAAGAATGTTCCCAAAATCTGTCCAAGAATTCAAACGAAGAATTCATCTATTACAGGTGATGGTTGTGGGAATGACCAATGAGTCTGCACTGCTCTGGAAGCAGAGACGAGATGACTTGGCCATTAAGTGGAAAAAGCTCGCCATCAATGCCACAACCATTGTGGGTGTGCTTTCCAGCTTTAATCTTCACTGATTTTACCTGCATCGGGTAGAAGCTTGAGTTGAAAGATGCAAATACAGCTCAATGCAATTTTAACTAGGTTCATCCCAACTTCTCAATCTCTCCACAGCCCTAGGTTGATTCATCCCAACTTCTCAATCTCCCCACAGCCCTAGGTTGGTTATTAATGCAATGACAGTTCCTTGAGGGCACATACATATGTAATATGTTATATTGCAGGATCAATACTTGTAGATTTCACCATTGCATACAGTGTCCTCCCGGTACCCTATTATGCATGTCAATTACCAAATTGGCAGGATATTGATAGCTCTCTGTTCCACAAAATGGTAGACATTATAAACCTAGTTATATTATTTCAGTTCCAAGCATTGTATGTTGAATAAAATTCCTCTACTTAGACTTGATGTTCAATGAGTGCAATTGAAATATAGACATGAATCAAACAGCGTGCCAGGTGAGATGCAAACACTATTAAGCTGGCATGTATGATTTCCTAACATGATTGCATCATTCTGTCCTCATCAATGTACTCGGTGTGCTTTTTAATGCAAATTAATGCACTCAGATTACCGTTTAACCAATGGCTTATGAGAATAATGGTATCCCCTCTTTCCCACAAACAAAAAAAATAATAATAATGATGGCCAGCATCTTTTTTCCCAATCAAAATGGTATAGAGGAGGTAGCAGTTCAATCCTGCTTGGATACAGAAAACTCAAAACTCAAATAAGTGACTCACCACCAAAGTAAAGCTCATACCTTCACACATTCAACATATGGTAGTGATAGATGTCGACCCATCTGCAGCAGCAAGAAAAATCTCAACAACCGCAGCCGCCCACTCCCATGTACTAAGAGCATATCCATAGCATTGTCATCATGTTCGGCTCTTGGTGCTACCACCTGAGAACTCTGCACAGTTCTACATGCATGATTGCAAACCAAAATGCCAAGAAATTGCCCCTTTTTAACAACCCATTGGTCTTCATACCTAGTCATAACTTCCTTCTTTGTTCCTGCTTCTAAATCATCTGATGGCCCAGGTAATTCAATTGGATTTTCCACATCCCAATTAGGTTCTGTATCCCACTTTGGTTCAGCATCCCAGATTGGACCTGGATCAGATAATGTTGATGATATATCTTCTCTGTCATTGGTTCCAGTATTTCCCCAAGAACATCTAGAGGGATCATATGTGACAGTCAATCCAGTCCATCCTTTATCAGTCCTAGACTTTGACCTCGTCCTCGGCCAATTCGGAGTCGTGGAAAGTGGTAACTGAGGATGAATAACTTCTGGTTCTGCTGTTACATTGCTCCTCCCAGAAGACAGGCGTTTCGATTTTGTATCTAAAGCACGTACATACTCTGATGGTTCCGTGCTTGCATGAGTGCTACATGTATCTGGATCTCCTCCAGACATTCGACTAGGGGTCATTATAGAATCAATACTTGATAAACTAGAGGCTCTGGGAATGCCCTCGGTTTTTGATTTTCTCATGATGTCTGTGTGAAGATCAGACATTTCAACAATTTCATGTTCTGCAGATTGTTTTCCTTCTAGATCGCCTTTTGAGGCTAGAAGATATTGCACTTCATAGTTGTACTTTGGCAAGCACAAAAACTTGAGGAATCCAGCAACAAAATAACGCAGAGGGCCAAACCGTTTCTGATATTTTTCAGAAAGTTCCAACACTGAAACCAAATGAGGTACGGACATGAACTATATACATTTCATACTGATAAAACGTATTTACTCCATCTAAATACATCATTGTCATTTAAATTATCTTATCTCAACAAAAACAATAAATCCAAAAGCATTCAAGATTAGTCGCAAAGTTTCCAAAGCCACCAACCTGATACAACAATATCATATACCTAGGCTGTGAAGAGTGATACAAGTACTAACAAATGGTACCAAAATCATGCCTTTTTGGAGACAGATAAATGAGCTTTTTCTTTTTCTTTTTCTTTTCCCTTTTCCCACGGAGGAACATTTAAATGAAGAATGGTGCACCGCAACCCATGGTAAGTCAAGATCTAATAGGACCTACATAGGCTTTAACAATAGAATGTAACAACATTTACACTTAACTTATTATCTTAATATGATAAAAAAAAGTTCCATGTCATATATGTAAAACTTTAGTAATATTGTCAGACTTTTTGCATGTTTGCACAAGTTTGTGGGTTGAGAGACAACATAGTATCAGTTTCGGTTTCAAAAGTGGATTTGTGTTCAAATTTATTAATTAAAGTATAAGAAGTTGTATTGGTGTATTTGGTAGAAATATTTAAAGTACTTACTTTCATCTCATCAACTGAATATAATTTAATGGTTAATATTTTGAAGTACTTATAATTTGATTAATCTTAATTGTTCAAGGAAAAAAAATACTAAATCTGGTTATGTCATTTCTCATTGTTATTTTTAAAAAATAACCTGAATTTTAACACTGTTAACTACACCAAATAAAAGAAAATATAATCAATATGGCATATGAACCTAAATATCATTTTAAAAATATAATTCTTGATATGTGTTAAATTAAATATGGTTAAACAAATAGCAGAGCTAATTTCTGAACAGAGTTGTGGAGGGAGTCATTCTTGGAAACAGTTGTTTTCAAACTTCTATTGAAAAGGGAAAAAAAAAACTCACCATATTTCTAAATACTGTTTTTGGAACACACCAACTGAGCCACATTTTCCACTGAATTTGAACTAAGAAAATGAAAAATACCCACACAACAGTACTGGACAGCCCCTAATTCTTGTTAATTTTCTGCTCTTCTATCCCACTCCTCAAATAAATTAATCAATTAATGAAACATTTTAATAACAGGAAAGTGGATGCCTGGAGCTCAAAGGTTAAACCTGTACTAGAGGTCACAAGAATGAAGATGTAATTGAGGCACATCTAAAACTTCAAAGCTGAGAGTCAAAATCTTTCCAAAACTTTACCAGGAAGCAAGCAGCAATGAGCCCTACTGGCATCCAAAGAACATAAATCAAAGTCCATAAACTATTCCTGAGCTTATCATTTTGCCCCTTATTTGTAACAGAGCACCTGGCATATTAACCAATCACCATACTAACCAAGATTTTGTAAAAAAATTAATTAAAGATTTATGACTTACCATCACTGACAAAACCAAAATATGAGACAGTCATCCCAAAGTGGATGGCACCAGTCTGAATCCACTCAACAGCAAACACATCTGTAGCAGTAAGACCCCCCTGAAAGCAACAAAATATATCAGTTGCAAGCAGCATAAAGCCTAATATGCAGCAAGATATTCGTTCTCTACCAACCATATAGAGCGAGTAAAGTATACTGATATAAGTGCAAAATATTGCACAGAGCCCAAAAAGTTTAGAAACTATAAAGACTTATTTTCAACAAAAAGCATTTAATGAATTAAGAGTTGCAGGGTCAGGGCAAAGTTGACAAAAGATTCAAATCTATTGCAGCACAACCTAAAGGTTTGTAGCAATAAGAACCATATAATAGTTCATCTACAAAACCCAAGTAAATGAGAACAATGATGGTAAAATCACCACATAATCGTGTTGCTTAACAGAGTAACATATAGAGTAACATACATATTAACAACCTTTAAAAGTATCCAGTTGCTCATATGGCTATTCAAATAACCTAAAAATGTGATGTCAAAATGGTCATCATGAATTTCAGGGACAGAAACAATCATTAATTATATTAGAGCCACCAACAAGTGTCAAGCAAAAATGATAGCAGATTGAGAAAGTGTCACCTTCACAATAGCTAATGCAGCAGAAACTGGATCTCTAACTCCCAGAACAGTCCAAACTAATGAATTATCAGAACCAGCAGGAATGATTCCAATTGGTACAGAAATACCTTCTTTCTGGTTGTCTCTACCAAGTAAACCATTTAGAACCTGTACAGTAACCACTGTCTTATTCAATGGACAAGAAGAATACCAATATAATATCCAACAGAATTCACCAATAGATAAGAGAAGTCATATATTCTATTAAAATGTTCTGATCAAGTGACAGTCAAGGAGAACAAGATCCTTAGACCAACTTTTAATAAATTTGCTATGACTAACATTTGAAAATTTTCATACTATTCATGCCTATGTCCACAAAACTAAGACTTAGACCCACGAAACAAGTGTATAAAAGGTTTATTAAAAAGATTTAAAGAGTCAGACAGTTGTCTGAGCATTCATCCCCTTTAGCAGTAATAACTTGGAGGAAATCTTTCATCTTCTTGTGTTTAGCGCAACGCAATTAATTTCAGTCAACATAGAGGTGTAAATTACGGAATATAGCTAATGATTTTTGGAGACATGTATAATTTTTCCGGCAATCCAATCCATCTACCTTCGCCTGGCTACCCCAATTTGCTAGCTGTCATCCACAATCATCAATGGTAAACGCCAGCCACCAAGTCATTATTGGGTGTTCCGATGCCATAGCCGAAATTCACAAAATTACATAATTTGCATATAAACAGAATAATCAGAAAATTACAAGAAAATAAATGGTTTGATAACGAACAAGTTTCCACTGGATAAAATATTTAAATGGAACAAACAGCATCCCATCACAATTATTTCTTAATTTTTGATAAATAGTGTCAAAGAGTAACAGAACAGGGAGTAGCTATCCTTCTTCCTATCCTTTCACCCCATAAGGATCTCATAACTCCTTTCATTTTGCAAGGGAAATATGCCACTTCAACAAGAGGTCATTGACGCATGACATTGCGAGACCAGAAAGACCAAAGAATATGATATGATAATGGATAATAAAATATTTTGTTGTGTTGCATTTTAGCAAGTCAGAAGGCTGGGTTCAGACCCTCGTGAGAATATAAGTGGCAGGCCCAGCATGAGTACCCAGCCACTGTGGCCTCTGAAATAAATTTGTCCTTTAGCCAATTATTCAACTTACTCAAGGTCTTGTTTGACAAATCTTTCGTTTCAAAAATACCTTGAGTTATTGCGTGTTCCTTCCTCACAAATTTTCCTTAAATATTGAAAAACATTTTGGTCATTTATGTTAAAATTGAACAAATATCCTTGATTTTTTAAACATAGGTGTTTCCATCAATACATCACTTCTCTGAAATTTCAAATGCCAACAACATTTACAGCATTACCTGCAATCTTCAGTACACCAATTCACATAAGAAAACCAAGTTTAAAGCCCATCTTTTGACAATACTAACCAAAGATCAAACCTTTCTTCTTCCAACTCAGGGTTAAATGAGAGATTAGGAGTCAAATGTCAACATAGTTTAAGAATTCACCCTAACTTACTCAAGTCTTCGCCCAATGTACAAGGCTCCTGACCAAGAGGGATAATAGTCAAATGTCAAAATAGTTTGAGAAAACTTCACCCAAATTACTCAATCTTCAAAACTACTGACTTATAGAGGCATCAATGTAGCACAATGCTCCTGACCACAAGGGATAGTATTCAAATGTCAACATAGTTTAAGAACTAAATTACTCAATCTTGGATACTACTGACTTTGAGTGGCATCAATGGACAAGGTTCCCGACCACAAGGGATAGTGTGAACTTCAGATGATACAATTATTACAAAATTAACCTGTGATGTATTACATTTCTGAATGTTGCTGAGTTTTTGTCCATCTAGTTTGTTTCTTCATAGTTTGGACAATAACAAATATGTATACAGAAATTTTTAAAGTAACACTCTAGAAAGTAATAAGGTTTTTAAGGTAACACTTTAGATATAAACTCCCAGTTCCCACTCGGACCTATGTAAAAAGGGATTTGGCTATATTACATCCACAACATAAAACTCGTAACCTCTTATACAAAAGTTGAAAAATCTAACACAAAAGTTGAAATTTTGACTTAAAGTATAAAGTTGAAAATTCTAACAGAATACTTGAAACTTCTAACACAAATCTCAAAGCCTTGGATGTATAGCAGTGAATCCTCATAAATGGAAACAAACCTTTCAAATATTATCATTTATCATTTAACATTGGTCTTAAAAATTTATTAAAAACAACATTTCTTATGCATATATGTATACACACCCACACACGCGCGTGCGTGTGTATAGTACAAATAAGCATAAAACGAATTGTAAAACCATACAAACTAAATTTGGTGAAGTCTAGAAAAGAAACTATAGATTGTTTTCTAGGCAAGCTGCTGCATAGTGATTACCCAACTTTTCATCCATTCTTTGGAGATTGAAAATAAATTTAAGATATTTATCATATTCTTGGAGCCAAAAATATTTTGAGAGATCACATTAAACTATTAGTTCCAATATTTTGACTGAAGTCCTATGAAATTTTTAGTTTGATCAGAATGACCGATGTCTACACCAACAATCCGAAAGGCTCAAGGTGGCCATCGAGAAATATGCAACTTCTTCCATTGGAGATGTTATCCAAAGAAGTAATCCTAATAAATGATCGTCTCCTTCTATGTGAGTTATGTGTGAGAGGAATGAGGGAAGTGTTGAGCACCTTTTTCACATTATAGCGCTGTTGTTGGAATATTGTATAGATACCTCAGGCCGTGAAATTTGTGTAGAAGATTCTAGCCTCTCACATATTTTTGCTTTTAGAGGATCCTCAAGCATTTGGAGTTGTGGAAATGTGTAGTTTTGGCTATTCTTTCAGTGATATGGCAAGAGGGAAATATAAGTATCTTTGGAGATTGTTTTGTGGAAGTCTTAAATGGGATAGAGCATGAATACTAGCTTGAATCTCAATATTCTTTGTTCTTTTTTGCATACTAAATTGGGAGGGTACCTTGGGCTTTAGTTTTGTGAATCTTGGGTGTGCATTTTATTTCTTTTGAGATGATATAGTTTCTATAGATCCTATGGATTTAGTTTTGGTTAGCTAATCGACATATAAATAGTATAGATCATTTTTTTTTAAATGATCTTTAAGGGGGTCTGTGTTAGTGGACTTCTTGTTCACTACTTTGTATAACTTATTTTAGTGACAGTTTCTTTGTTTCATATTAAAATAACCATAGAAACAATTAGATTTTAACATATAAATTGTTATAAAATGATTTACTGTTAACTTGAATGCCATTTTCAACACTGCAGAGTTGCTAGATTACATTCTAATCCAAGGGTATAAATCAATAGTTACTCTTGTTTATGATTATCTGCAGTAACATGTATCAAATGTTTCTAAATCCTGGCCAACTAAAGCTTGCAATAGATTAAACTTTGCAACCTGTTGATGAATAAATCATGAGGCAAAACTTCATTTGATGGGTTGTTATTTCTTGAAAGAATATTGGCATTCAAAGCCTGAACGTACAATCACTCCTCTCTACAAGCAGGTTATGTCAGTTGAAACCTTAGCTAAAGATCGTATAACTAAACAGACACTGGATGGCAATTATGAAAATAGTAACTAGACTCCTATTTGATAAGCAAAAATAAACTATATTATAAATTAAACACACATCAAATTTTGCAACATGTACAAGGCAAACAAATTGTGGCAACCATACCTATTGGTTCCAGTTTGGTTCCAGGATACCATGTTTTG
The DNA here is from genome assembly GCA_032401905.1 of Swietenia macrophylla. Classification (NCBI taxonomy): domain Eukaryota; kingdom Viridiplantae; phylum Streptophyta; class Magnoliopsida; order Sapindales; family Meliaceae; genus Swietenia; species Swietenia macrophylla. The sequence continues at coordinate 3,959 of CP135585.1, read as the reverse complement.
CTCACCCAATACACAACAAGCTCTCAGTCTCACACAAGAAAATTTATGGTATATTCCATAGCCAATTTCAGTTTTAATTTTGGAAGTTTACTTTGCATTCTATCACCAATTAGTTTATTTTGTCATGCTTGTTAATATATCAAATTATAACTTAAGATATTAGATTATTTAATTAATCATTGATATATAACTTTATTTCATAACTGTTGATGAATTCAATTTTAGGCATATTGTTAATCAAGATTAACAGAATTCAAGTACAAAGTGGATCATGTTTTATATAGTGTAAAATAACATTAGTAAGTTTTTTATAATTGCATGAAATACTGGCATTAAATTATGAATCATACTACTGCCATTAAATTATGAATCATACTATATAATTATTTTTTGTTAAAAACCATTTACTTACATTTGTCACGTTTCACGTTGTCAATAAAACTGAATTTGGATTAATCTGAATTTTGAAATGCGACATCACCTTAAGGAAACTAAAATTATTAGTTGGTTTGTGTTTTGTTCCACAATTGTGAAAACAATGCTATAAGCTATAATGAATAATTTCGCCTGACAAAAGTTTTCCTTTGCACATCTTTATATTAGATATGCTTAGAGGATATCACATCTTTTATCTTCGCTAGTTTATGTATTGACATAACTATTATGTTAATATCACATGTATGTCCATTTTTTAAAAATAATGATAATAAATAAAATAAATAATATGACTATAATATTATATTATCATATCAATTTATATTTTAAAATTATATAATTTATTTATTTTAAAAATATTGTTGTTAATTTTATGTTACATTTTATTTTTTAGGTAGGTTCGGTTCCTTCCAGTTCCGGTTCGAGCTGGAATTGCTACACCCCCCTAGTCAAGCACCAAACGAATGCTGCCAATATGACAAAATCATCCATCAAGTCCCCCCAATAATAAATTATAATCTCTCACACCAAGTGCTCATCCCTCAACCCCAAGATCTTAACTGGTCTTTATAGATTGAGGAGAGTAACCATAGCATAAGGTTAACTCAAGACTGAATTTCACACTCACTGTTAGGCATTTAATTGAAGTTATTTGGAGCGTCGCAGGAGTTACTTTAGAACAATAGCACCCTGCACTTGAATGTTGGCTTGTTTCATTTCTTTACCCCTATCTATTAGAGGAAGGTCATTAGACTTTGACTACCCAAGGAACAAAAATAATAGTTGCAAGTACCAAGATGAACCATGGATACCCCTATCTATTAGATGAAGGCCAGTAGACTTTGACTACAACAAATAATAGCATGGAGTATCACGATGTGCCTTAGATATGGGCCTGATTGGCTCCATAGATGTGCATTCAAGCAGATGACACTCTCGTGTCATATAATAAGATCTGCTGGTAAGATTATAGAATTTTTAGTAAAAACCAAGCCTAGAAGTATGTGGCCAAATTCTGCAAAACCTAAAAGAAAAATACTATGAAATAAAATTTTACACCAACTTAATGGTATTGAATCTTAACCAAGATTTAGTTAGAAATTATCAACTTTCCTCTCAAAATTATAAACTTATTTTCCATTGAATCCAGAAAAGTAAACCGCTCAATACATCCACATGGTCTTGGAAAGAAATTCATGACTAATTTTTTAATCAAGAGAATTAAGCAATTTTAGCTATCCAAGCTAATAACTTGTCATGGTTATGATACAAGCAAAAGTAACTCATAACTTCTAGAGTAGAAGGAGTAAACAAAAAACATTCAACTAAAGTTGAAAATGACTCACCTCATTGATAATTCCGTCACCTCCGATGCATATAATTCCTGAAAAAATTGTACAACAGTATCAATTAATAGAACCAATAACGATAACAAAGTTTGTCTGGGGAAAAACTAAAACATATTACTCAATAATGCATCCAGTAGAAATACCATCTGGACATGTACTGACATCAACAGTGGATGCCAATTCTTTAGCATGACCAGCGGATGTTGTCTTGACTACCTCCAGTTTAAACCCTGCAAGCTGTCACAGTCTGTATAATGAATATGAATGCTATTACAACAAAAATTTAAGAAATTCTTTTCAGCCAACAAGAGTACTATACAGAAAATTATAAAGACAACAAATTATCAAATATATCCATTTCATCAGCTTTGTAAGGCAAATCAGACAACAGATTCAGTTTTTGCATTGTTTGCAGTAAGTCTAATAAACTCATAAAAAAAGGGCAGCAATAAGCTGAAGTAGCAGATTGAAGTCTAAAACAAACCAGGAACACACCTTAAATATTGGTTCCACAATGCCATGGAAAACCTTACTAGAACGACCACAGCCAGATCTAGGGTTTAATATCACAAGCATTTTAGGGGGACTCTTACACCGGAAAAGCAACTCAGGAGGAGTATCCGTCGGAAATAATTCTGAGGAAGCCTGCTTCTTTGAAGAAACCAAAGGGTGAGGCAAACAATTAATAAAACACTGCTGATCTGCAAAGCCACCAACCCACTGAATTGCTTCTTCTGTGCTAGAAGCCAAGAAGCGATAATCCTTGCGTACTCTACGAGGTTTTATAAAACAGGATAGGCCACAAGAACCATTTTTAAAAGGATAAGAATGAACAGTGAAATGTCTAAGTCCATTATTGTATGAGACCTGTCAAATCATTTATGAATTAACGAGCTACTTGTAAATGAGAATTGATTAATTGTTGGGAATAAAAAATTTGTTTAAAAAAAGGAAAAAAGATTAGAACAAAATATACCGAGATGACATCATCAAGAGGCAACACATGAGAACCCCAAACTAAAGCCTTGCGGGTGAGCTTAGCATCGACAGATTCTTGATTTGTAGCTTGAGTTGAAGACTGCAGCTGTACATCGGTAGCATTTTTATCATTGACAGTCTTTCTCTTATCCAAAACAAGCTTGCCGGAGTAAACAACATATCCCAGTAAATCAGACTTTTCATCTCCTCCTCCACCGGCAATGCCAATTCTGTGTTCATGTATCTCGGGTTTATCAAATTGAGGAGGATCATCCAGTTCAGGCCTGGAAGAAGCCTTAACCTTCTTACTGCGTTTCTCAGGGAATACAACCGGGGAAGAGTGTTGAGCTAGTTGTGAACAAAATCCCAAACGCCTAATAGACTGCTGAGGGTGTGTCATTCTCAATGAATTATTATCGCTAGTGTTATTACCTGATACACTCCCAGTCTTGTGCATGTCACCTCTTCTGCTTGTACTAGTATTATTACAAACAGATCGAACCGGAAATGGAAATGGAAATGGAAATGGAAATGGAAATGGAATTGGAATTGAAATTGGAAAGGGATGCATAAACAAAATCTCTCCCTCTCCCTCTCTCTCGCTCTCTCTTTGAATTATCTCACATCAGCATCAACTGATGCAGAAAAAAATTAAAGTAAATAACTATTAAAGATAGATCTAATCAATTTTTTAATTTTTGTTTTCAGTAGCAAGATATGTAAATGTGAAAAACTCGGGCAGTTCTAAGATCGAGAAGAACAAACACTTTACCTGGACCAGACCAAGAATTAGCAGCCGCAAAAGTTCCTTGCTGAGGTTAACGGACGACGACGGAAGGAACCGATTCACCCAAACATAATTCGCCTTTTTCATGTGATTGCATTACAGAATCAAGAAGCAATTTGCCGACCTTTTCTTTTATTATTATTATTATTATTATTATTTTGCGCTGTTCTTGATATAAATGTTAATTGTTATTATTTTCATTACTAAATTGAGGGTAAATCACTTTCGAATCTCTAAGATTTAAAGCGTTGTATTAAATTTGTTTTAGTAGTTTGAAATATATAAAAATTTGATATTAATTTTATTTTTTAATAAAATTACATAAATAAATTACTAAATTATGTTAATTTACGGTAATTTTTATCACTAAATTACATAAATATATTATATCATTCTTAATTTAATCTTAT
>CP135584.1:8373783-8588636 GCA_032401905.1 Swietenia macrophylla | reverse complement strand
TATAATAATTAAAATATTTTTATAAAAGTAAATAATTTATAAGTATTATTTTGTATTAATTATAAAAATTTAAAAAATAAATAATTTTATTAATTTTATTAATCATAAAAATATTTTGTAAACTTTTACATTTAAATGTTATTTTGTCAACTTTAGGGGAGGTATTTAAAATTATAATAATAATTTTAAATACGCCTAATGATAAGCAAGAAAAGAACAGGTGGGCTCATTTCATTTCCTCTTGACTCTCTGACGGAATGAAATGAAAAAGGGGGGAATTAGGTGTGGATGAATCGGGTCCGTCCGTCCGTCCGTCCGTCGTCGTCCGTTAACCTCAGCAAGGATCTTCTGCATCTGCTGATTCTTGGCCTGGTAAAGGTAAAGTGTTCCTTCTTCTCGATCTTAAAATTGCCTTAGTTTTTCTTATTTATATATCTAGCTATTGAAACAAGAAAAACAAACCGATTAGATCTATGAATAGTAATAGAGTTTTTCCCCTTAATTTCTTGTGCAGCAGCTGATAGTGAAGTGATGTGATATGATGTAAGATAATTCAAAAAATAAAGAGAAATTGTTTATGCATTGCTCTCCAATTTCAATTTCAATTCCAAATCCAATTTGATCTATTTGTAAAAATAGTAGTACAAGCAGACGAGGTGATATTCGCTAGGCTGGGAGTGTATCAAGAAATAACACTACGATAATAACAGTAGTAATTCATTGAGAATGACACAGCCTCAGCAATCTATTAAGCGGTTGGGATTGTGTTCACAATTAGCTCAACACTCTTCCCCGATTGTATTCCCTGAGAAACGCAGTAAGAAGGTTAAGGCTTCTTCCAGGCCTGAACTTGATGATCCTCCTGAATTTGATAAACCTAAGATAGATGAACACAGAATTGACATTGCCGTTGCTGGTGGAGGAGATGAAAAGTCTGATTTATTAGGATATTTTGTTTACTCCGGCAAGCTCGTTTTGGATAAGAGAAATACTGCCTATGATAAAAAATCCACGGATGTACAGCAGCAATCTTCAACTCAAGCTACGAATCAAGAAGCTGTCAATGCTAAGCTCACCAGCAAGGCATTAGTTTGGGGTTCTCATGTGTTGCCTCTTGATGATGTCATCTCGGTATTTTTTATTCTAACTTTTTTTTTCAAATTATCAATCAGTTCTCATCTGCAAGTCACTTGTTAATTCAATAATGATTTGGCAGGTATCATACAATAACGGACTCAGGCACTTCACTGTTCATTCGTATCCATTTAAAAAGGGTTCTTGTGGCCTGTCCTGTTTTATAAAACCTCGTAGAGTTCGCAAGGATTATCGCTTCTTGGCTTCTAGCACCGAAGAAGCAATTCAGTGGGTTGGTGGCTTTGCAGATCAGCAGTGTTTTATTAATTTTTTGCCTCACCCTTTGGTTTCTTCAAAGAAGCAGGCTTCCTCAGAATTATTTCCGACTGATACTCCTCCTGAGTTGCTTTTTCGGTGTAAGAGTCCGCCTAGAATGCTTGTGATATTAAACCCTAGATCTGGCCGTGGTCGTTCTAGCAAGGTTTTCCATGGCATTGTGGAACCAATATTTAAGGTGTGTTCATGGTTTGTTTTAGATTTCAATCTGCTACTTAAATTTATTTCTGCTGTTTGTGCGATGAGTTTATTATACTTACTGCAAATAATGGACAAATTGAATGTGTTACCTGATTTGCGTCATAAAGCTGATGAAATGAATATATTAGATAATTTGTTGTCCTTACAATTTTATGTGTAGAACCCCGGTTGGCTTAAAAGTATTTATTAAATTTTGTCATACTAGCGTTCATTTTTAACGTACAGACTCTGACAGCTTGCAGGGTTTAAACTGGAGGTAGTCAAAACAACATCTGCTGGTCATGCTAAAAAATTGGCTTCCACTGTTGACATCAGTACATGCCCAGATGGTATTTCTACTGCTTGCACTATTGAGTAATATGTTTTGGTTTTTCTTATGAGAAATTTTTGTCATCTTATTGCTTCTATTAATTGAGACTTTTGTACATCTTTTTAGGAATTATATGCGTCGGAGGTGATGGAATTATCAACGAGGTGAATCATTTAAAACTTTAGTTGAATGGTGTTTATTTTCTCCTTCCACTCTAGAAGTTATACATTACTTTTGCTTGTATCATAACCATGTCAAGTTGTTTGCTTAGATAGCTAAAGTGCTTAATTCTCTCAGTTAAAAATTAAGTCATAAATTTAATGCAGAGACCATGTGGATTAGTTGAGCAGTTTACTTTTCTTGAGTAAATGGAAAACAAGTTTATAATTTTGAGAGGAGCGTTAATAATTTGTAACTAAATCTTGGGTTAAAATTCAATACCATCAAGTTGGTGTTAAGTTTTAATTTCATTGTATTTTTCTTTTAGGTTTTGCTTTATTTGACCGTATACTTCTAGACTCTATTTATACTAAAATAATTGTTCTATAATCTTCCAAGCCAATCTTATTATCTGAGACGAGAGTGTCATCTGCTTGATTGCACATCTAGGGGAACAGTCAGGCCAATCTAGTGGCCTTCATCTAATAGATAGGGGTAGGGAAATGGAACAACACAACATTCAAGTGCGGGGTGCTATTGTCCTGAAGTAACTCACACAATGCTTCAGATAACTTTAATTGAACACCTAGCACTACTAGAGTAGTTCCGTGATTAATTCCAAATGTCTCATTACACATGATGACTTACTGCAAAGTTGGTTGGTTTGAAAATGAAAGTTAGATTAATTGATGTTGTCAGAATCTTTAGTTAGTGTGAAATGTAGTCCTTAGTTGACCTTATACTATGGTTGCTCTCCTTGATCTCTGAAGACTAGTTAGGATCTTGGGGTTGAGGGACGAGCACTTGGTGTTAATAGATTGGTTAATCATTTGTTACTGGAGGGACTTGATGGATGACTTTGTCTTATTTTTCAGCATTGGTTAGTGATTTGCATGATTCAATGCATACTTATTTTTCTCATTTTTGTAGAAAAAGGAATATAATTAGTTGTAGAGAAAAGGAATATGCAAAGTTGTAGCAAGGAATAATATGTTTGTTGATGAAGCTAGTGTTGTAGAAATGATTCCATATTTGGTTCATTGTAGATAATTTGACAGTTCTCAAAGCTAGTGTTGTAGATATTTATTCTATATTTGTAGATAATTAATTGGATTTGACTCTTTGGAAAGCCTTAAGGATCTCAAGAGATTGGGTGTCTTGTGGAATTTAATCTGATCGGAACATCTGAAAAAGGGTTGCAATGATTTGTTGCCTTGTACATGTTGCAAATGTAATACACGTTTAATTTATAGCATAGCTTGTTTTTGGTTATGAAATGGGATGATAGTTATTCTTTTCATAATTGTCATCCTGTGTCTAGTTAGTTTTATGATCTTTTGTAGGTAATGCAGATAATATTGTTTGCATTTGAAATTTCAAGAGAAGTAGGTGTGCAGAAACACCTATGTTTAAAAATCAAGGATATTTGTTCAAATTTAACATGAATGAGCAAACAGTTTTTCAATATTTAAGGAAGTTTGTAAGGAAGCAGCGCACTATAAGTGAAGGTATTTTTGAAACGAACAATTGACAAACAAGATCCTGTGTAAGTTGAATGATTAGGTAAAAGATAACGTTATTTTCAGAGACCATAGTGGCTTCATACACATGCTGAACCTGGAACTTACCCTCAGTGAAGGATGTGAAGCAAGCCTTTCTGTCTTGCTAAAATGCAACAGATATATCATACTTTTTTATCTATATCATACCAATTTTCTTTGGTCTTTCTGGTCCCATAACTTGTCCTGCATCAATGACCTCTTGTCCAAGTGGCATATTTCCTCTTTCAAAATGAAAGGAGTTATGAGATCCTTATCGGTGAAAGGGTGGGAAGAAGGTTGGTGCTCCTGTTCTGTAGCCCATTAACGCTATTTATCAAAAATTAAGAAATACATGTGATGGGACTCTGTTTGTTTCCATTTACATATTTTGTGTCTGCTAGAAAACATTTTCATTATAAATGATTTGTTTTCTTGTGATTTTCTGATTATTCTGTTTGCATACAAATTTTGTAATTTTGTGAATTTTGGCTATGGCATTAGAACTCCCAACAGTGACTTGGTGGATAGCAATTACTACTGATGGTGGTGGCTGACAGCTAGCAAATTGTGGTAGCTAGCAAAGGTAGATGGATTGGATTGCTGGAAAAATGATGCATGTTTCCAAAAATCATTAATCTTAATTCTGTAATTTACGCCTCTATGTTGACTTAAATTTATTGTGTTGCACTAAACGCAGTGAAGATGAAAGATTTACTTCAAGTTATTACTCGGTTGTTTGTTAAAGGGGATAATAATCAAGACAAGTCTCTGAGTCCTTAAATCTTTCTTATAAACCTATTATACATTCGCTTCATGAGTCTAGGTTTTAGTTTTGTGAACATCCAAAGGCACGTATAGTATGAAAATTTTCAACGTCAGTTGTAGCAAATTTATTAAAAGTTGGTCCAAGGAGCACAAGCTCCTTGACCATGACTTGATAAGAACATAGTAATAGAACCTTTGACTTCTCTCGTCTATTGGTGAATTGTGTTGGATATTATGCTGGTATTCTTGTTTTCAATGGAATAAGACAATGGTTACTGTGCAGGTTCTAAATGGTATACTTTCTAGAGACAACCAGAAAGAAGGTATTTCTATACCAATCGGAATTATTCCTGCTGGTTCTGATAATTCATTAGTTTGGACCGTTCTGGGAGTTAGAGATCCAGTTTCTGCTGCTTTAGCTATTGTGAAGGTGACACTTTCTCAATTTGCTATTATTTTTGCTTGGTTTTTCCCCCTTCCTGAAATTCCTGACAACCATTTTGATACACATTTTTAGTTTATTTAAATATCCATTTGTTCTACTGGATATTTTAGTTATATGTATGTTACTCTATGTGTTACTCTCTTAAGTAATCACTATATGGTGATTTAGTATTATTTTCGTCATTTACTTTGGTTTGGTAGATGAAATATTATATGGTTCTTATTGATACAAATCTTTAGCTTTTACTGAAGTAGATTTGAATCTTTCATCAACTTTGTCCTGGCCCTGCATCACTTCATTCATTGAGTGCTTTTCTTTTTGAATTAAGTCTTATTGTTCCTAAGATTTTGACACTCTGCAATATTTGCGCTTATATCACATCAATGTACTTTACATGCTCTATATGATTGGTAGAGAAACGAGTATCCCATCTGCTTGTTAGGCTTTCTGCTGCTTGCAACTGAGATATTTTGTTTGTTTCAGGGGGGTCTCACTGCTACAGATGTCTTTGCTGTTGAGTGGATTCAGACTGGTGTCATCCACTTTGGGATGACAGTCTCATATTATGGTTTTGTTAGTGATGGTAAGTCATAAATCTTTACTTAATTGTTTTCAAAATCTTGATTACTATTAGGTGGGTTAATATGCCATGTGCTTTGTTACCTATGGAAGGCAAAATGATATAAGCTCAATAATAGTTTATGGATTTTGTTTTATATTCTTTGGATGCCGGTAGAGCTCATTGCTCCTTGCTTCCTGGTAATGTTTTGGAAAGATGTTCGCTCAGGGTTGAAGTTTTAGATGCGCATCAATTACATGTTTCACCTTTTGAGTCCAGTTATTGAAATTTTTAGTTAATTTATTTATTTACTTAAGGATAGAGAAAGAAGAGCAGAGAATTATCAAGAATTAAGGGGCTGTCCAGAACTGTTTTGTGGGGGGCTAGTTTTCATTTTCTGAGTTCAAATTCTGTGAAAAATGTGTTCGGTAGGTGTTTTCCAGAAAAACTATATGGAAACATGGTGAGATTTTTTTTTTCTTTTTTAACTTTTCCATGATGGTTTGGAAACATGGTGAGATACTATGTTATCACTCAACCCAAAAACATCTACGTAGTTCGTGTTACATTTTAAATTAGCATGGGCTGCCTGTGCACTTTCTTATGTTTAGTATCCCCTCGCTGTACCATTCTTCATTTAAATGTTCCACCACGGGAGATAGGAAAAGAAAAAGAAAAAGCTCATTATCTGTCTCGAAAATGGCATGATTTTGTTACCATTTGTTAGCACTTGCATCACTCTTCATAGCCTTGGTGTATGATACTGTTGCATCAAGTTGGAGGACTTGGAAACCATGGCTAATCTTGAATGCTTTTGAATTTCTTGTTTTTGTTGGAATAAGATAATTTAAATGACAATGATATTTGTATATGGAGTAATTAATTTTTATCAGTGTGAAATGTATATATTTCGTGTGTTTGTACCTCATTTGGTTGCAGTGTTGGAACTTTCGGAAAAATATCAGAAACACTTTGGCCCTCTGCGTTATTTTGTTGCTGGATTCCTCAAGTTTTTATGCTTGCCAAAGTACAACTACGAAGTGGAATATCTTCCAGCATCAAAAGAAGACCTAGAAGGAAAACAATCAGCAGAACATGAAATAGTTGACATGTCTGATCTTTACACAGACATTATGAGGAAATCAAAAACTGAGGGCATTCCCAGAGCCTCTAGTTTATCTAGTATTGATTCTATAATGACCCCTAGTCGAATGTCTACAGGAGACCCAGATACTTGTAGTAGCACTCATGCAAGCACAGAACCATCAGAGTATGTACGTGCTCTAGATCCCAAATCAAAACGCCTGTCTTCTGGGAGGAGCAATGTAACAGCAGAACCGGAAGTTATACATCCTCAGTTACCACTATCCACAACTCCGAATTGGCCAAGGACCAGGTCAAAGTCTAGGACAGATAAAGGATGGACTGGATTGACTGTCGCACATGATCCCTCGAGATGTTCTTGGGGAAATACTGGAACCAATGATAGAGAAGATATATCTTCAACATTATCTGATCCAGGTCCAATATGGGACTCTGAACCAAAGTGGGATACAGAACCTAATTGGGACGTGGAAAATCCAATTGAATTACCTGGACCATCAGATGATGTGGAAGGGACAAAGAAGGAAGTTATGCCTAGGTATGAAAACGAATGGGTTGTTAAGAAGGGGCAATTTCTTGGCATTTTGGTTTGCAACCATGCCTGTAGAACTGTGCAGAGCTCTCAGGTGGTAGCACCAAGGGCCGAGCATGATGACAACACCATGGATATGCTCTTAGTTCATGGGAGTGGACGGCTGCGGTTGTTGAGATTTTTCTTGCTTCTACAGATGGGTCAACATCTATCACTACCATATGTTGAATATGTGAAGGTATGAGCATTGCTTTGATGATGCTTCACTTTTTTGAGTTGTTAACTTTATATATCCAAGCTGGATTGAACTTCTACCTCCTCCATATCATTTTCATGGGGAAAGGGGAGAGAGGATGCAATTATACTCAGAAACTATTGCTTAGACAGTAATATGAGTACAGTAAAATGCAATTAAAATTGCATTAAACAGCAGTTTTAGTACATTGGTGATGACGGAGAATGATGCAATCATGCTAGGAAATCATACATGCCAGTACAAGAGTGTTTATGCGTGTGTCTGTGCTTTTCATTGGACTAATGACTGAGCAGTATTTGCATTTCACCTGGCACACTGTTTGATTCATGTCTTTTTTTTTTTTTTTTTTGGCAATTGCACTCAATGAACATCATGTTGCTCTGAGTTGAGCAATTTTTATTCAACATACCCACTTGGAGCTGAAATTATATATCTTGTTTTATAATATCTATTGTTTTGTGGAAAAGCAAGCTACAATATCCTGTCAATTTGGTGATAGACACGCATCATAGAGTACTAGGAAAACACTATGTGCAATGTTGAAATCTACAAATATTGATCCTAATATATATATATATATATATGCCCTCAAGGACTAATTTTGCTGATTACCAACCTAGGGCTGTGGGGAGACTGATAAGTTGGGATGAGTCTAGTTAAAATTCCATTGAGCTCTATTTGCATCTTTCAACTCAAGCTTGCCTGATGCAGGTAAAATCAGTGAAGATTAAAGCTGGAAAGCACACCCACAATGGTTGTGGCATTGATGGCGAGTTTTTTCCACTCAATGGACAAGTCATCTCGTCTCTGCTTCCAGAGCAGTGCAGACTTATTGGTCGTTCCCACAACCATCACGTGTAACATATGATTCCTTCATTTGAATTCTTGAACAAATTCTGGGGACATTTATGTTCTCATTGTGGAATATGCAGAGCATCCTTATACCGAAAAGACTGGCTTCTATTTTATTCTCTCTTATTTTCTTCTTCTTGAACCCCTCGACATTTTGCCATCATACAGCTGAGGTCCCTGTAAATGTTTTGTTCGGTTATGTGTATCTGCTGCCTGTTGTTCATTTGTTCCCTCTTTTTTTTTTTTTAACTTTATTCTGTTTTGTAGCTGCGTTGACTTTGTTGGCGGTCCGGTGTGAGCTGTTCAATGTATTAAAATTTCTGATTCATTTTTATTTTTATTTTTAGTTATGCTCCAATTATCTTGGAATTGGTTTGGGGTTATTTGTAATTTAGAGCAGTATTGCTATTTACGTATATTATTCATGTTCTAAGCCTGTGACTTCAATTTGCCTTAGATGCCCAAGCATGCATGAAGATGATGCAGAGTTGAAAGCTGAAGCCCACCGGCAACTGAATTAAACCACAAACACTCAAAACAAAAATATAAATGGTTTGTCGGTAAAATGGGAATCTGAGGAGGAAAAGAAAAAGAAAATAGTTCCGTGTTGTTTATTATATTATTTGTTAGGCATGTCAATTGTTCGTTGTCCACTAGCATCCATTAAGATTGGAGTAGAGAGGGACAAGTGAGATCATCCACCTCTCATTTCTCATCCACAAAATGTGGACACTCTATTGTCTTTCCTTCCTAGAAAATTAATTAAAATGAAAATCTCTGTACCCCAAGTTTTTATCATTTAGTACGTTTTACTGGTATGTCTGTAGTGTTATCCCTTATATATTGGCCCTTTTTATGTCTTCTCTTTCGGCTTTATCTCATTTGACGCGTGTGTAGACCGTATATTAATTATTACTAAAGAATCGAAAGTCTGTTGCGCCTTGTTAGCTGAGCTGAGTCCGAGTTGAGAGATTGAATCGAATTGAAAATTAGAAATAAAAGAGAACCAAAAGAGGACCAAAAGCCGGTGTAGAGTTAGAAGAGAACCACTGAAGAGAGACAGAAATCATGAGTAGTACAATGTTGGCTTTATCTTCGGCAACTTCTTCGCAGGTAAATCGCCCGCTTGCAAATGTTTGTTTCTCCTCTTCAGTAGCAGTTTCTTCATTTTCAGCAGCTGCTAGTTGTAATATCAATATTAACAACAAAAGAAGAAAGGGATGGATGATTTCCTGCGAAGTATCTGTAAAACCCAGCAATTCAACAGCTTCCGTAGAATTAGACAACAATCCATCTGTATCAGTGTCGTCGTCGGCGTTGCCATCAGATAATGATCTTGAAGAGGCTAAGATAGGTGCACGGATTAGGGTGAAAGTGCCTTTGAAAGTTTACCATATTCCTAGGGTTCCGGAGGTTGATCTCACTGGCATGGAAGGTGTGCTCAAACAATACGTTGCCGCTTTTAAAGGTAAGAGAATCTCAGCCAATTTGCCATTCAAGGTGGAGTTTAATACTGAAATTGAAGGCCGAGGACCTGTCAAGTTCTTTGCCCATCTCAAGGAAGATGAGTTTGATTACCTTGATTAATACTATTGAAATATTCCTTTCCTTTTCTCCCAATAGACAATTTCCTATCTTCCACAAATAATATTAGTCGTCCCTGTATGTACTTCACGTGGATTACGCTTTTTAGTACTATTGTTACTTTCTCTTGTTTTCTTTCTGTTATGTAATCTAATTTTTTTTTAATTTCTTGCAAGATCACAAAGCTTCAATTGGCGGTTCAAATTTGGTAGAATATTTCATTTACTTCATTTCAATACAACTGCTGAACCATAGTGTTATCTCTACCTAAGTGTTTTGGGAATTTCTGTTATTGGTGATTCTAATGAGAGTAAAATATATGGGAGCAGGATTAATTGAAAATGTTTCCAATATTTAACCTGAATGAAGCAAGGCCTAGGCTTTCCCTCAGGTCAAGGCCTCTAATCACATCAGCTCTCCTGATTGAGCTGATACACAGAAGATGTTCTTCTTTTCAATGTCCAATAAAGCTCTTTATCCCTTTGAACTGTTCTTCTTGTTGGAGATCTCTTTTGACGCTTTGGCAATGAAATAGGGATTACTTGCTTTCTTGCAGCTGGTTTTACCTGTATTGGAAATGCAACAAATTAAATGAAGTTATAAATATGGTTCTTATTGGATTAATGCCTCTGAGATCCGAGCAGAGAGACTATTTCAGTGTTCTTTAGAATGGCTAAGTTCAGTTTAACTGTCAAAGCTGATTTTTTTTTTCCTCTTTTTAAGGGACTCATAGAGATCTTTGTCATACATTTATCTTGAATGTAGTTATCATTGGATCCTTAGCTGCAGGAATGAAGCCAATTATCAATGGCTCATCAGCTGTGGAAAGAAACCAGTGAGATCAAGGTTTTCATTGTGTAGATAATTTAGATGTTAAGGAACATCTCAAAATCCTGGGGCAGGTAGAAAGGTAGGGAAGCTCTGCCATGGTGATCACAGGAATATTTAATTTGGCTTCAACACTTCTACAATTAAAAATAGTCATAAGCTAAGCATCCATGAAAGAAAATTTTCAGAGAGAAAAATAGAGGATCTGTTGTGCAGCTTCTACTTTCAGGACATTCAGTTTTGTTGTCATTGCTGATAGCAAGCATTAAAAATACAGGGTAAGCATATGAAATCGAGACAAATGATGCCATCTAGATGGCAAATAACAAAATTGACGACACATACTCGAATTTGGAAAATAGCGTGGTCATACCTTGGTTACCTTTGATCTTGTTAGAGTAAGAAGATGCAGTGCTTCTGTAATGCCAAGATATTTTCACGAATTTGCTGTTACTTAGTTGCAGATGTTCTTCTATCTCTTGACACTGCTATAGTGTAATTAAGAGCAAGATTCATCAAGCATATTTATTCATCGAAATGATAAATTAAATAACTGCTACATGGTTTGATTCACTCTTATTCACACAACTGGTTGAGTTAACTGAATTCCAACATGAAATTTGAGTGAGCTTAATTTTTAATGGCACACTGTTCACTGAGATGATTATCAAAGCCTCCTGCTGTGTTAAAATTGGCTTGTAAAAATGATTTGTTAACTTGTCAAGGACCAAAAACTTTTACAAAGAGTTAATATCAGATCAATTCTGATTGAGTTGTTACTCTGCAGAGTTTTTCATGAAATGGATCTTTCATGTTGCAGGTTTAAACATGTCTTTCGTTTTACTTCAGTCATGAGATTTGAGATTATATCTCTTTTAAATTACGTTTAGAGCTAACATTAAACAATATGAAAGGGTTGCGTGCACTTGTCTGTGAACTTTTATGCTCATATTGTCACGTGTAGGTACCACTGATAGTGGGCTTAAATGCATCCACTGATTGAGGCCCAAATAGAACTGATTGGCAATGCCTACTTAGATTGTTAAAAGCATGTGTTATGCTTGGCCTTAATGACATTTTACTAGACATTGAGTGCAAAATAAGCCGTTGACAATGATCATTGAATCCAATCTATGATGCTATGCCTTTTTATACCTGCTACTATTTCTTGTACAATAAAAGCTGCCTGTGCTGCCTGTTTAGGAAAAGCTTTATTAATCAAAGTTCAGTTAAATATTTCTACTACGTGCTAAGGAAAGGTTTATCCCAACTTACAGAGAAAACTCCTTAGGAAGAGACAAGCTTAGCTTGCACCTTTTTTATTTTTTGTAAAGCTTTGGTTAATTAACATCTTTCAGTTGAATGTTTTATTAGTTGTAAAATGCATTCTGTTCATTTTAGAGGATTGTGTAGTCATTCATTATTTCTGATTGTGTTTTGTTCAACTGCACATCCTGTGAGAGTCTTTCTTGTTAATAGCACTATGAATTCCTTATGGATACATGAGATGGAAGTAACCAACTAGCTGTAATGTTGATTAGTGTGTGTTTGATGAGGCAATGGTCCTTCAGCTCACTGTTAGCATATATGATTGCTCAATTGATCATTGCTTCAGTGAAGATACAACTGAATATTATAATCATGTTGGATATTTGAAAATTCACTATATTGCCAATGGGGCTTTTTGGTTACACAAGAACTCAATTATGTTTTGGGGCAGAGGCAAGAACCACTTTTACCCTTACCTACCTTATCCTCTTAATTGCTATTGTTTCTAAGTGTTTTGCATCCAGGGATGACAATGATTTATGAGCAAAACCAGTAATGCCTTGCCATTACCGACATGCAATTGTTTCTAATTGTGGACAATGGCATTCTTTCTTTTGCACGGTTCATGTGTATGGAAACCAGACATCTGTGATACTTGCATTAGTTTTCAGAAAAGAGAACTCAAATTTCTTAGTATGAAGTTGATGCACTGTTTAATTTGCTTTTTAAGCACATGGATAGGAGCATACTTTTGGCAATAAGATGGATAATCTTATATTGCCAAGATGATAATTCTGATAAACCTTAACTGAAGTTTTAGAAGACTTCTATAACCATTTTGACTTTAGTCTTGGTAATGTCGTAGCTTTGTGGGTCCTAGAATCTCACTTTATTGGCCAATAATTATTATATGGGAGCATGTCTGGCTTTCGCTGTTTATGCATTTGTCGAATTTTGTGAAACATCTTACCTTAATGTTGAATTTTGTGATTATTACTCTTTTAGTTCCCTTGCTATCCCTCTCTCAAAAGCTTCTGAAGTAGAACATTATTTTATTTTAAGTTGCAGCTCTTGTGTGCCTACTGTTCAATTCTGGTTTGTTGTAATTTCAAACGTACTTCAATTGTGGAGATGGAGTTCTACTGGTGATAGTATGGAGTGGAGTGAATACATTCTTGTTGTGATTTACAGGTCAACTCAAAGGAATGGTGAACGATGATCACCTTGCTTATCTGGTTTTCCCTGCCTGGAACATAACATTTAAACTTTATTGATGATGAACCTATTGTAGACTGTGCTAGGAAGGTGGTCATTATCACTTGCTAGCAGCACGCATGATGCACGTGAAGAGAGGATTGCCTGAGATGATGTTGTAGCATTAATGATTCCACAACATGCCCGTGTTAAATCCAATTGTTATATAAGGATTAAACAAATTATGATGGTCTTTTGTGATAAAAGATATTCCGGTTATGAAGCTATAGTCATTTAGTTCTCGTAAGAAGACGCACTTATGTTTAGAATAGACTGCAAATCTACTTTAGTGGAATTATATATTTACTTAACCAAATTTGTACCTGTGTTGAAAACTTGAACCACGGATTTATGAAAAACTAGTTGATAGGAGAAGAAATTCCAGTAGTTGATCGGAAAAGAAATTCCACATTACTCGATGAGAAACATTATGGTTGAACTGATTTTAAGCTTGAAACGTTTAAATACAAAATTCTATGATATTTGCATGATTTTATGAGAATTTGATCATTACATATTTCTGACGACTGTATTATCTAGGGAGGTGGTCATTTATAGGAGGAAGCCTATAAGGGTGCATTGAACACAACTAGTATATTTAAGTAATGAGTAATTTTATTTTAAAATGGTTAGATAAAACTGAAAACACCTTAATTTCATAACTTTCAGAACTGTGGATAATGGTAAAAGAATTTACGCTTTAGAAACTTAAAAGCAGAACTTGATGCGATTTTGTTTTGATGCAGCGTTGCTTATGGGGCGTGTACCCTACTTTCATATGTTTGTTTTTCTAGTCTCGACGAGGTTGGTGACTTTCCCTTGTTCTTGAATTGAATAGCATGCAACGAGAAATTGATTTATTTGCACTTTGTCATTGGATTGAAATTCTCAACGGCGAAAATGTAAGATTTAAAGTATTACGATAACTAAACAAAATCCACCTTTTTTCTTACAATCAAAAGATTTAAACCATATAATTCATGTATCACTCGATTAGTTTTCAAACGAAATCATTTTCATTTGACAAGACAAAAAGAGAATAGGGTGTTGATTCCATATTTCATTCTTTTATGGTTTAAAAAGAAAATACACTAGATCTACATGAACTTTCTATTTGTTGAGTTTAGGAGAGGGGAGTACTCGTTTTTTCAAACCAGATTTCTTTTTAAAGCATTGAAAAACCATCATTGAAATTGAATGTACTCAGTGTTTACGTTACGGATGCAAACACTGACCAGTTAATATGCATATTCACATTAGATATGCCTGCGATTTAATAATGTTTTTGAGTTTTTCAAAGCTGGCATAAATCATATGATTATGAATCCTAAAATTGTTGAAATACTGCTCAACGCATGATTTGATTTGTAGTTTTTGTAACCAAAGCCTCCGCTCTACATGCTAATATCTCTCAATTTAATTTATATCTTAATATTGAGCGTAAATATTATATAAAAAATTTTAGAAAAAAAATTATCAGCATTAAATACAACACTCAAATTTTTTATAATTATATTTATTAATTTAATTGTATTAAAAAATTTATTCAAAAATATATTTATTACATTTCAAATTAGGGGTTAATAATTTTTAAGTTTAAAAAAAATTTAAATATTAAATTAAATATTTTAAAATTTAAAAAATTAAAAGAACAAAAATACAATTCAGTTAATAGTAGCACTACATTAACGCGTAATTGTAAGCACTACGCATATGATATCATTCGAAACAAACGCACGAAACACAAAAGCAAAGCTGCTGGCCTCCGGTGATTGTTAAGTTAGTGACTATACATAAGTGGCTCCCACGGCATTAATTAAGAAAACACCAGGTAGCGAAAGATACTGCAACACATCACCATTCAATTAAGTTTGTAGTTAAAAAAAAGTAACGGGGAGAATGAAAATATACAATAATGAATGGAAATTGAAGAGAAAGTAAAGTAGTGGTGGGGTATGGTTGATTAGATTAGTCTTTTCAATTTTGAGTAGAGGGAGAGGTGGTTGATCCATGGGCCGGACCCGACCATAGTGGCTGTGGGGTTTGGTTCAACCATCAAATTTCGTGAGAGACGGTAGGTAATTTTCAGGGCCATCTCCCAAACCCGTCTCTTGTAATCCATAATCTATCCACCTTCGCATACAAAAGTCTTTTTTGTTCGAGTATATTTTCCCCCTCTAGGGATTAATTTGAACATGATGTTAGCATTTATTCATTCATTTCTCATTATAATTTTAAATTTGAGGGATACAATTACCCTCCTTGTATTCATGGCTAACCATCCATTCATTTGGGCATTTCGGCAAACACTTGCTATGGGAAAGCACAACTATCGTTCGTAGCATAAAATAATACAGTCACTAGTTGTGCGTGTATGTACTTTTTTTATGCTTATGACACACTACTGCTACTGTATTCCGACAATTTATGTTTACTACTAGTATAAGAAAAATCTCAACAGATATTGCCATTAACTTCAAGCAAATCCTCACTTATTTCTCACTGACCCAGCTGCTGCCATGGTAAACTTTTTCTTTCACTCTCTCCTTTCCTTTTTCATTATTTTATGTTTAATTTTCTTTAACGTTTCTTTTCGTTCGTTCCGATCTCAGAGTTTTAAATTTTAAATTTTGGAATTTTTAGTGATGAATGACAAAATGAAGTGCTGGAAGGGAGGTGATATGCGGAAGATCTGTGCTTTATAATAGAAGACTACGGTTGTCATTTTTCAGATTTGATTTATCAATTGAATGTCAGGAGAATTGCTTGGGTTTTGTCTGCTGTTCCATTCAAATGACTACCAAACGCGCTTACAAGCTACGTATCCTTCTAGGTTTTACATACACTTTGATTCATTACTTCAAAATTCCCAGATCTCTGCTTTCTTAACTTTACTATCGGCTACATTGTTATTATTTTTTTAATTGACGCCGATGTACTTGTTCTCCTTGACTAGCTTAATCTTTTAATAACTTAAGAGGAATTTGTAGCACATTCTTCTGCCGTCAATTGCCTCAAGATTGGAAGGAAGTCATCGCGGGTTTTAGTCACTGGAGGTGAAGATCACAAAGTTAATCTCTGGGCCATTGGTAAACCCAATGCCATTCTGGTCAGTTCTCTATCTTTCTACCTTTTTTATAAAGAAAAAAAATGAAAGAAAATGAAAGAAAATGAAAAGAGTGCCTTTTAAATGCCTTATAAAATCATTGGCATTAACGTAGCAAACTTGGTTTAATTCCAGAGAAGAAAATCAAATGCTACAGCAAGGTGCTCTTTTTTGTGATAAATGTTATTAGAAATGTTTTTGTTTTTTATTTTAATTTTTTAACAGAGTCTGTCCGGACATACAAGCGGAATCGACTCTGTAAGCTTTGATTCTTTAGAAGTATTAGTAGCGGCTGGAGCGGCAAGTGGTACAGTTAAGCTTTGGGATTTAGAAGAGGCAAAAAGTAAGCTCCTCAATGCCATAAAATACATCCAACTTCTTTAAAAAAAAAATATCATATCCTCCTTAATTGTAATTCCTTCGGTGGCATTGTGATTCTTTTTGTAGTTGTTCGCACACTTACTGGTCACAGATCCAACTGCATATCTGTGGATTTCCATCCTTTTGGGGAGTTCTTTGCATCTGGCTCTCTTGACACGAACCTTAAGATATGGGATATCAGAAAGAAGGGGTGTATCCACACGTACAAAGGTCACACTCGAGGGGTCAATGCCATTAGATTTACCCCAGATGGTCGCTGGGTTGTTTCAGGAGGAGAGGACAACACAGTAAAGGTTAGATTCGCTTTCCTATTAGTTCATGATGTTAGTGGTACTAATGTAGTATATATCATCTATACAATTATATTCATCCAAAATTACATGGTAGAAATGATGCTCCTGTACGATTTTGTGGTTGACTCTGAATAAGTACACTATCTTGACAGCTGTGGGATCTGACTGCTGGAAAGCTGTTGCATGACTTCAAGTGTCATGATGGCCAGGTTCAGTGTATAGATTTTCATCCTCACGAGTTTCTGTTGGCAACAGGTTAGCTATACTTTGTGTTAAAATTTCTTTCTATTGGAAATGTATAGCTGTCCAATTTGATTCGTTCGATTATGCTATAAACTCCCTGTTTTTCTCTTTATTGCCGTAGTAGTTATTGAGATTTTTATATAATGTTTGTTTGCTTGTATTTCTGCAGTTACTTCCTCTTCACATCTTGTTCTACCTCCAAAGAACTAGTAAAAGTGATTAATACATAAATACATAAACAGTATAAACTGTGAAGTGTGTTAGGTTAATGGCATGTCAGTTGCTAAAAGACTGCTTGATATGCATAGAAAGCTAGGTACTCAAAATGTGGATTAACAGTTCAGCAAATAGTTCAAGTAAAAATTTTATCAAAAGTTTTAATTTAAAGAGCATGAGATTATCTTAGGTTTAGGATCAGTACCTTTTTCAATAGAATCTATGAGTAAATTGTTTACTGAGAAAATTTTTCTGTGCCATTGTAATGCAAGAATAAAATAGCAATCTTTTTCTCTTTTGTTGTTGGATCATCATGATTCCCTAATTCTATTCCTATTTTGTGATGTTTTGTCCTGTCAAATGAAATAACTGCTCTTGTTTGTATTCTTGCTCTTTATATGATTTTGCCCTTTTTCAGGTTCCTCTGATAGGACTATTAAATTTTGGGACCTTGAAACCTTTGAGCTAATTGGTTCAGCTGGGCCTGAGGTAATCTTATGTCTTTTTAGGGTTATTGTTCTTACCAAAGTAGCTTTCATATTAGCGAGAGGAGATGCGATTTTTCTTTTTGTACAGACCACTGGAGTTCGTTGTTTGACCTTCAATTCTGACGGGAGGACCCTACTTTGTGGATTGCATGAAAGTTTGAAGGTATGGTCTCTTATTAGTTTGAGCAGCTTTATGCCAATCATATGTTAAGTGAAAAAAAAAAAAAAAAAAACCCTAGCTTCTACTTTTTAATCAATACAGGTTTTCTCATGGGAACCAGTAAGATGCCACGATGCTGTGGATGTGGGATGGTCTAGATTGTCAGATCTTAATGTTCACGAGGGAAAGCTCCTTGGCTGCTCGTATAATCAAAGTTGTGTTGGAGTGTGGGTTGTAGACATCTCGGTATTGCTCATTTTACATGTGTGATTTTTCTTGTTTGGTGTTAATTGTAATAGATTGTAATGTCATGCTTATTTGTTGTTTCCAATGCTATATGCAATGTACAGCGGATAGAGCCATATGCTGTTGATAATGCTACCCAATTAAATGGGCATTCAGATTCTAAATCTAGTGCAAGTGGGAATTTATCCATGCTGAATGAGAACACTGCAAAGACTAGTTTTGGAAGGCTATCTGTTTCACAAAATTCAGATCCTTTGATGAAAGAAACAAAATCTCTTGGAAGATTGTCAGTTTCTCAAAATTTGGATCCTGCTAAGGAGTCAAAAGTTTTGTCGTGTATGTTGTGTTCATTTTATGTTTTCAGTTTAGTGTTGATTTTTGGAATTTTATTTTGTTCTAATTTTCTTTCTTCCCTCTCTTATTTATGCCCCTGTCACAGTACTTGGTATAAACTTTATTCAAAATTCATCGTTGTGACAAATATATCTCTTTCCTGGTTCTGTATGCTGTTTGAAGCCACAGGAAGTGTACCAGGTACCCCTCAAAGGGTCAACCTAAACATGGGTTCAAAGGTGAGTATGGCCAATTCGATGGCAGTTGTTAGTGCAACTGTCTCAAAGAGGAATTCTACGAAGGCTAACTCAGCAGCCAATGCTCCAATCTTGAACAAATCAGATATTGTACCAGTAATTGTCCCTAGAACAAATGCGAGATTTGAGCAGGCAGCTGAATCCAGAAAAGAAGCTGATGTTATTGGAAGAACGACGCAGTTTTCTTTGCAGTCAAAAACAACTGATTTTCGAAAGTTCCCAAACAGTGGAGATGAGGTTGACAGGCCAACTGTCTCTGTTCTCTGTGAAACCACAGGGTCTAAGGCTACTGAATTGAGCAGTGTTGCAGATAGGAATGCCTTTGCTGCTGTTAAAGGTCCAATCCAGGGAGTTTCTGCCACGGAAAGGAACCATAAAGATGATAGTTTTTCATTATCCTGTAAGAGTGGAACAATGTCAATGACAGATTCCCCTGCTAACTACCAGGATGAAAGATGTAAGTATGCAAAGCATTACAAGTATACTTTTTTTTCCTTCAATTTTACGGTTCATTTGGTCTTCATGCTGGTCAAGAATTAACACATAAAACATTATCTAATTCTCTCTAATCTTTTTGCATGTTCTTTGTTTCACTTCTGATTATCGAATGGAAAGGAACCTAAATATTTCTGCTAGAACATTTCAAATAATATGACTAGGTCTCATTGCTGATACAAGGTCTTTTAAGTCTGGATAGGAATACAATTTCATTTGTTGGAACAAGATTGTTTAACAAGTAGATGGCTTGTATCTATAAGGCACAGGATTTGGATAAATCACGTACCAGAAACTTTTGGCATAATAATATCTTTCTCTAAAGAGAATCCATCCTGATATTTACAAACTTAAGATTGGCAAGTCTTATATTCATTGTTGTAGAGATCAATATTCTGCTTGGATGACTCCAATGAAACTTGGTGAAATTTGATTCTACATTCTAATCAAGTGTTCGATTGATTATCCTAACTGCCAAAATTTAATTGACAGTTTTTTTAAGTGCTAATAAAGATAAAAGCTCCACTCTCTTACTCCTACAGAAACAGTGAGGAGAGGTTTTGGACCGCTCTATATATATTCATGCATCAAAATGAGGAGAGAGTGTATATGCATTTTCTCAGTTTAAACTTGTGAGAAGTGGATGTAGAAAAACTTTTATCGTTACATTCTTGAAGTTGAGGATTTAGACAAATCATGGAATATTTTGTTGCAGTTTCATCTCAAAAAAATTATTTGGACTTTTGAATCCCCCGCACCCTAAGATCTTTGGATGCTAGTTGGTGCGATGATGGGCTAGGCTTAACTACTACGCCCTAGGGACTTACTTTTGTTGGACATATACAATAGAGGCCTATAGATCTTATCATGTTGGCTTATGGATGCTGTAGTTGTATTTGTCCTACTATTGATTAATGGGTCTAATGGGGAAGTTGTTAACTATTTAACTTGTTTACTGATAAAATAAGACCTTTAGTCCTCTCAATTTTGTAACAGGTCTTAAAAAATAACCCTTGAATCCTAAAATTAATGAATTATAAATTAAAAAAATAGTGTGACTGTTTTCTTTTCCCTGTGGAATCCCAAGCTCATGTTTCCAGCTCAAACTTGGAACCTTTTTAGCACCATCAAATTTTGTGGATGAGGGTATCATTGGGTTCAAAACAGATCGGTGAAATAATTTCATTTTTCCTTTAGATGAATTCTCTTTGGTCTTTAAGTTTGGTCTTCATGATTCCTTGTTGTCTTTGCTGATTTTGGGTTGTTTTATTAGATTATATTGCATGGCACAAGTGCAAATCTAATCAAGGATACATTCCTAAAAGGATGTGTTTTCAGCCGAGGGAAAGACATGTAATTGAATGGATAGGATTAAGAAAAGGACAAGAAGAAAACTAGGGCGTAGCACAGGAAAGGGGAAAATTAGGAATTAGGGGTTAGATGGAAGAAAAGGTGATACAAGAGAATAATATGTGTGACTAGGGGTTTGAAAATCATGCCCAAAAATCTTTTGGTGTTTGGATAGTCCACATAAAAAAAATATGAGCAAAATGCTCTTTCTTGAATGAAGAGAACTAAAGAAGTGGATTTTGATCTAAATCTTTTGCCTTCTGCTTATGTGTAAGAAGATCACTTTTGGCATGGCATTCTTGGAAATTTTTTCTCTTGTTACTATGATTCTAATGACAGTTGTTAATAGCATTGAAAGACATAAGTATTTTCTGTCGAATTGGGAGCTGGGATTAATTGTATAACCTATCTAATAAGCAAGGGGGAGAATGGAAACTGTCTTTGATTCCCCTTATTTCAAATAGTGTAACTTATTCTTGCTTAAGGGTTTGAGGGCATTAGTAATGTGGTCCGTTGTGCTACGAATATGGCTTTTCTCTCCAGTGGCTTTAGGTTTCAGAAAGACAGGAAAGTAGATAAGCCCCTGTAGTGGTTGATGATTTTATTGAAGAAAAACCTAAAATGCAATGATATCTTCACATGCATGCACTGTTGTTAGAAAAGAGAGAGAAATATTTACTAATTAAATGCTGTTATGATTACTATAATATAAATGCAATCATTATCCAAAGCTTTTTTGCCATTTCCTCTGCTGCCTGGTTTTCAGTTCATATTTTCGTACTTTAGATATTTAAGATTGGTAGTCTTTCTTTGAATGTATATGGCAGTTTGTATACATATCTTATGCCTTTATAATGTTGAACCCTAATTCTGAAAACTACAATTGTTCATTGCAGATGATAGTCTGGGGTATAAATCAAACAGAGATGGGTGTGCTATGGAAAGTCAAAAAAGAGGTATAGCTGTTCCTAATTCATTATTCATATTTGTAGCAAGAGCATTGAAGTCTGATTCAATTTACATTTTTAAATTTTTCAGGAAAAATGCGTTCACTTGTCATTAACTGGGAGAAAAGAGGAAGATCTCCAAATTACGAGGGACCTAACTCCAGTATTTCCTCTGGGACAGTTTCTACTGTAAGCATGCCCCCTTTTAATGCAATATGAATACATCTAAGTTCTATTCTTTCTTTATCTGATTTGTTTTGATTAAACCTTTGAAAGTTTGCAAAATATGAAGAGCAGGCAATTAAGTATTTTCATTGCGTTTGCACTACATGTGCAAATAAACATCTTATCAGACAAAAGTGAACTTTTAATTTCTTGGTATGTGTTAATTTGTGCAGTTTTGTTTCTTAATGTGTGAAGTTTGAACAACAGGGATATTCTCCACCTGATGGAAAAGAGATGGTTTCTGTCAGTGATGAGGATGCTGCTGCAGATGTAATGGAACAGCATGATGAGTTTGTCTGCTCTATGCAGTCTCGTTTAGCTAAGTTACAGGTATTCTTAAACAAAGTTATGCTTATAGATTACACAAAGTTATTCTTAAACATGGACAATGAACAAAAATTACTCCGATGAGAAGCTCCAATCCCATGATATGATTGTTAGATCCTTCTGAGATTCTGATGCATTATTATGGGTGTGCATTTTTAGATCCTTCTCATATTTTTCAAGAACCTTTCTTGTTTCTCTAGCTTCCTGTTTTATGTGACCAAGTTTTGTACAAATCACGCTTTGTTATAGTTGAATACTACTCTCTCTCTCTCTCTCTCTCTCTCTCTCTCTCTCTCTCTCACTTTTCTGAGTTATTAATACCTACTTGCTTAATGCTTTTACCTCAAATAATCTATATATTTTACCTTCTTCGTGCTTAACTGGATTACTGTCCTTGCTCACATAGAAAATTTTTCTTGATCAATGAATTTGGGGTTTGGTTAATGTTTAAAAGTTTAAGGTACAAGAAAAGACAGCATAGTATTTTCTTTTCACTTCTTACATACAATTTTTTAACCTATGAATCTACTTTACTGGCACAAAAGTAGGGGCGAAGCCATGCTAATTATCTCTTTAATTTTGATATACTTTTATATATTTGTTAATGTTAAAAGATGCTCATTTTTTCATAACTTAATGCAGGTAGTCTATAGATATTGGGAAAGGAATGATATTAAGGGGGCAATTACTGCTATGCAAAAGATGGCTGATCATGCTGTAAGAGCTTGGTGTTTAATGATATATTTTTCCATCTTTTAATATATTGGACGTGAAAACAAACTTCTGTTGTCCACTACTCATTTTTGAAGAGATTCTGTTGCTGTAAACTGCAGGTCCTTGTTGATGTAATGAGTGTTGTGATGGAAAAAATTGATATTGTCACATTGGATATTTGCACTTCTCTTCTTCCTCTCCTGACGGGTCTTCTTG
Organism: Swietenia macrophylla; assembly: GCA_032401905.1. NCBI lineage: Eukaryota > Viridiplantae > Streptophyta > Magnoliopsida > Sapindales > Meliaceae > Swietenia > Swietenia macrophylla. Next base: position 8,565,570 of record CP135584.1, on the reverse strand, counting down.
AAAGTGACATGGATAGGTGAGAAGACTGTAATATCTTCTTGTTTTGCATCCATGTTAACATAGAATTTTCCATTAAATCTTCAAAGATGGAGTATTATTATTGCAGTTTGCCTTTAAATCTTACCTTACTGCAGATTGAAAAAATGCAGCGATAACTACAAGGTGAAAATTTTTTCAGATGATCAAAAAATTATGTGTTTCCATAACATTATCATGATTAGTAAGAGGGGTTCACAGCACTGGGAGCATTGTTTTTCACTCTTTACACTTCCAGTGACTAAGAAATAGGTAGAAAGACAGGTTATTTTATTGTATTTGTTTAAACCAAGCAAATTAGCAAGCCACATATGTATTCATTAGTTAGGTTATGACCATCATTCATTCTAAGGAGTATATATATCTTCTAGTGAACAAGAGATTGGCTGTTAAGGATCAATGAGAATTGAAAAGGTGTTGATCACCTGTCAACTAATTAAAGAAAAATTTGCTAGAGAAATTCCCTGAAGAGCTAAGTGTCATGGACCGATTTCTTCCACGCAGCCTTAGACGCACATTTAGAAACTATTAGCTCTAAATCAGCCTTGCTTCACTCAAACTCTGAAAATGAAAACTAACATAAGAAAGAGATGAAAAGAGCACGAAAGCTTTAAAAAGTGTTCTGTATCAAATGCCCGGATATTTTGGCCAAATGAGGCCTTCATTATCTATAGTAAAACATATGTGCAATGGATGGCTGAGATTAAATCCCTAAAATTTCATCTGACATCTTAGAATGAGAGGTTTTAATGTAATCCCTAGTATTGGGGGTTTTACTATACATGGATAATTCTCTCCATAAACTCACAATTTCCCAATAATGGTCTAGATGCTTGCCTTATTTACATGATATTATTAGCCTTATTTACATGATATTATATTTAAAGCATATCTTCATGATGTTGGGCCAATCTTAGCCCATGTGCTAGGGAAAAGCCTCAGGCGTGACATAAGGCGCCAAAATTTTCTATTCTGATCATCGATTGAAACTTTCTCCATTATTGCCATAAGAGCTTAAGCCTCTTGAATTTCTCTCATTCATGTTCCTTGAAAAGTTAAAATTCCAATTGCAACCAAATGAAGAAGAGACAAGGACACTCATTCATTTAAGATAAACATTGTGAGATTGAGAAAGTCTTTGAAGGCAAGGAAATAAATAACACAGAGGATAATATCCAATCCATAAGTCCTTCCAAAAAATAGATTTCTTGTCCATTACTGATTTTCAACTTCACATGATAGAGAAAAGAAATGTAGCCATGTGAGATAGATTCTAAGTGCATCAATAGGAGCCTTGGGAAACTATGTTTGTGGCCCAACACTCACATGCAAGACACATGGACCTGATTCGTAACCACAAACATTACAGTAACCACACACAACATCTAATAGTTAGTAAGGGATTCAAGCACAAGACCACTTGGTTCTCTTGATTTTGATACTATGTTGAATAATCATTCAATCCAAAAGCATAAGCTTATAGCTGAAGGTCCAACGTTGATATTGAAGTCCTCAAAAGTCAAAAGAATGAAAAAAATTGCTCAAGTACGTATATTTTTTAAATGACGCATTAGGGTATATTTTTATATCACCTCATTAGCAAATGTTCAAAATAAACTACCATAATTGTTAGATGTTCCGTAATTTAGCAATTGATATCTTAACTGTTTGCCCCAATTTAGGCATTTAAGCATCTCCTTGGACATTCTGCTTAAGCTTGTTAGAACATTTGGTTCGATGATCTATTCAGCAATATCAGCAACAACTTATGTTGGCATTGATATTGAGGCAGAACAAAGGTTTGTCCAGATACATCATTAATTTCTGTGGTTCAATGAGTTCAAAAAAATATCAATTTTCCTGAGATGAAAATATGTTTGTTTACTTGGTATCACAGAATCGATCGTTGCAATCTCTGCTTTGTAGAGCTGGAAAAGGTTAAACGCTGCTTGCTTACTCTTTCCAGGTTGGTAATAATTAATTTAGCTTAAATGGTTGCTACTTCTTGTGTATTTCAGAGAGTTATGCTAAGAATTTTTTTGTAAATGTATCAATTTTCTGTTTTTCCCGTAGAAGAGGGGGTGCTGTTGCAAAATCTGCTCAAGAGTTGAATTTGGCCCTTCAAGATGTTTCATGACTGATGACTCATACTGAGTAAAATTGTAGCTTGTCTCTGACATTTGCATGGATTATATTCTTGTAATGCTTTGATGGAGAGGTGCGCAAAGAATGAACAGTCTACATGCGAGAACCAATAGCTTAACTTCTTCCTATGGTCTCATTCCTCCGTGTACATGCTAAGTGGAGTTATTAGCAATTACTTGGGTTTACTATACTAACTGGAAACCAAATGCTAATAGTAGCTGCTGCTGGTTGCTGCACAGTTTTGGCAACTATCAACTCTGTACCCTGCTTCGCGAAGAAGAATTCACCCACTTCACCTCCATATTGCACCCTAACCCTCATTGTGCAGCTCGTCGGGCGTCTTTCGGTGTGTATTGAATTAATTATTGCTTTCATCATAGATATACAAATGTGTCAAATCCTGAAATAGAGCAAGCTAACGAGCGTGACGTTCAGACTTTTGTGTAATCGCTTTATTATAGCCGAGTAATGAGTTTAGCAGCTAATACTATAACACAATACTAGCTAGTATTGGGCAAATGTGTCGCGGATCTTTTTATTCTGAAGCACCATTGTGTACCATTCACTAAATTTTCAGCTTTAAATGATTTTTATTTTCCTTTTGAGAACGGATGGATGTGGGTTTCATTTAATCGGGCTCGTATAATTCAGTTTTATCATGTATGTTAATTAATAATGCATAATTAAAAAAAGAATTATTTTATTAAAAAAATAAAAAATAAAGAATTATTGCTGACTACTAAGTCTGTAAGCATAGCATGTGGTATTACCCAACAGACTTCCAAAGTGCTATAACAGACAACATAAATAAAAGCCAAAAATATGTACAGCAAACAATAAAACAGAGAAAAGAATCTAGATCAACATTTATTTCAAATCTCGAAGTATTTATATCCAAACTCAGGACGTTGTCATCCCCTCTTTCCAGTCACCCAAGCGACGCCCTCCTAACACTGGCTTTTGAATACCTAATATCTGCCAATTGCGCGATCAAAAATGAAAAACCAACTTATTAGCAGTGAGGTCAATAACCAACATCTTCAAATGGCATATGATGGTAACACCGTATTCCTGAGGTTTCTTACTCCGAACTACTGTCAAGTAGTTCAGGAGGACATCAACAGCGAAAAAATCAGATGTGCCAAGGTCTACCCTTCGTAGGATGTATGTGTGAAGACTTGTTCCATGGTATAGAATGCCAAAAACATATCTGCTAATGTGTTGTTAAAGACAGGAAAGCAACTGAGATCTTGAACTCATACCAAACTCGGCCTCAGTTATCATGAAACTCAACATCACTGATATCATGAAATGAAGAGGGCATCACTGTGAAGCCCTTTTCTGTATCATGGAGGGGATCATACTCCATTGATGGATTTGGCAATTCTTTATCAACACAATATTAGCTAGCCTTATTCTCTTACACAGCAATAACTAAATAAATTAAATCAGCTAATAATTAGAGGAAAGAAATTTTCATGTAAAATGAAGTCATCTACCTATCAAGAATACCACTTAAAATTTCCTCTTTTGTTACACAATACATATGCTTCAAATATTCCATAATTAATAAGAAAGGCCATTGACATTCTTTTTTTTCTCTGTTTATTTTCCTTTATGTTACATATAGTGTCGGCCACAGTTTTTCTGTCTATCTGCAGGGTAAGTACAAGACAAATTTCTCTAAAGTGTGAAGCTTTCGATTACAAGTATATACCCATAGTTCCACAATGCATACCACCCATACCAAAGTGTGTTCTTTTTACCTAAAAAAAAAAAAAACACTTGCAAACTTAGACCATCAGACAAGCATAATGAGCACCAAATGGTTAAAAAGTGAAAGATAATAAGGCAGAGAACACAATGAGCAAACCTGCAGATTCGAAGAATTAAAGAATCCTAATCTCCCCATAACATACCATGACTGAATAACCTGTAAGCATGACCCCCCAAAAATAGATAAACAAGAAATGAACAGCACAAGCAGTAAATGATGATAACAAGGTGTTCCAAGTAATTAAACAAGAATTCAATGTAACATGACAACATTGGTGCAGAATCCTCTATGAAACACTTACGCAACAAATCAGATCAACGTCCCGATCAGATGGTAATTCACATCGTTCAAACCGTATGTACGATTCAAGAGGATTAAAGCTGCCCAATCAAAGGAAGAAAGCTAATATTATAAAAGGTGAAGTTTAGGTGTACATGGAAAACCGACGACAACAGCAACTGCAACTGTTGGCGCTTAAAATTTTGGCTCCAAATTTTTCAGCAATTAAGGGTGTAGTAATCACTCAAAATTTGTAGAACTTACTGCTTGGCTGCATTCCACTTAAGTTTCTTGTGTTTTCTGCCTCTAACGCCACTTTTGTGCTCAGATGTTGGTGCACGGATGTGTTAGAGAGGTAAGAAAACTCTTAAACCTCTCACAACTCTTAGGCAAGGAAGATAACTCTTAACCCTGACCTAAACTCAAGCTATCCTAAGATAACTCTTGAAGGATAACCGAAAAAGATAAAAGATGCAAGTAATTTGTTGAAAATTTGCTATGTTATTCGAATATATGAATGAATGAATATTTATATGATGAATGACTGTATTTATAGTGATAGCAGCTCTTATTTGATTCTGAACTAAACTCCTAATTTGTTTCTAAAAAGGATTCCTAAGTTATCTAGAACTAAAAAGAAGAAAATTCTACTTAAACTCAAAGTTGTTGGCTTGCAATCTTCTAATAATGCTGAAACTCTACTTGGTGCGGAATTCTTTTGTGGACAAGGCCAAGGTCTTGCTGGACTTCATTGCAGGCTTGAGATTATGAGTTGATGTTGTGTTTGGCGTGCCCATTTATCTGCAATACTCTGCTGCTAGCAATAGTTGCTATAAATGCTGGCTGCTGTATATTGGCGTGTGTCTGCTGACGGCTTCGCATGCTGCTTGTCACTGCTCTCGATATCGTCGTTGTCTCTCGTGCTCCTTCTGCTTTTTCAGGTCCTCAACAATCCCCTTTCTTAGAAAGTCACCTTGTCATCAAGATGAAAATCGGGGAATCATTGTTGGATGTTATCATAATCCTTCCACATTGCTTCCTCTATAGGTGATTGGTTCCACCAAATTAATACTCTCCAAACTGGTCTCCTATTGTATCCATAACTAATGATGCGGAAGCCTAATATTTTTCTTGCTTGCTACCCAATTTGATTTTCTTTATAAACGTCAGGTATTCCTTCGGTTATTTTTTTTTCATCTCATATCTTTTTTCGCAGTAAGAAGATATGAAAGACAGAATGAAGTTGTGAATTCGGAGTCAATCTTAATCAGTATGCTACAGCTCCAATTCATTCAATAATTTCATATGGCCCAAAATATCTTTTAGTCAACTTTGTTGTGGCTGGTTTGCCGATACAGATTTGCCTCTTAAGATGAATTTTGAGGTAAACAAAGTCTCTAACTTTAAATTTTACCTCCTGACGTCCCTTATCGACTTGTTGCTTCATGCATTCTTTAACTTATTCAAGCTCGTGCTTGAGTTTCTCAAGAATTTCATCTCGTGCTTGAAATGTGGTATCCACTTCGTGCATTGTACTATTTTTCATGGTATAGCTTGCTAAGCTTGGTAATGCTCTACCAAAAACTGCTTGATACAGAGACATTTTTATACTTGCATGATAGGTGATGTTATACCACAATTCTACCCATGCTATGTAGTTCTCCCATTTACTTTGATGGTTATGACAAAAACACCTTAGATATTGTTCTAATGTTCAGTTGGTCACTTCGTTTTGGCCATTGGTTTGCGGATAAAATGCTGATGAAGCTATAAGATTGCTTCCTAGTTGAGTGAAGAGTTCCTTCCAGAATCTGCTCATAAACACGGGATCTCTATCGAATAACATGGTCTTAAAAATGCCATGAAGTCGGTCAATGTATTTGATGAAATTTTGCATAACTTCTTTTGCAGTGTGGAGTTGCTTGAGTGGCACAAAGTGTGCGCTTTTACTAAGTCTGTCCACTACAGTTAATATGACAGTGTATCCTCGGCTTTTCAGAATTCGGTGATGAAATCCATTGTAATATTTTTTCACACTGTGTTGGCACTGGTAATGGTTGGAGCAAACCTTTGGTCTTACCTCCTTCGAATTTCGATCGTTGGTAAATGTCACATTCGTTGACCCTCTTCTTAATTTCGGCTTTAAGTCCTTCCCACCAAAAAATAACTTGATTCTCATGTATATGCATAACCAATCGGAATGGCCTCCTACTTTTGAATTGTGGAAGTGGCTAAAGATTTTCTCTATAAGTTCGAATGTGTTAGGTACATATATCTGCTAGTTGCGCCAAATATATCCATATTTGAACGAGAAATTGCTGACAGTTGGCCCAGAATTGTTAATTTTCTTTGTGAGCTCTTGGCTACGGGTGTCAAGTAAAACAGCTTTCTTGATTTCTGCCAATACAACCCATTCTGTCCCACTGATGGCCGTAAGACTTGCATTGTTGGGTTCGCATAATATCCACAATATTTGTTTGCTATTGCTTCTCGATAATGCGTCGGCGACCCTATTTTCCTCACCCGGTTTATAGATTATATCATATTCATATCCAACTAATTTGACAAGGAACTTTTATTGCTCATGGGTGGTGATTGTCTGCTCCATTAAGTTTCTCAAAAATTGTTGATCAGTGATGATGGTAAATTTTCATCCAAGTAGGTAAGGATGTCATACCTTTACCGCATAGATGATGGCTAACATCTCCTTAAAAGGATGTCATACCTTTACCGCATAGATGATGGCTAACATCTCCTTAGCATAAATTGACCAGCTTTTCATAGGCCCTAAAACCTTACTCATGTAAGCAATCGGCTTTCTTTCTTGGCTAAGAACAGCACTAATGCCATCTTGGCATGCATCGGTATATATCTCAAATGGTTGACTAAAATCGAGTAGTGCCAATACGGGAGTCTTGCACATAGCTTGCTTTAAAGTCTTGAATGCTTTTTCACTTTTTTCACCCATAAAAAGTTATCTTTCTTCAATAATTAGGTTAAAGGTCTTGCAATGGTGCCGTAGTTGCGTACAAATCGTCGATGCAACCTGTCAAGCCTAAGAATCCTCTATGTTCTGAGACATTTTTAGGAGTTGGCCATGCTTGCATTGTTTTGATTTTGTGTTGATCAACTTTTACTCCTTCGCTAGAAATTATGTGCCCTAAGTACTTAAGTTCTTTTTGCACGAATGTACATTTGGATGGCTTGATGAAGAAGTGGTTGTTCTTTAAAACTTTCAATGTTTGCTTCAAATGTTCAAGATGGTCTTCAAAATCATTTGAGTAGATCAATATATCATCAAAGAATACTAGCACAAACTTACGCAAATATGGCTTGAAAATGTCGTACATTACGGCTTGAAAGGTAGAAGGTGCGTTGCATAATCCGAACGGCATTACAAGATATTCGTAGTGACCACTATGTATTCGAAAAGCCGTTTTATGTACATCTTGTTCTTTCATTCGAATTTGATGGTATCCAGCCTTTAAGTCAAGCTTGGTGAAAAGTTTGCACCATGAAATTCGTTAAGCATATCATCGATGGTTGGAATCGAAAATTGGTCCTTGATGGTACCTTGGTTGAAAGCTCAGTAATCAATATAAAATTGCCAAGTTCCATCTTTTTTTCTTGCAAGTAAGACAGGTGATAAAAATTGAGAATTGCTTGGTCGTATAATACCTTACTGCAGCATTTCTTCAACTTGTCTTTCGATCTCATTCTTTTGAAACTAAGCATATCGGTAAGGTGCCACATTGATGACTTTTGTTTCCTCTATTAAGGGAATGGCATGATCATAATGTTATAATGGTGGTAAGCCTTGTGATTCTCCTAAAATATCATTAAATTGTTCAAATAAGAATCTTACCGATGATAGCATGATTATTTCCTTTTGCGGACATATTTCTTTATCGCTATTACTTGCAGTTAATAAGATGGCATAGCATTGTGCTCCTTTTATGTAAAAATATTCAATAATATTTGTCTCACAGGAATGTGACGTTACTAGAATTGTAACCTTTCAAGTGCATTCATTACCCTTCCATGTGAAATGCATAGTCATTGTCTCATAGTTAAAGGTAATTTTTTTTACTACTTTAAGCCAAGTATTGCTTAAGACAATATCTAGTCCTACCAAGGCTAGAACATGTAGTTTCGCTTCAATATCGATACCTTGAATCTTTATATTTGCTGCCTTGATCACTTGTGAGCACTTGAGTTTCTGTCCACTCGTAACCTTTACTTCAAACGGTGCTATATTTTCAGTTGATAATTGAAGTTTTTTTACAAGCTTGTTGTTGATGTAATTATGGGTAGCTCTGCTGTCTATTAATACCAATGCTTGTGTTTTGCTGATATTTGCCCATAATCTCATCGTAGTAAGCTTAGTTGCTGCCCCTACTACATTGAAATTAACTTCACTTTGCGGTGCCTTTTCAAAAGAGTTCACTTCGTTTGCATCTCTCTCGCTATCCGTATATGTTACTAGTTCCTCTTCGCTGCTACTGCCATGTTCTTCATCACTTATAATTTCTATTAGGTTGAATTGCCTCTTTTTGCACCTATAACCAAGCTGCCATTTCTCATTACATCTAAAACAAAGACCTTTCTCAATTTTTTTCTTGACTTTGTCGGTGGATAATCTAAAGGGCTCCCTTAGTTTTGGTGGTGCAAAATTGTTGGAGGATGATTTTTCTTTGAATTTTTCAAAAAGTTTTGCTAGTTTGTTCGCAATTTTATTAATGTTTCTCCCATTGTTGATAAGCCTTGCCAAGCGTATGCATTATGCAAAAGAGATGGGATCTCTTATCTTCACTTCTCTACTCAACCAATGCACAAGAGCGTCAAGAAAAGTTCCTATAAGTGTGCTGTCTAGCCAATTTATCACAAGCTCGGTTAATCGTTCAAACTCTTCAAGGTAGTTCTCAAGAAATCCATCTTGCCTAATCTTGGCTACTTGTCCTTCGAAATTTGTCATGTTAGATGGACCAAATCAGCTGATCAATTCTTGCGTGAATCTAGTCCATCCTATTCTTCTTCCTACTCAAGCATATGCGGACCTTAACCATTTCCACCATTGGTTAGCACATCCACAAAGATGGTATGAAGCAAACTCAACTCGTTCTTCCCTTTTAATACCATGCTTTTTAAAATAAAATTTAGCCTTAGAAATCCATTCAGTGGGATCTCCTTTCTCAAAGGTGGGAAACTCAGTTTTTACCTTTAGCTTGATGTAGTTTTCGTGGCTGAAAGATTGCTGCCTATTGTCCCTTCGTGGTAGTTGCCAATGTGATGCTTCGTGATAACCCCTTGGCCTTTGTAGTTGCCAGGATGATAGTCTTTCATCCATAATATCTTTGTCACTATGTTCTTCATAATGAATAGGCGGTTGATTAAAAATAGGTGACGCTTCTATTAAGCCTCCAAGGTTTGCCTGTGGTCTCCTCCTTTCTTGGGAAGGAAATTGCTCATGGTTATCTTCTTCCTGCTCATAAGGTCTTACAATCCCCGATTGTAGTCTTCTAGTATGTTAGGGTGGAACAATACTCCTTGATGTTTCTTCTTGGCTTTGATTGCCCATGACGCTTGCTACTCGGGACATGTCTTTCTTCAATTAATCCATAGAATGAATTATAGAAGCAAGTTCCTGTCCCAAATTGCCTACCTGGTCATTGAGGGTGCGTTGGTTTCTTTTCAAGGCCATAATCCTTCCTCGGTTAGTTACAAAAAAATCTTTTCCGATAGATTCTTGTTGTAGGGTTTGTTGATGCTGTTGTTGTTGCTGGGATGCCATTGTGATCACGCTGCATTTCTCAATGAAAGCACCAGTTGTTGGCGCCTAAAATCTTGGCCTCAAATTTTTCAGCGATTAAGGGTGTAGTGATCACTCAAAATTCGTAGGACTTGCTACCTGGTTGCGTTCCACTTGAGTTCCTTACGTTTTCTGTCCCTAACGCCACTTTCGTACCCAAATGTTGATGCACGGATGTGAGAGGTAAGATAACTCTTAAACCTCTTACAACTCTTAAGCAAGGAAGACAGCTCTTAACCCTGACTTAAGTTCAAGCTATCTTAAAATAACTCTTGAAGGATAACCAAAAAAGACAGAAGATGCAAACAATTTACTGAAAAATTTGCTATGTTATTCGAATATATGAATGAATGAATGTTTACATGATGAATGACTATATTTATACTGATAGCAGCCCTTATTTGTTTCTAAACTAAACTTTAAATTTACTTATAAAAAAAATTCCTAAATTATTTAGAACTAAAAAAAAAAAAATTCTACTTAGACTCAAAGTTGTTGGCTGATAGTCTTTTAATAATGCTAAAACTCTGTTTGGTGCAAAATTCTTTTGTGGACAAGGCCAAGGTCTTGCTGGGCCTCATTGTAGGCTTGATTGTGAGTTGATGTTGTGTTTGGCGTACCCATTTGTCTGTAATACTCTACTGCTGGTGGCTGCTGCATGTTAGCATGTGCGTGTTGACGGTTTCGCGTGTTGCTTGTTGCTGTTCTCGATATCGTCGTTGTCTCTCATGCTCCTTCTACTTTCTCAGGTCCTCAACAGCAACAGTAATCTTCGCTAACCTGCTGCAATCTTTAAACATGAGAGATTGTTACAATACTTTCGATACTACCATAACATCATACCCAACGATATAATTATTTCTCATTTTTTTATTAAAAATTTCTTTAAGGTTCTATTGTTCTTTAAAAATATAAAATATATACAAGTCAAACGAGACCAAAACCAAAATATTTTAACCATATAAAACTAATTGTAAATACTTTATAAGCGAGTGAAAATGGTGCACCCAAGACCAAAATGGAAATATGTTATGTAAAATCACTTAAGCTTCCAAGTCTGATAATTATGTCATCCCCATCCTTCCTTATCACCCTTCGTTTTTATCCATCTTCCACTGCTGTAAAATTATCCGATAATACACGAATTATAGCCATACTTACATAGGGCATAGGATAAAGCTTGAGTAGCAAACAATAGCACGGAAATATCATAATTTGAACATAAAAAGGAAATAAAATCTTAATTCTTGCAAACTACTACAAATTAATTTCCACAGGGTAACAGAGACAATTACTAATTCCAGTCTCATTAACTATTAAAGCAGTTATAATAAAAACTAAAAAAAAACAGGACAAAAGGTTGAAACTTTCACTAATTATTACTATAAAATGAAAAAAAAAATTACATCAAAAATATTCCTAGACAAATATGTGTGCATTGAGTTCAAAAATATTCCTAGACAAATGTGTGCTGCATTGAGCTCTTAAGAAATAGGGGTCAACAGGTACATCTTGCATGTATAAGGAGCCAGATTGGTTGATAAGCTTCCTCCCACTGGTTTTGGCAAATTTGCATGCTGCGCATAACACAAAATGAATATCAAGTCTTACGCACAGAGATTATAAATAGAAGAGAGTGAAAAAAATATAAAAATAAGTATCACCTTCCAGAGATCTCTAGCTATGACAGTAGTTTTTGGTGGGAGTCCAACATCCGTCAAGTGTGCCGAGGGAGTAGCAGGCCATTGATTTCTGTTTACTAGAAGTACAACAAACCTATAGCCTGAGAGAGGCCCCGCCCAAACCTGTTTGATCCTACAAACAAATGATAATTTGTACAATAACTCTCATGAAAGCATTAGTAGAAAAAAATATGCATTCAAAAATCTATGCTATGTTTTTTCAGTACCTCGACATCTTGTCGAACCTTCTTAGCTTGAACACCGAGTGGATCTGTAATATGGACACCTTTAGTTATGCTCATGATACATTATATCACAAATTATCTTACCTTGGTATGACAAATTATTTTACATTATAGCTAAGACTTCTTTATTGCCGATAATCTCCATTGTTTCTCTAGTCATATTTCCATAATTTTAGAAACCTAACCATTCCATCCACCAGGCCTTGCAAAATCAGCATAAACTTCATTAGCATCTGCTCTGGAAATCATACTGCCAAACAAGAAAATTAACTTAGAATATTCAATCAATATATAAACAATCTTAAATTCCGACTATAAAATCTGTTACCTGGCAAAAGTGTCCTGAATGTCACCAGTAGTTCTCCAACTATTTCCCACCTGCGAACCACGAAGCTGGATACATGTCTCCCCTGTATATTATACAAGTATGTGTTGAACAAAAGAGGATTTTGCTGATGACGTAACTTCAGAGGAGAAAACAAAATATTTTCATGGACAAAATTCGATCACCATTCACATAATGAGTAGTAAATTGGGCGACCAGTCTTCATTAAAGCTCGGGTCATCACAAAAGCTCGGGTCATCACAGGGTATCTTCACAAAAAAAGGTAATGCCAGTAATTATAGCAACGGGCTTAAATGAATAAGGTAAGTGTATTTTGTATTATTGATTTAATTACCTGTGCATTGGCTTTGAGACATCAGTGTAACAATTATCATACTTCAAATAATCGGCACCCCACAGAGAAAGTTAATTATATTAAAATTTTGAATATTAGAGAGAACCGAAATGGAATTCGAAATCTGAATATTTTTATACCCAGTAGGCAAAGGTCCTAGCATCTTTCTCCTCATGACCAAGAGAACCAGGATTTTTTTTGCTACAAGTGTAATACCTGAAAAATAAATTGATGAAAATGAATCTATGTGCTTCAGAAAGAATTTTTTTTTTCCAAGTTTCAAAAATGATTATGTATGTTAACCTGCACTTGAGTAAATCCCCAGTTTAAGCCCCTTGCTGTGAACATATTCTGCCAGAGCTTTAATGCCAGATGGAATTGTTGAGTTTTTAGCTTGTAAACGGCCCTCAAATATACACATCATTTGTTCAGTTCCAACTTCATTTCCAATTTAAACATGGGAAAACAGAACAAAGATAGTGAGAAAGCATACACTTTTATCGCGTACTTTTCCCCCAAACAATCGTCTAAGAAATGGAGATGGTACAACCTTTGGTTAGCCATTTGTGTCAAATAAAGCTAACAACAGAAAACATAAAAAATCATACTATAAAGAGAATGAAAAGCATAATTGCAACGTACCAATGTTAACATATTTATATCCAAGCTTGGATCGACCACTGGAAACCAGAGCATCAGCTGTCGAGCAAACCAAATAAGATATAAGTTCACTGTGAAATAAATAAAGATAAACCAGACCGCATATACAAACTTACCGGCTTGTTTGATAATATCTTCATTAATATTACACCAGAAGTGATTCCAACTACTCCACCTACAAGAGAAAAAAAGAATGAAGGGACAACATCAGCGTAACTCAACCAATCTTGTGCTAGAAAGAACTATTGTATACAAAAGTTCATTACCCCATTGGAGGAGTTTTTCCCAGGCCATTTGTAAGCAGAGTTCGCCTATGTTGCTCGCTGTAGTAGTTAGCTTTGCTGTTTGACATCTTCGCCATAATCGTTGGCCACGACGAGGCCACTCCTATCACCATGAGCAAACATATCACCTTAACAAGTAAACTATTAACTCTCTTCATTTCCAAACTACTGCCACTTTTGAACTGTACAATTGTTTCAACTACGGGGAGAAAAGGTTTAGAGTAGTAAGCATCGGGAAATGGAGATGACATCGTCCTTTATAGAGATATTTGAAGACTCACAACTTTTTTACTGTTTCTCTTTCTTTTACTCTGATTTGATACATTAGGATTATTGGATAACTCTAACTTCGCATCAAACTGATCCCGTTTCATTTTAAATTCTTTGTTTTTTTCTGAGATTAGAAATAATCCAAAATAAATATTGCCTAATGATAAATATGGGAATTTTGCTTTTTTACACTGAGGTAATTCACTTGGAAAAGAAAAGTATTTAACAGAAACTACTAACAATCTTTAAAAAAAAAAAAAAAGAACACAGTTGTTTTGATTTCTAGACTCTTGCAATGTGGGCGGAGGTCCCTCTGATCTGCTTCTATTTTGCCATTTGTAGCCGGTGCTATCATTATACAGGATTTACTTTCTTTATTGCCTGCACTTGACTGCAAGCATTCTATATTCAAATTCCAAATCAATGATGTTGCATTGTCCTTTTGTGTCAATCCTGTGGCCGTGCCTCAAAAATTTGTCTCAAAATTTATGAATGTTCTTCCAGTTTTTGATTTGTTATAAATGGTTCTGCGGCTGCAGAATTTTCTCATTACCATGACCAAACTTGACCAACAAGAGATGTAATACAGAATTAAATGCCATTATCCATCGATTTACTTAAAACTGGTAAATGATGTGGAAATGGAAAGAAAACTGCTATGCACCTTTTAATTTGTTTATTTGGTTTTTCTCTACCTCCTCCTTTCCCTTTTATTCATTCATCGTGTTAAATGTTACACTTATTCTTTATAAACTTTTATTCATTCATCGTGTTAAATGTTAACCCTTATTCTTTACATTTTCCTGTTTGTTCATGATAAACAAATACATTAAAATGGCGCCAAAACCCTCCCCTTCCAAAAGCATTCAAGCATCTTTCGATTAAAGATATCCTTTTTATGGTTATGTACCAATTATGAAAACAAAAGACAAATATTTAGGCAGAATATTAAAGGTGGTATGAAATGTGGCCCGTAGATCACCCTTAAAAATTTATCAATCTGTACCAAAGATCCTTTGCGTTGGGTTTATTAATAGAGAGAACTTAAAAGAAAACCAAAATTCTGAATACTTTTCTGCTGATTCCGCTTAGGAAATAAGTACTTCTGAGAAAAATGTTACATCATTAGAACTTGTAAAATGCTTGTGAAATACTCTCAAACCAAATGATGATGTTGTTATCTTCCCTGAGATGGGTTTTGTATGTTTTAAGGGATACTCTGATATGTCTAAGCAAACCAATGCTCATTCCAACACCTTTGCTTCAAAAACTAAATTCATGCTTTTTGAATGAAAGATACCAATTACATCATTCATAAACTTTCCTAAGCAACTCTTATGTAACTCAGGGACCTCTTAAGAAATAGGCATCAACACGTACATCTTGCACGAATGAGAACCCACCATAGATGACAGGCTTCCTACAAATTGTGTCGGCAATATCTTGTGCTGTATCAAAGACATACATACATTAGTAAGCAAACAAATGCTCTCAAGTCTCGTGCAAGTAAACCACTCATAAATAACGGAAAAGATGGCATGAAAATATGAATAAATATTCGAAGGCTCATAGCTGATAGATACCGCCCAGAGATATCTAGCTTCAACAACGCTATTTGGGGGAATTCCAATGTCATCCCAGTTAGCTGTGATAGCGTAACATGCAGGACCTCGGTTGACTAGCAGTACGGCCACACTGTAGCGCGAGGGTGGCGCCGCCCATACCTTTGAAATAGAAACAAAAATGATTTATTTGCTCAATCATCCTGAAGGAGAACAGCATACTAATACTACAATCTCAAGAAATTGTTAGAAATTTTACCTCTTGATCACCAAACAATCTAACCTTCTTTGCTTGGATGCCAAGTGGATCGATATATATATGTGTGTGTGTGTGTGTGTGTGTGTGTGTGTGTGTGTGTGTGTGTGTGTGTGTGTGAACAGGAAATCAAATGTTTTAATGGGTCAAGTGATGGAAACTTTTTCTAGCATGTAATCTAATCACCTTGGTTAACAACAATGCTTCTCACATCTGCTGACATGCTTTATTGCCAATGATCTTTAGCGTATCTGCTGACATGCTTCTCACATCGCAGCCAACAATTAGGGAAGCCTGCAATATCAATTGTTCTTGAGCTGCAGAAAACAGCATTCATGCACGGCATGGGTACAAGTGAAAGTTGATAATCTGTCATACCTTGGAAATGGCCCATATACTAAAATGTACTTCTTATTCATCTTTTGTCATCCCTCCATTTCCCACCTCAAGCATGTCAGGATCTATTCACACAAAGAAAAAACAAAGAAAAAGCAGGAGACCTCTAAAATAATGCACAAAATTTCTGAAAATTATTTATTAATTGAAGATAGACTGTCATTATATTTCTGACCATTCCAACCACCAGGCCTTGCAAATTCAGTGTAAACTTCATTTTGGTCTGCCCTGGTAATCATGCTGCCAAGGAACAAACAAATAACTTAGGACATCCAAACCAACTTACCAAATATTAAATTCTATATACAAACTTTAACTATCCCAATTATCTTGAATGTCAAAAGTAGTTCTCCAGCTATTTCCTACATTACCACCCCAAAAAGCGGGTTACATGTCTCCCCTAAGCAGGGCAAGAAGAATATGCTAAGGGAAAAAAACACGAAATTGAAAGCGATATTCAAGAGTTCATCATTAAAGACATATTATTGCCATTCACATACAGAGTACTAAATTCGACGGCCAGAATTCATTAATGCTCGGGTCATTACAGGGTATCTACATGAACAAGGCAATTTAGCATATTATAAATAGATGATTTGAAGATGGGAGAGTATTTTGCTTTACAGATGTGATTTAATTACCTTTTCATTGGCTTTGAGCCATTGCTGTTACAATTATCATACTTCAAATAATCGACGTGCTGCAAAAATATGTAAATTATATTAACACTTGGTGGAATTAGTGCTCCTAAGATAATAGAATCCAAAAAAAAAAATCGAAAACAAAGTATTCGACCCATAAAGCAAAGGTCCTAGCATCCTGTTCCTCGTAACCGAGTGAACCAGGCATTCTTTTGCTACAAGTATAATACCTGCAAAAAAATAAAAATAAACAAATGCATCTATTCACTTAAAAGAAATTTTCAAATTCCATCAAATATTATGTAATGTAAGTTTGTGTGCGTTACCCGGCACTTGAGCATATTCCAAGCTTAAGCCCCTTGCTGTGAACATACTCTGCCAGAGCTCTGATGCCAGATGGAAATGCAGTGCTGTTTGGCCCTAAATTACCCTGAAATTACTATACTTTATGGTACCACTTTCCCTTGCATTTTTTCTTTTATTAGACAAATGGAAATTAACAGTAAAAAGACAGAAACAAACCATACCCTCTTATCACGATCTTGTTGGGCCCAACAATCATCTAAGAAATCAAGCTATGATTAGCCTTATGTCCATAAAACTGGCCCAAAATTATCATAAAATATATAGTGAAAAATACATTTGCTTCTACCTCTGTTTATATAAATCAAGCTATTCATATCCAAGCTTACGGAGACCATAGGAATCGATAGCATCAGCTGTAAAACCAAGCAAACAGCAAAATATAAGCCCGTTCCATGAAAGGTTAAGCTTTGCTGATTCTTCTCAAGCAAGAAACTCAAATGGAGAATACTGGATAAACAAACCGGCTGCTTGATGATATCCGCATTAATACCACACCAGAAGTGATTCCAAATATTCCACCAGTAAAAAAGGAAGAAACCAGCCTTTTTTCAACATACACATTAGCAGATGCAAAATATCGGTAGCATATAAGAGACAACAACAAAAATCAGATGCAGCATATCTAAAAAGTTGATACATACCCCATTGCAGGAGTGAGGCCAAGGCCATTAGCCAGCAGGTTTCTCCTTTGTGGCTCGCGTTTAAGTTTTCCATCTGCTACTTTTCCCACCATTGTGGCTTCTGGAGAGGCTACACCTATCACCATTAATGATGATATTAGAGAACATATTAATTGCATAAGTATGCTGTCAAATCTTTTCTCCATCTCCACAGCAATGCAAAACCAAATGAGTATGACGATCAAAATAACAAGTTTGGTAAAATTTTGGAAGTGCACAAGTCACAGTGCTGTTATCAAGACTCGAGGAGGAATACCTATTCACATAATATTCAGGGATTATTGGATAACTTCATTCCATCATTTGAATTTTTTTGAAAATAATCCACTTTCATTTACAAAACCTCTCTTTCTTTATCAGGATAGATACTTGATAATCCATTTAAATATATATTCTCACCATATTAATATAATATTATACTAGTTGAATTCAAATATTTTTCTTCATAAAAAATGATAAACCGACCAAGCATTCGTTTGCTCTTCATTCATAATTTTCTACATTTACTTCTAGCATTCAATTTGAGAAACTTGGTTACATGTATATTCCTCTTTGTTCATAACTGGACCGTCACGTCAACTACCCATAAGCAAAACATTTAGACTTTCTTGTTTTTAATATTTTATAGAAACATTGGAGTTTGTTGAGATGATAAAAACATACGTATGTTTAATGTTGCAATATCCTGAACAAAAATTTTAGGCTGCAGCAAACACTGTAGTTCAATACACAGCTTGTGATCACCGTTGAAAATGTTGCATTTCTACCCAACTGGTTTATGTGATCTGTCTTTTAAGTTGTATTTGTTGATTATATAAATCATATGTGTGGGAAGATGAGTGGACAACTAGTGTAAACCAAGAGTTTACAATTATTAATGGAGAGTTGCACAATATGCAATCCAGAAATCTTCCAATTTCTGCTCTTATGTTTTCCTCTTCTCATTTTACTTATTCTATTCATCCATTAGAGCTTTACACCTAACTGCATTTTCTTGTATGTCCATATAACTGGATCCAGTGTTGTGAAGCAAACTCACAATCTGCCTTCCTTCTCTTGATTATTTTTTGTATAGCAGAGAATTCAGATTACAACACTTCTAAATGGAGTATCGGGACACCTAGCATTTGCAATTTCAGTGATAAGTTACCAACGCTCATTCTAACAAATGTACAGCTAATAGGAGAAAAGGATACTACACTTTGAGTACGAAAAGCTTTGTCTCAACTTCTTATTTAGAATCAATGTCCAGTAACATGTGATAAATGCTGTTACAAATTTCAAACTCTTACTGTGACATGATGTGATTTGCCTAGAAAGAGATAACAATTACATTATAGATAATTCTGTGTAATTTGCAAATGATTCTCTATCAGAACGACCTCTTAAGCAATAGGCTTCAACACATACATCTTGCATGCATGAGGCTCCACGGTGACTGTCAGATTATCTACAAAATGTGTAGGCAATGTCTTGTTCTGCATGCATGCATACACACATAACATTAGGAGAGGAACCACAAAATGTCTCTCACAGTGGAAGAAATTGCAAAGATTAAACCAAACAAATATCATAAGGCTTGTAGGTAAACAGTTTACCTTCCAGAGATCTCTAGCTTCGACAACAATTTTTTGAGGGATTCCAAGGTCATCCCAGTTGGCTGTGATGGAATAACGCCAAGGACCTCGGTTGACTAGAAGCAAAGCTACCCTGTAGCCTGAAAGAGGCCCTGCCCAAATCTGTAGAAGGAAAAACACAAATGATGGTTTCTTCAATAACTCTAAAGAGAGAAGTAACAGCATACCACTGTCACAAGAAAATAAAAGGAACAATTTTACCTCTTGATCACCTTCTGACCTAACCTTCTTTGCTTGAATGCCAAGTGGATCTGTTATAAATGAAAACATAATGATGTGAACTTGTTAAACTAAATGGGTGAAAAACTGCATCTATGAATAAATAAAATCCAATATACCTTGGTTAATGGCAATGACCTCCTTATTGGCAATGATTTCCATGGTGTCTTTTGTCATATTCCTCACATCGCAACCAATAAGAAGTGGAGCCTGCAACAGTACTTAATCATAAGCCAACAGAAGTCACCAGAACTGGAAATCATGCAAGGCAAATGAAAGATACTAGTCTATTATACCTTAGAAATGGCCCATATACTGAAATGTACAATATATTCATTTTTGGTCATCCCCCCATTTCCCACCTCTAGCATGTCAGGATCTGTTCAATATACTAAAAGTTAGAACAAAATCTAAACAAAAGATAAGTAATTTTGCAGAAAATTATTACTTCTCTGGTAAAGATTGTCATTATTTAACAATTCTAACCATTCCAACCACCAGGCCTAGCAAGCTCAGCATAAACTTCATTCATGTCTGCTCTGGACATCATGCTGCCAAAGCAAAAATGAAGAACTTATAACGTTTTGATCAAAGTCTTAATGAACCAAATTTTACTTCTGAATATAAATATTACCTGTCCCACGTATCCGCAATGTCATTAGTAGTTCTCCAGCTATTTCCTACCTTAAAACCCCACAAAGCAGGATGCATGTCTCCCCTTCATATATCATAAGAAGAACGTGTCAAACCAAGAAAAAAGTTGGAAGATCACTTTAACTGCAGAGAATAAAATGTTAAATTATGAGACACAAATGGGTACCATTCACATAATGAGAAGAAAATAGGACGGCCAGCCTTCATTAATGCTTGAGTCATCACGGGGTATCTACACAACACGGAAATGGAAAATATTATTACCATCAACATTCCTAAATACAGGAATGCTTAACCAAACATGGCAAGATGATCAAAGATATGATTTCATTACCTAACAGTTGGTTTTGTGCCATCATTATTACAGTTATCATACTTTAAATAATCAATACCCTGCACAGAAAAACAATTACATTTTAACACTTTTGCATCTGGTATGGAAATTTAAACAAGTATCTCATCAAGATAATAACTACTGAGGTTCATTGCTGATAAGACATAAACATAAGAGAATCCAAATAGAAAATGAACACTAAATACCATACCCAGGAAGCAAATGTCTTAGCATCTTGTTCTTCATGACCAAGAGAACCGGGCATGGTTTTGCTACAAGTAAAATACCTGTGAAATCAAAGGAGGAGCATCTATGTGATTAGTTGTTCCACAATTTTATTGAATATGTGATATAAATGTGTCAGGGTGCATGTGTTAAGAGTCATTTTACCCTGCATCTGAGTATATCCCAAGCTTAAGCCCCTTGCTGTGAACATAGTCTGCCAGAGCTTTAATGCCAGATGGAAATGTTGAGTTTTTAGGTACTAACTTCCCCTGAACTTAATATTATTTGTTCAGTAACACTTGTTTTTTATGACCTTTTAAGACTTTGAGTCTTTATAAGGGAAAACAGAACAACACAGAAACAAATCATACCTTGTCATTGCGAGCTATTTCAGCCCAACAATCATCTAAGAAATCACCACTTATGTTAAAGACGCTAAGTACAGAAAGCATACTATAATGAGAAAACGGAAAATATAATTTCAACATACCTATGTTAACATAGATATATCCAAGCTTGGATAGACCACTGGAAACCAGAGCATCAGCTGTCAATTAAATCAAGAAAACAAGATATAATACAGCCATTTAAGTACAACCAGTCGCTGTGCTGCAACAGCTTTGGTGAAATGGATAAACTTACCAGTTTCGGTGATCATTTTTTCATCAATTTTGCAGTTAAAGTGATTCCAACTATTCCACCTACACAAAAGGAAAACACCAACTTTTCAGATGCTATTTTCATTCTGTTAGATCTCAAATCATTTCAAAATCTTATATGGAACTAAATTCAATGTAACATAATAGGAAACAAATTCAATTGTTGCATCCCAAAATGACAATGCTGTTTCTACTTCTAGCACAAATGACAGGAGTTACCATACGTTCATTGTTCATATGATGTATAGCCGAAATTCACTGTATAGTCATTAACACATCAGCATATACAAAGAAAAATCAAATCTTGGTATAAAAAACAAAGACTAGACTAATAGTAGTAAACACTCATGAACTATAGTTCTTTCACTACCAGAACCACCAGAATGCTTTCACAATTAAAGGGTACTCAGCATATGCCATCGCAAAAGTTGTTATAAGTTCTGAAACCGGAAAATGGTACTGAAGTAAAAAAAAACAGAAATATGAACTTATTCTGATCTGATGATAACCATTCACAGTCGACACTAAAAACCAGAAAACTAGCAGAAACATCTGCAACCAGTAAGATGCAGAAGAGAGTAGAGAAATGCACAGAAGCATGTATATATACATGCAAAAGAAAGGCACGTTAAGAAAAAAGTGACATACCCCATAGGAGGAGTCATGCCGAGGCCATTAGCAAGCAGATTTCGTCTGAGTTGCTCACTGTAATAGTTGAACTTGCTGTTGGTTCTTGACGAAGCAGCAGCATTCGTCACCATTAGAGATGACAATAACACACACCAGATCAACTTCACTAGTAAAGCACGAATCCTTGTTCTCTCCATTACAAATTGTATTTGTTGTAAGAGTAAGATCAGAGTCGGAGTGGAGAGAGAAGGAAAAGACAGAGAAAAAAGTGTGGAAAGACACAGGTGAAAATCGTATTCGTCACAAGGAATATTTATACACTTTATGAGTTCAATTGCATAATTGTCATACTGAATTTGCCTTCACAAATTACCATCCCGGATTATTGCCGTATATCAATTTTTTCCACGCCAGCACTAATTATTAAATCATTATCCAATAATCATCATAACACTCTCTTAATTAATTTGATAATTTTGGTCAGTACAACGCATACACCTGCCATACTTGGGAGATCACTAGTGTTTTTCTCACGCCATGTATATTATGCATAATGGATTTTGAACTTCAATTCAAATGTTCGTTGTTAATTGTCATAATTTGCAGCCAAATACTTTTAAATTAAGCACAAAATTTGCATTGGAATGTCAAATATTGAGAGAATAATAGTCATTTTATCAACTTTCACTTGTAACTTTATAGACATTATTAATACTAAATTAAATTAAATTAAATATTAAAAAAAAAAAAGAAAAGAAAGAAAGGACCTGTAATTTATATTCCGAGCAATGGAAGAAAAAAATGAAAGAAACAAAGAAACGAAGAAAATGAGGAGAAGGATATATTGGCGTAATCAGCAGCCATCACTGCTTAAATAGTCATGTGATCAGCATCAACAGCTAACCAAACCAAGTTGGAATTCTTTTTTCTTTGCCGTGTATAACAATCCAATTCCCTCTTTATGCCTGCACGCATACATGCAAGATTATATATATGAGAGAGACTTCTTAAGCTAGTAGCGACAGTGAACTGATGAAGAAGATTCCAGAATGAAAAATAGATCCATATATAAATACGATTTACTAGCAATAATGCAGCAACCACCACGCTACCACAATCAGACTAACTGCTCAAATTATAATTGATGACCCCCAGTTGTGTACATAACATTGGTTATAATCTGAATATGAAATTTTCTCAATCACAAACCCAAACGATGCTTGTCTTTTGCCATGCCTGCCTGGAAGCTTCTAGAACTATTGATGCAAGTGAAATAGACGTATTTCAATATTTGGATCTTCCCCAGTTCTCAAGTGCAGAACAACAATTGTTTTATTACATCACATATTAAGGAATTTGATATGCAATGCTAACCCAAATTTCTTTCAAAGAAATACCCTGCACTCCCTTCAACAACTTACCCATTATTTGTTTTAAGGCTATCTTTCAAATGACTACTTCATATTTCAAATTTGGGTTTCATACGATCAAGAAGCTGTTTCATATTTCAAAAGAGGATTAGAAATTTATCCCGTGCTGAAATCAATTTCCACAACCTAACCATGTGGACTATACTCTTATCCTTAATGTTTCCATTTACCCGTCATTGGAAAGACGCATATAATGGGTTTGGACCAGACAAACATTATCTGCATGCATACCAAAAACATTCTGAAGGAACTGATAGCCAAACATTTAACGAATTCCAATAAAAGGACCACCACTTTCAATGGTTTAAATCAATCAAATTTTCTTGGAAAAGAAAGAACGGATATAGAACGAAGACTATCCAGAAATCATTTTTTAGTAATTTTTTATTCAAAATTACAACCTAGCACACTGTACACCTGGAGGTTTCCCATAGAGCAGGCAAATTCTGACCCACGTCTGCAGAGATGAGGATGGTGAAGTATGGCATATTCCGGGATTCAATTTATTTTTTAAGCAAAAAAGAGTCAAACTTCTACCGGTCAGTCAATTTTTGCATTATCGATCTAAAGCACATTTCAGATCACACTAAGAATCAGGTAAAAACATCTTAAAGATAAACAGAAATGCCACCAACAAGCACTGGTTATTATTTGGGCAGCAGCCATACAAAAAACTGCATGGCAGCATTTGCTGATAAAAAACATAGGAGAAATCAACACTAGCCTCCAAAATGACATAAAGAGAAATATTTAAATCCACAATTACTTTCAATTCAAGATAGCATAAGCATTAAAGAGATTTCCAAAGCAAATAAAAGTTCACCTCGCCCCTACTCCCTATAGAAGCTAATCAAGGCGTTTGTGCGGTGCAGTTTATTTCACTATGCAGATCTTGATAACAGAAGCAGCTCCAATACGATGAAGTGCCACAACTGCATCACCAGGACGGCACAAACCCCGGTCTGTTGCTGATTTCAGTGCTTCTTCCAGTAATGACTCTGTAGATTCTGCATCAGTGGCCTTAGCAGATCCTTCTGCCAGAACAGGGAGCAAGCCCCTGTATACCAGACTATGCCTTGCCGGGGTTTCATCACTGCAGGTCCAATCAAATGAATCAGTCGTCAAGACAGGGACAACTACTGATAAGATTGGAACAGCTGGTCTGTACTTGGCAACCAACTTGGCGGTCGTTCCACCACGTGTCAGCACAACAATGAGTTTTGCTTTAGCTTTATTAGCTGTTCTAACAGCAGACGATGCAAGGCTCTCCAACGGGCTCATAGGAAGAGGAGTTGCTCTTATCATCTCTTTAAAGATGGCACCATAATCAAGGGAGGATTCAGCCTCGATGCAAATTTGACGCATTATCTTAACAGCAATCTCCGGATAGGCCCCTGCTGCACTCTCACCACTAAGCATTACACAATCAGTGCCATCTAGGACAGCATTAGCAACATCAGTTGCTTCGGCACGGGTTGGCCGAGGACTCTTGATCATTGATTCAAGCATCTGAGTGGCGGTGACCACAGGCTTGCCTGCAAGATTGCACTTGTATATCATCATTTTTTGTGCAAGGAAAATCTTCTCAATTGGAATTTCCATTCCAAGATCACCTCGGGCAACCATAAATGCATCAGTTTCACGCAATATCTCATCGAAGTTGATAACTCCCTCCTGGTTCTCAACCTAAGAAAATTATAAATCTAACCACAGGTTAACCAAGAAACAAATGCTGATGTAACCAAACTAGTACCTGCCACTAGAATCACACAAATTTTTTCCGCAGAAAATCAAAATTATACTGATGTAACCAAACATGCAGCCACATCAGAAGGAAATGAAAGAAACAACCAGGCTTTTTAACTTTTGCAGATGCAGCTTATCAGGGTTTTCATATCAGCAAATAAAAAAAAAACTCAAGGAAAATTAAGAGAAACCTGTGCATTGACACGACCAACCTTATACTTGGTCAATTATTCAAGTTATAATTACACCTAGACCTTAAAAGTAAATGTGGTCCTCCATTTTTATGAAAGCAAAGCTCCAAACCCTGATTAAATTTCATAATGATACCAACAATTAGCCACCTCTAACACAAGCACATCCATGCATGGAGCCATTCAAGCAAAAAACATAAGCACCGGGACAACGAGTTATAGGAAGCAACCGTACCTTAGACATTAACAGTATACGTTTCGCATTGGGTCCAAGGACCTTACGGACATTAACAAGATCTGAACCCTTCCGTACAAATGAAAGAGCAATCATATCTATCTTATTAGGAACACCCCATTGCAGGATATCTTCCTCATCCTTTTCTGTCAGAGTGGGCAGATCAACCACAACACCAGGAAGATTGACATTCTTTCTCTCGCCTAACACCGCTGTGTTTTCGCAGCGGCACCTCACAGTTCCAGCTTCTGGATCACAAGACAAGACACGAAGAGTAATGGTGCCATCTGCGCACAAAATGGTATATCCAGGCTTCACATCCACAGGCAGTTTTTTGTAGCTCATGGAAATAATTTCTTCATCACCCTTGATGCTGTAATCGGTAGTTACAGTAATTTCTTGGCCTTCTTTAAGTTGAATAGGTTTTGCATCCTTAAGGAAACCAGTTCGAATCTCAGGTCCCTGTAGCGAAAAAGAGAAATGGGGATTCCCTCTAGAATGGTTAATGATAACAACTCTAGTTCATAAAAAGAACTCATACATTATATAGAAGTTTGTAAAGCACATTTAAAATCAGTTTGTAAAAAGAACTCATACATTATCTAGAAGTTTGTGAAGTGCATTTAGAATCATAACATGCCCAAAAGAAACGCTAAAAAGATTTGTAAAATTCTCAACAGTTTCTTGTTCCATTATTGCCCATGCGAGATAGGTAGATGATATCCACCAAACCTCAAAAAATGGAATATCAAAGACAATTTCTGCATAGATATCTGAACATAAACATTTTTCTTGTAATTCAAAAGCACAGAAATAATTCAAAAACATTCAAACTTCCCATAGTAGAGAAGCCTGATGTTTGCTCATCAATATCTAAGATGCATCCTTAGTCAAACTTCAGTTACAAATCTGCAGTTTCAGCTTGAAGGCATATATACCACCATAGCAACTAATACTGTGTGCTCAACTTACTACATATTAACATTTTCCCCACACAGAATATCATGTAGCAGAAAACTTTGATTATTGTTGTTATTATTTTTTTACTCAGAAAGGCAACATAAAATCTGCACTTAAAAATCAAGAATATTGACTATGGTTCATAACAGAATAGCTCTAAAAAACAAACTGATATTATTAATAATATTGAGTGACAGAAAAAATTCCTAAAAAGAAACAAATCAAAGATAGAGAGAACGGGAGAAAAAAGCAGGGTGGGGCTCTAATAGTATGCATTTAATGTTTGTATCCATCACACAGTATTACAATGTGTAAGAAGGTATGTGATGTCTCATCTTATTGTACCATGCATATCGTACCATACAATCTACACCATGCCTACTGTCAATGGAAGATTTCTTTGTGTTTGAAAATGGAATGAAGCTAAAACACAGTGGAAGTGGCCATGTTAGCTCTTCTTTTGGTTACTTGGATAAGAAATGATTGCATTTTCTGAAGGGAAAAACTTTGTGGTTTTTGGGGGGTAAAAAACTCAATTTTTGGCATCTCTTTGGGCCACTGTTTCAAAGAATTTCCAAGACACTACCTATTTCTTCATCTGTCTCAATTGTGAAGCAGTTTTGACCGAGGATGTTTTCTTGCAAGTTCTTTTGATGTAAGGGTCAGCAGTGCTTTTGTACAGACAGCACAGATGTTTATAGAAGATTACAGAATGTTTTGCATGGATCTCAAGACATATACCATGGCTGCTTTTGTTGTACTGTCTGGGCAATAGGTCCGCTTCATGTATATCATTTGTTAATTCGCATGAGGATAAGGATAACTGTATTGCTTCATATGAATGATTTAGGGTCACCATTTTTTATTTTCCATTTTCCTTTAGAACAGAAATTTCTGAGCCAAGCATAAACAGTTTTTAACAAGACTCTATAGAATATCATCATTTCACTTCACAATAGCAAACACCGTGCAATGTATTGATACCAAATGCACTACACTGTCAATATTTGTAAGCGACAGAAAAGGTTAAAATTTCTGAAATCCCAAAGTTTTCTTAAGAAAATGCAGTGAGTATGAGCTTCCACAATGCAGAGTATATAGGTAAGTACAAAAGTGGACAATCCAAAAGTTTAGGTCCTGGGCCCAAGAGTTCAACGGTTTCCAGACAAAAATGCCTATCCTCACGAATTTCCCTACAATGCAAACTAAACCACTAAACAAAACTATTTTTCCCAGTTTGTTATAAAGCCATCATCAATCTCAACGTCAGTTCTCAACATCAGCCCCAAAACACAAATCTACCAAGTACACCTTCTACATAATGTAACTGACCATCCAATTTTTTTTTTGGTCCAAAATAATTTCCTAATAAACAACCAGCTAATCAGCTAACACCCCATCCCAATGAAAATGAGGAATGGTACAACAACAATAGATAATGTTCTATCTCCACAACCTTCCATTTAATTCATACTCCAATTCACTAAAAGAAGCTAATAACCACTTTAGAAAAATTAAAGTTAAAATGACAGATTAGTTCTCACGATGATCATAACACAGCAAATGAACGCAAAGAGAAGAGAGACCTTGGTATCAAGCATGACAGCACAGAGGATCTGAGTATTCTGCATGGCAGTTCTGAGATTGTTCAAAGTCTCCTGATGATACTCATGAGTGCCATGAGAAAAATTGAAACGAGCAACATTCATGCCAGCCCTTAGAAGTTTCTCAAGCATGGGCACAGAACGTGAAGCAGGACCAAGAGTACACACTATCTTGGTTTTCGGTACCCGCGTATCATTTGGGACCTCCTTCAAGATTCCCTCTATCTCTATGTTCGCCATGACTCACCTTAACAAGTTTCTAGCAATTCTTCTTCACAGTAACGTAAATACCTGCAAATCACAGATGGGAATTATAAAAACATCACCGAATTCAGTAAACCCAGTTTCAAAATGGACATGGATCTCATTAAAAGCATAAGAATTAACAACGAATTAAATTTTTAAAGTAGTGCCCCTAAAATACATCACATTTTCATTTTTTTGGTTTCAATTTCCCTCAATCTTCGCACAAATAAACAGATAATCACACCACCCACGTTTTGAAAACAAAAAAAAAAATCAACAGGAGGTATCAAAATTCAGCTCACGGAATACAAGAAACTGATCGTCACCCAGATCCAATTAACGAGAAAAAGAAGGGGAAATACACATCAAATGGAAACCCAATTCAAAATGAAAACAAATGAGATGAAAAAAAAAAGGAGATACAAACCCAAACAAAAACAGAAAATGAAACCAAATCCCTCGTGCTTCTCACCAAACAGCAGTTCGCTGACACGCCTTTCCTTCTCCACCTAAAGATGCAAGCTTCTTATATATTTACTTTTATAATTATTATATTTGTACAGAGTAGTCTCACCGCATCAATAAAATAACGCAGTAAAATTATTTAATTATTTTTTAATTTAATTTATTTGTTTACTTCTTTAACTTTTTTATTTTATTTTCTCGCTGATGACTTTCTATTTTATTTATGTGTCATGGAAATTTGTTTGTGTTGTTTTTTTGAAAAACTTGGAACTTGAAAAAGAGTGAGACTTGACTGACTAGCGGCTTGACTGGTTACTTTTGCAAATGGGAACGGAGTAGGTGGCGCTAAACCGTGGGCAAGTTTGAATAGGTGGGAGGTGAGTATGGCGTGGTTTTGCATATAAGTTGCAAGATTTTTAACGTTGATGCGAGCTCTTGAGGGGAATATTCGCCCCTCACTATTAACTTGTGACAGAAATTGAAAAGTATACAACAATATTCTAATATTTTTCCGCATGACTGAAGAACTTTACATTAAAAATGTATTTTAATTGCCAACTCTTCTCGAAATAAGAAAGTAGACTAATTCAATTACAACATTCTTAAAATTTATACCATATAAATAATTGCATATTGTTATCGTCCAAATGCTAACTTAAATATTACACTCTTGAATATAGAAATTAATAGCACGTGAGACGAATTGTTTTGTTGCTATTACCGTAGGACGAGGACCACAGATTTGAAATGGATCTTCTCATGGCGTGCTTTTGTTTGTCGTTGCCGTGGGGGAGGGTCCACTTCTATGTGCGCTCCCACCGTTTTTGTTTTTCTCGAAGAAAACAAAAGTAACCCATCTTTCTTAATGTCATCTTTTACCTTTCTTTCTTATTTTTCAAATGCAAAATATTGGCATGACCAGTCATTTTATCTTTTGGAGTTTCCTAATCATCATGTTACATTTCAGTAACCTATTCTCTGTACTCCTAAATTGACCAAAAACAATTTAAGAAACCATCACCTATCGCCAAACACATGTAACAAAAAGTCATCTAAAAATCGGGATGAAACATGGGAATGTTGCAATAACACATCCCAATTAGAAGTTTCCCTCCTTTATGGAAACATTAATACAAGGTTTTGTAAATTTGCACAAACATAGTACGTGAATGCTCGTAAAGCATCCGAAAAACAGTCCTTCCTCTCCTGCTTTATATCAATTTCGATTAGAAGTTTTTAAAACAGAACTCCATACAAGATGTCAGATCATACAATTAGGATTTCCACACAAACGTTGGACATGGGAAACTCAAGATTGCATTAGCAGCCAAGTACACATACTGTACTCCAGCAAATCATCCACAGGATAATAATCACTGATAATTATAATCTTTACAGAATGATCAAAACTGTAATTCATACACGTTTTGGTGGCACATATTGCACACCCTCATCTTCACATAGGTTCTGCATTAAGTCCAACAAATTAGTTAAGTGAAAAAGGGAAAATAGCTTCAAAATGTTCGACAAATGAAGAAAAGTTGCAAGTATGCAGTGACTATAGGCTAATAGCAGTAGTCGTCACTTTCTCACTTTGCTCGAGTAAGCAGTTAGCAGGTGATTGACAAAGTAATACAAGCAACCAATAAGAAAACTGATAGTTGACTCAGATTAAACAGCAGCAGAACCAAAATTGATCCCACAGCATCAGTTAATGAGCACTCCATTGCCCAAAACAGCTTACTATATTCAATGTTCATTTTTCATTATTTGCTTATTTTCAACTTATGCCGTGATAATTTAAACTGATCTTTTTCCAACAAGGACAAAGGGTCTCCACATGAAAGTGACATGGCAGAAGACGACAACAAACTATTATTTGTATTGGCTGTAATTCAAGCAAAGATTCAAATATAAAGTTTTAAGTATCTTATTGGTCGGCTTATAAAAACAACCAAACAGGCAGGTCACAGAATCTGCATTTTCTCTTCTCTTACTAGCTTCCCACTGAATCTCTGTATGTTTCCTCAACTACCAATTTCCTCTTTGCTAGAACCTTAAATTTCCCTTTCTTCTTCCCGTCCAATATACATATATTCTTGAAATTATTCACTTATTTAGAAGCAACAAAGGAAGCTAGATCACTTTCCAGTGGTCTTAAGCTATCTCATTTTTGTCAATCCTTGGCCCTCTAAAGTCAGCAATACTGTTGCAGTGAATTTCTATGCTTCTTATGCCTCAGATCCAACCTAATACTAGACTTCCAAGTATTTGCAACATGCACTGGTATGTTGTGTTTATGTTCATCATGCATAGTTAGGACTAAGTGCAATGACAGCACATCAGAGAGGAAGGTTAAAATCATTTTTACAAAATTAACTCACTAAGCCCTATAAACTCCACTGCTGATCTTAGAGACTTACATCACAAACCAGTGGCAACCTGGCAATCTTTCCTAACTATAATGCCATATGACTTGCCATCAACAGAAATCCATAGATTTCTTTACAGGGTAAATTGTTACCATAACTATAATCAACCACAAAAATGTCACAAAGGATTGGAAAGATCAAATACGTGGCTAGCACACAGAAGTCAGTAATACTTTGACCACCCCTCACTTTATTAAATATCTACCACATAGTTACATTTATTCCATACAAAAGAACAAATTGCATGTTATGAAAATTCAAACCTGCAAGTCTTCTGGCAGTGCTTCAGAGACAGCAAGAGTATAGCAACCAGGGACAAATCTTCCTGCAAGGATTTAGAAACAAAAAATAAAAACGCAGAAGTAAAAACGCTTGCCAAGGGATATCATAAGCAATACAAAACTACAAAATTATGAGTCTCAACTACAAAACGCATCTACTAGAACCAGAAACAGAAATAAGGGATTTCCATGAGTAAGAATGAAACATAGATACACCAGCACAAATCACCATAATCAGAGTCAAAGCATGGCGCCTCTAGAAGATCATCAATCATATCAAGAGATACTTTCAAAGTGACAAAAGGAAGTGCTTAAACCGAGACACAAACAAATATTTTATCATATTATTATTTTAAAATATAGATGCTACTGCAAAGTAAAAGCACATTGAAGTAAACCAAACTTCTAATTCAAAGTCAATCCTACTGCAGGATATGGCAAATAACCACCAACTAAGTTCACACCCTGAAGCGCTATGGAAAATGCTTACACATACAAATATTCTGCTGCACTTAATAAAGGCTTTACAGTTGCAAAAAATACTCAGAACAATTCATTAAAACTTCAAATTCATAACCTTGAACTAATGCAGGCAAAGTGTCCTTAATTCTAGCAGCTAGTACGCAGTTGTCATAAGTTATTATATGCTGCAAATGGCAATTAAAAGTTAAGGCTTAAACTTATTTCATATGTTACAATCATCCTTCCAACTTATACATGAACATAATCGTCCATATTTCTTCGTCACTTCATCAATATAAAAAAACATACTCTACAAGTCAGGGTGACGGCTTACAATTCAAAATTTTAGATCAATCCAGTGCTTTTAACGCTCAATATAATTATCAACTACCAAATCTCCAGTTTTAATGGCAGTTTGCTAGAATCTCTCACCTTGCTTACTGAAACGTAGGGAACCAGGAAATGCTTCTGATGATCACGTCAATTTTTTTCTAATTGAATGACATCCAAGTTACAAGTTAGGGTCTTGACTGTTAATCAAACTTCTAAAAACAGATATAGTCAAGAGGCCACAGACTGGATTAATCCGATTTATTTTGGATCTTTGTCAGTTTAATGTTTAGCAACACATAGTTCCTTCAGTTGTACAAAATAATGTACTTCACAAAATAGCAGCTTCATCAGATTTCTACTTGAATAACCAGCTTCCATGTATAATAATCATCTTCCACTTATATTAAGTTTTTTCTTTTTTTTGGAGGGGGGGTGGGGGTGTGTGTGGGTGGTGGGGTTGTTGGTGAAGTCAGACGGTAAAAGAAGATACCAATTCGCAACCAGCGAGCAGCCCAGCTTCTAGTAGGATCCATGACTGATATTATGCTGTAGAAAGTAGATAAGGAGTCAAGTAAAACTCTAAAGAGTGCTTTGCCTAAGAGTTTGGTTATATCAATTCAAGAGAAAAAGCCAGTGAAGAATACATTGTGATTTCATTAAAACAGTAAACATACCCATTAAAATTAGGGGTAGTACAATCAACAACACGTTCGTGATCTTCGTCCATCTTAAAGAAGGGACAGTTCTCGCATCCCGATTCTCTAAACTGCACAGATTTTAATCACTCACAACAATGACTCCAACACTAGACTAACCATAACCGTATGCAATCAAAAATAATAATAATGCAATTATAAAGAACCTGATCATAGGTTTTGACAAGACGGCAACGGAGGCAAGCTCTCAGCTCGTGTCCAAAACTTGTCGGAATTTGTGCCGGTGCACTTCCCATTGTTCTCCTAACCTAAACACTGGGTGCTTTTCACTCGCTGCACCCTAGACCGTTATGCTTAAGCAATTTAACAGATAGAAACACGAACCCTAACCCTAACCCCTGAAGCAAGAGTACAAAACTTAGAAATTTAATATATATATATATATATGCATGAGCTTGAGAATTTACCAGACGAAAATCTTAACCGTTCCTTTTCTTTTGCAAAGAAGAACTATAAAACCTTCGATTTTAAGGGCTTATTGAGAAAATGGGCGTGGATAGGGAATTCGAGAAAATAACAGGCCTACACAACAGGGGGCAAGTATGTACAGTGTTTTTTTTGTAATATCGGAAGAAATTGAGCGGTATTTTTGTAATATCAACTGATGGGATTTACAATTATAGTTTCCATGATGCACTATTAAGGCGAGATTATAAAATAGGTTACTATTTTTATCTTGGTAGTAGCATTTTAATTTGTGACAATTGATATAGTTAGATTCAAGTCTCTATTTCTAATGCAAGGAATTCAAAAGAAAAAAAAATTGGATAGCAAAGTGAGATTATTTACTATAATTAAATTAGGGTGTGAATATTTTACATATAAATAAAAAAGTTAAAGTTAGCATAATATACGAACATAAGGTTATAATTTAACTAAAATTTTATTAAACTATGTCATAAATGAAAGAATATATAATTACAAATATGTTATTCTTGATGCTTTTTATTAATCAATGTTGTTTAATAATTTTATATTACTAATATTTTTTAAATTAAGATTTGATTTTATTTTTTTAATATATTACAAGCATGTTTACGGTTATAATTTTTTTTAAAAATTTATTATTATTTTAATTTTAATATTTTTTGTCATTTAAAATATTTTATTATGTATTTTTATAAAATTTATTATATGTTTTTTTTTATATGATGTAGATCATATTATTTTTGAAAAAATATTTTTTCATTGTTATTAAATGTAACTTTTTCTAAATAATGACTTTTTTTTCACTAAAATAATAACTTAGTCCAATTTTAAAAAACAAAAAATTCTAGATATGCTGTTCTTAGATTGGGGAATGTCGGAATAAAATTTGAATTAGTTTTTTTTGCACCTTATAAGAATGTACAGGTTGTTTTGGCTTAATTAGTAAGGATTAAGGATATATTAGTCATTTCGTTATTTTGCATTAGATTTCAAACTTTGAGACCTTTGTGTGATATTTCACTAAACACAAGCAAAGTGGGCTATTTTGCCAAATTACAGGTACACGAAACCCTATGAAATAAAATCAGAAACGGAGAGAGTAAAACGAAATCGTTTGAATTTTGGGCTTCAATTGTACGACGACAATTACCAGCATGAGTAACTCCAGAACTCGAAACTTCCGCCGCCGCTTCGACGACGACGAAGACAACAATGACAATACTCCTTCCGCCCCCTCCGCCGTCGCCAGTAAGAAATCATCATTAAAGCCCAAGAAACTTCTCAGCTTTGCAGACGACGAAGAAGAAAAATACGATACCCTACCGTCAAATAGAGAAAAAAACCGACCATCTTCTCGTCCTAACAAACCCTCTTCATCTCACAAGCTTACAATTTCTAAAGACCGTTTACCTCCTCCTTCTTCAACTTCTCTACTCTCCTACGTTCAACCCCAAACTGGGATTTACACCAAAGAAGCGCTTCTTGAACTGCAGAAGAATACTAGAACCCTAGCAGTCTCATCTACAAAAACCCGCGCCGACAGGTTATCTGAACCTAAGGTTGTTCTCAAGGGTTCGATTAAACCTCAAGTTTCGACCCCAGTACATCAGAAAACTTCTCATGATTCGTCAGATTCGGATTCTGATCGTGGAAATGATACGGAGAAGAGATTTGCTTCGAGGAGTATTGGGAAAATTGAGGTGCAATCTGGGATTATTTATGATGAGGCTGCAATTAAGGCAATTAGAGCGAAGAAGGATAGAATAAGACAGCAATCACAAACTGCCCCTCCGGATTATATATCGTTGGATGGAGGGAGTGGAAGTAGTCATCGAGCGGATGCAGAGGTATTGAGTGATGAGGAACCAGAGTTTCCGAGACGAGTGGCTATGTTTGGAGAGAAAGTTGAGAGTGGGATGAAGAAAAAAGGTGTTTTTGAAGATGACGACGACGAGGATGAGAGGCCTGTGGTTGTTCCTGTAGAGAATGTTGACGAGTTTGATGATGAAGATAAGATGTGGGAAGAGGAGCAGGTGAGGAAAGGTTTGGGGAAGAGATTGGATGACGGTTCCTCTAGGGTGGTTGCTACTACTAGTGCTAGTGTTACTATGGCTCAGCCGCAGCAGCAGAAGTTTTCATACCAGACAATGGCTGGTTATAGTCCAGTGCCTCCTATTCCGAGTATTGGAGGAGCAATTGGGGTGTCACAAGGTTTGGATACCATGTCGATAGCTCAGAAAGCAGATAATGCTATGAAAGCTTTGCAGGACAGTGTCAATAGGCTAAAGGTATGGTTGCTTTGCTCTCTGCATTTTATTAGTTGATTTTGAGTTTGTATTATAGGGGCTATCTATTGATAGCTGTTTGAAACATAAAAAAGAAAAATGTATAATAACAAATGTTGAACAACGAATTCCAGGGCTCTGTAGATACTTTTGTAATGATTATCACTGTTTCCAAATCCCTTGTGCAATGGTGACTATGGACTTAAAATTATAAAATGTTCAAAGCTTAGCATGAGGTGTAAAAATAAGTGAAGAAAAAGCTGATAACCATTTTATGGTGGTTGTTGTTTTTCTTCTCGTTCTTTTGTTTTTTTTTTTGGTTTATTGTTGTTGAGATGACTTCCTACTTCTACTTCCAGCCTTTTAGTTCCCCTGCCTCTTTAACTTTTTTCTATTAGTTGGTGCAGATATCTACATGAAACTATCATCAGTAGTTTTTTATGATTATGTCTAACTAAACATAAATCTGGCCATGATTGTAAAAGAAATAGGAAATTGTAGAATAGAAAGACTCTAAATCTTCAAGCTTTTATATATGATGAAATTTACAATAAATCCTTGCGCTGTTGATAAAATTAAAAATTCTGCAAAAGCCTCAAGCTTGGTTTTGGCAGGATACTTTTAATTGGTGTTACATGATTTAGAAACACTATGCTGATTTCTCTGTAATTCTGTTTTCTCATCAGGAATCTCATGCTAGAACTATATCATCTCTGACAAAGATGGATGAAGATTTATCTTCCTCGCTCTTGAAAATTACTGATCTTGAAAAGTCTTTATCTGCTGCTGGTGAGAAGTTCATCTTCATGCAGAAGCTTCGTGACTATGTTTCTGTAATATGTGACTTTTTGCAGGTATGAATCTAATTTTATGAATTGCATTTCTGTGTGTCTATTTCCTTGGTTCCACTTGCAAAAATTTTCCTGTCTTTATCTCCCTGTTAGATATTCATGGTCTTAGACAAAATTTTTAATTGCGTAAATCTGTGACTCTTTGCATTCTGATTGAAAATGTTGCATGTATGCTTTAAAACTAGCTTGTCTCAAGGCTATGCATGAAAATCAACCCCAAAAACCCAACTAAAAAAAAATTGAATATTTTCGTTTCTTTTTTGTTTTATTCCATCTTTTTTATACCTCCCAAAACTATTCCTAACTTGATATTAATTCCACTAAAAGCAATATAGCATTGGGCAACAATCACCAAAGGCCTTAAGGCTTTGCCATAATTTCGCAAAATATATTACAGTTTGTTGTGTGCATCAACAAATGTAACCAATTTTACAAATCATCAACCAAGGCTCAATTGGATAAACTTCAGCATCTTATATTATTCTATCCTGTGTCAAAATACTTAGGAGTCTTACCCTGCAATCTATCTGTGCTATTTGAGGGTACTGCAAGAATTAGATTTAATGCTAGTCGTGCATTTTTACATGCATCTGAAGTCATACTTATGCTTACACATATAGCCAAAGCATATACAAGAATAGTATACACAACATTATATAGTAGTTTGTGTTGCTAGATGTAACTTAAAAGAAATATAAGGTAGAACTGAATCCATGAAGGATTATTCTGTTAAATAACTGATATTATCTATGTAAATAATAATGCCATGTATACTTTCCATAGGTTAGTTTTCTGGAGTTTCCTATGGATATAAGAGAGAATTGATGTTAAAAGATCATGTGTAAGTTATTATTTTTTCAAAATACTATGGCTTCAGTAAATCCTATCCTAACTGCCAGTGATATGATTTATAAATTTTCATTTTATGCAAAATTTTCATGATACTCAGCAACTGTGAGTCCTATGTTTAATGTTTTTGTGTCTGTTGCTCTTACGTTTGGTTTCTGTAAGCTGAGCACTGCTTAATTCTCCGTACTACAATTGTCATAATATTCTTTTTTTTAGGACAAAGCTCCCTACATAGAGACACTTGAAGCGGAGCTGCAGAAACTCAACAAAGAGCGTGCATCTGCCGTTAGACAGAGAAGAGCGGCTGATAATGATGATGAAATGATTGAGGTAGAAGCAGCTGTAAAAGCAGCAACAAAGGTTTTCAGTGAACGCGGTAACAGTGCTGCTATGCTTGCAGCTGCCAATAGTGCAGCTCTGTCTGCAGCAGCAGCCATTAGGGAGCAAGCAAATTTAGCGATTAAGCTGGATGAATTTGGTAGAGATATGAACCTGCAGAAGCGTATGGATATGATGCGGAGGGCTGAAGCACGTCAACGCAGGAGAGCTAGGTTTGATTCAAAGAGATTATCATCCTTGGATACAGATGTTTCTCATCAGAAACTGGAGGGAGAATCAACTACTGATGAAAGTGATAGCGAGAGTGCAGCATACCAATCAAATCGTGAGGAGTTGCTGAAGACTGCTGATCAAATTTTCAGTGATGCATCTGAGGAATATTCCCAACTTTCATTGGTTAAAGAAAGGTTTGAGACATGGAAGAGAGAGTATTCTTCGAGCTACCATGATGCTTATGTGTCACTAAGTGTTCCTGCTATCCTATCTCCATATGTGAGGCTGGAACTTCTGAAGTGGGACCCTCTCCATGAGGATGCCGATTTTTCTGATATGAAATGGCATTCTTTATTGTTCAGTTATGGTTTACCTGCAGATGGGAAAGACTTTGGCCATGATGATGCTGATGCTAACCTTGTTCCTGCATTGGTGGAAAAGGTTGCACTCCCAATTTTGCACCATGAAATTGCTAACTGTTGGGACATGCTTAGTACACGAGAGACGAAGAATGCTGTTTCTGCCACAGTTTTGGTTATGACTTATGTTCCTACTTCCAGTGAGGCTCTGAAAGACCTATTAGTTGCTATTCGCAACCGTCTAGCTGAAGCTGTTTCTAACATTGTGGTTCCGACATGGAGCCCACTTGCAATGAATGCTGTTCGCAATGCAGCACGAATTGCAGCATACAGGTTTGGGATGTCTGT
This sequence comes from Swietenia macrophylla, assembly GCA_032401905.1. NCBI lineage: Eukaryota > Viridiplantae > Streptophyta > Magnoliopsida > Sapindales > Meliaceae > Swietenia > Swietenia macrophylla. The sequence continues at coordinate 8,526,670 of CP135584.1, read as the reverse complement.
TCGGTTGATGAGAAATATCTGCTTGTGGAAAGAAATTTTTGCGCTGCCAATTCTAGAGACGCTTGTCGTGGATGAGCTTTTGTGTAGAAAAGTTTTACCTCATGTGCGAAGCATCACTTCAAATGTACATGATGCAATCACGAGAACTGAAAGAATTGTTGCTTCTCTATCGGGAGTCTTGACAGGTCCAAGCGTCACCGGAAGCCGCAGCCACAAGTTGCAACCACTGGTGGATTTCATGCTATTATTAGGAAAGGCTTTGGAGAAGAAGCAATTGGCGGGTGTGACAGAGAATGAGACGGCTGGTCTTGCTCGTCGTTTGAAGAAGATGCTGGTTGAGCTCAATGAGTATGATAATGCAAGGGACATAGCTAGAACTTTCCATCTCAAGGAGGCTTTGTGAAATAAACTTCCCTTCTTCAGTCTGTTGGGGAGGCATGGGTAGTTCTTTCTAAAAATTTTGTAGGAACTTCTATAAAGCAATACGTGATTCTGCTAATGTATTTGAACGGCACGAATTATCAGAGTTATTATTGTTGAAAGACAAATTTCATTAGGAAAGAAGGGTAACAAAAACATCAAATCTCGGTTGGAATTTCTTCCAGCCATAATACGGTACATCAACACTATTTTTGGAGGCGTAGTTCTTGCTTTCATTAAGAAACAGAGTTAACAAAAATATCAATGACGTACCTCAGCAAAAATACGTGCAGCATAGTTGTTCTTCCTACGAAAATAGCGCAGTTCTCGTGCTCTTTTTGTCTGCAGTAATTCTTGGATTTCCGATGTCACTCGCTCTCTCTTTCAAACTGCTCATCTTTTCAGTAACCCAACCAACTACACTAGCTAAGTTTGATTCAAGGATTAACGGCACTTAAAGCCCAGATTCTACAACAATTTGGATGCCGAATCTCTTTGCCTCAACTTCAGCATATTGCACCTCTCCGCATCAGACAATATTTTTGAAAGTTGCAACCATAATTTCTGCATTTGAATTTTTGATAACTGCACCAAGTCATGTCATTCCGTTCGGCGATCTCAGTGTTGACGTTTAGCTTAGGCTAATTAACGGGAGGGGAAGTCCAGCCACAATATTATTTTTGTTAGTACAGAGTTCCATTGGTGATGTGCTCGAGACAGATTTTAAAGAATCCAGCTTTGGATCTTCAATAATCTTCTAAAAATGAGCTTTGTTTCTTGCACTTCAGATTGACCACAGAACAATGAGCCTTGAACTCAAAATCACTCCTTTCCACTGATGAGGCAGCAACTTGAATAAGGGATGAAAAATCTAGAGCAATGATGTCCTTTATTATGTTCTAATATGGAGTTAGCTTCCATACTTTTTAGCACATTTGCAGCTAAAGAGAGCGCGAACTACTTCTCAACATATGGGTGAAAATTCTGCTCTTTGCTAGTACAATGGCACTGCAAACTAACTTCTACCACTTACAAACATCAGTTGAGCTACAAGAAGAATCAAGAAATTCAATCTTCAAGGCCACCCGTCATCCACTTTTGACAGTGTAGCCCCCTCTTTTCTCATCATGCCAAATCATCTGATCTTCTTTGGTTATGCGTAGGAGTGGAATGATCAGAATTCGTTCTGCAACTTCATCCACAAAGGCTTGCCTAATCAATTCCTCATTCCATTGGTTGTTAACTCCAACCAGTTTGCTAACTCTGGAATGTCTAAAAAGAGAATATTGAAATATAGTTTTGAAAGTTATGGGTGTGGATAGCCAGTTGCTTTTGAAGATAAATGTTTTCCTTCCATTGCCTTTTCTCCATTTATGCCCATGTGAACGATAGCCATCCCATTTTAGCTTCTAAGAACTCCCAATCTCTAAAATATCGGTCCTTCAACATTAAAACATGGATTTCTTTTTTAATCAAATTCCACCTGATTTTTGCTGATACTAGGATCTCGCTGAATTAGCAAGTTATGGAGAAGTTGTGAATCACACGAATTATTTACAGGGATATAATCAATTTATGTTTGGCATGAGCTGACTAAGCCGCCACGAAGTAAGCTCAAGTGGTAATGTGCTAATAATAGAAAGCCCTGTGACTATCTGCATTCTAATTTTTTATTTCTTCTGTATATTAGTGCTGATAACATTGTATTTATAGTGGCAATGATATATTTACTGTAAAACTCCGGATCAATCGCGCAGTTAAAGTGGGCATTACATTTTTTGGAGCTGAAGATGGTTAAATAGATGTTGTGCCCTTTGCTTGCTCTTATGTTCAATTCTCTTCAGCCTCTCTTTCAACCATGTTTACAGTCTCATCGTCTGCATCCGGTGACAGTTATGCAAGTGGTAGGAGGAATCTACTTAATAATGGTCATGGTCACACTCCTCCAATGGGCTATTCATTTCCTATCTTTCCTTTTATCCGTTTGTGAATTTCTTTCCTGGGTTCTTGTCTGATGTGCATCTAAAGTTAAGGTTGAGAAGGTCTTTTTCTTTTTTGCATTGATTTCATTGTAAATATATTCTTTTCGAGGAATATAATTTTGGACAAACATGATTTTCATACATCGAGTTTTCCCTTTGGTTTTCCCTTGAAGTTGAGATAAACATAGAGTTTTTACATGCTGTAGTTGTGAAGCAACCTAAACCTGAAGCTAGCTGATTGATTTATGTGTGGAACAGGTGGAATGGTTGGAATCACTTCAACTGCCAGGTAAATGAGAAGATCATTAGAGAAACACGTTAATTGATGACCTATTCGTTTCAAGTTATTATACATAGACAATATAGTAACATTAATGCTTGAATTTTGTCTATAACAGCCTGGTGCCCTTGTATCAAGTGGACAAGCCAAGCTTGGATATAAGCATGTCAACGTGGGTAAAAACTTGGCTTGAAAAAACATATTGATCACCCCAGATTCATTTGCATGTATAGATGAAAATTTTTTCATACAAGTATATGATTGTTGGGGCAAGTCAAGTCTTGATTTCAGGTTTGTTTCATTCTTTTCTTCATTCCTCTTAAAATCCCTCCAGAAATGGTACCATGTTGATCCATAATGTGCATGAAGAGGTTGGAATAACTTTATATTTCCCTGCATCTTGTTCCTTCAATATGTTTGCGTTAGTCTTGGTTCCTTCCCTGTGTTTGAGTCACTAGCACCATGGTTGTTGAAAACGTGACTTAATCAATCATAGGGCAATTTATTTTCTGACAAGACTACATTCCCATCTGGAATCAAAGCCCCGTAGGTTATGTTCACGGCAAGGCCTCAAGTTAGAAATTTATGCAGATTCAGGGTATGTTTTTACATTTCTTTGATTACTATTCTTTTGTCAGTATTATTGAAATTAGTTCTGCAAGATTTTTGAGGATGCAATAGCAATAGCCTTGGAGGAGTGGCCAATACATAGCAAGTAATGCGTTAAACAAATATGCGGGAGAATATATTTATTAAACACACTGCTACCTGTTGATCCCGTTAATTGAAGTTAGAAATAAACAAATTTACTGTTTGACTTCTTATGTATGTTTGATTTCACTGTCTTTGCACTGGCACAAGGTACCAAACATGCTCAGGAACAATACCACGTTCACTTGGTCATGAGCAACACTATGCCAACGCTTTTTCTTCGTGGGTATGAATGCAAATATGCAAACATTAGCTAATCATCAATAGACTTAAAACTCAATGCCAATCTTGAATATTTCAAGAATGGTAGAATTGAGTAATAACGTTGCTTTTGAACAGGGAATTGACTACTTGAAGTATGACAACTGTTTCAAGGATGACATGAGACCGACTACAAAGTGACCTTGAACATGATTCTTCTTAATTATCAATTTTTGTCTTTCAAATTCTTTTGTATCTTAGAAAGATGAAGCCTCATGGATATCTTTCATAAATGTACTTTACCTTAGAAAGATGAACCTCCATGGATATTGTTTCTTTCAAGTTACCAAGCAATGTCCAGTGCTTTGAAGAAGACAGGGCGTCCCATCTTTTACTGTGTGTGAATGGGATTCTATTTTGACAAACAATAGGTTAACTTGATTAAATCTGAATCTAAGGGTGAACTCAATTTATTTTCTTTGTATTATTTAGGGAGGACATGCGCCCGGCTCTCAGGCATACTAATGTTGGAAAATAGCTGGAGAAATCCTGTGGACATTCAGACTCATGGAAATGGGTAAGACATGAGAAATATTACCATGTCTATTTGTATATAACAATGACACAACCGATTTTATTATCGATGAACACAAGTTCATGACTAGCTTGCATAATTGTCTTGATATGTTGTGTCATATGGTAGAAATAGAATGCAATCTATATAACTCAGAGATCAATAAAGAATTAAAATATTAAAATATTTTCTTGTATGGCATCTTGTAGCATGCTGAAGAAAGCTGACAAAATGAAGTGTATGCCGATCACGCCAAGCTGATGGTTGGAAGGGTCAACTGTTGAAAAACTGACTTTAGCAAATGAAATGTAAACGCTAGAGTCAAGTATGTAGTACTTCATCTATCAGTATTTGACGGTTATCTGTTCCTTTTTAACAGACACAGACATGCTTGAAGTTGGTAATGGTGAGATGAAGTCTAATGAATATGAAATACATTTCACCAAACGGACAGAAGGGTAATTCTTTAGGATGTGAGTATGCTTTTTGCAAATATGTTTACCTATACTATATATATTGCGGCCTCCACTTCTTTTAGGATGTGTATGTGCGAAATCTTACAGAGGAAAAGCATGCAAATTATTGGTAACGAGGAGGTTATTGCTGCTAATCAAGATACTAATTAACTACCAATACTAGCGCTTCAATGTTATTCCATAAGTTTCAGCCATCAAACACATAATAACTTGTTGGATTTTTGGTAGATCCTTAGGGTGTTCAAGCAAAGAAAGTTAGAATGCTAGGAGAAAGAATGGTAGGATCCAAGTATGTGTATTTTTTAAGTATAGATAATAAAAATTTAAGTTCCTTAACTCTTATCATTTTTGCATCAAATTAATGAAAAACAGATACGGGCTTGTCTTCTTTCGGAAACAGAATAGTTGTTCTGTTTCAGAGCCGAAACACTTCCACGATGACAGCTCCTTGGGACGACACTGGTAGCAGCTCAAACAATTCAACATCTGAAGTTAATTCTCTGGCTGGGAGGTAAACAAATTAAGGAAGTATCTACTTGGTGGATAATTTACTTTTCTTTTATTTTTCAAGCTATTGTTTCCTAAATGGCACTGTACTCTTGAGACAGAATTTGAAGGAAAATTGACTCTGAAATTGGGTGGTCATATATGCAAGATGTTTACACTGGCTGCAGTTCACAAAGCATTGATGCAAGGAAGAACAGAGGGCACATTACAAGCTTTTTACAGTATTAGTTATTTTTGTATCAAATTTTGTGGTATTACTTTTTTGTGGGTTTTAAGGTCTCCAACCCCCTTAACTGTTGTTTTAATCCCTGTTAAATTGGTAAAATCTAAAGTTTCAAGTGAATTTGATGCAAGTAGGAGAATCTAAATTCATTTATTTATTTTATCTTGCTTCAGTCAGATTTGTCTTGTTGGATTTTTGTATTTAGGTTGTTTTTAGCTACTCCTAGTCTAGTAGTGCGTCTTGTTCGAGGAATTTTCCTGTACAAAAGAGAGTTTAAAATTTCTCTCCTATCTCAACTTCATATCGAGCCCTCGAATGCACTACATCAAAATTAATCTTTCATATTTGATTTTATGAAACTAGGCCATAAAACCAGTTTTAAGCTACAATTCTTCTAATTTCAACCCAGTGATATGATTCTAAAAATGAAACATGCATGGAAATACTACACAATTTTCCAGAAGAAGAGAGTTTTGAAAAAATTATGTAAGACTTGATAGTCCTGAGAAGCAAACTTGATGAAATTAAAAAAAAAAAAAGGGTTGGGTGGGGGTGTGTTGTGGAGCGGTGGTGTTGGGGGTTGTTGTGGAAAGAGAGAGAAACCATTGATCAAATGATGCAGCTTCTAAATAAATCAAATACAGAGAAATAAAGAGACAATGGTTGTGGACTTGCATTATATAATGACAGATAGCAGCAACTGCAAAAATGACTTGCTTTTTGCCTGTCATGGATGCTGAGAACATAAGCCAGTGCTCAAAGAATCTACACAGATGTCAAGGAACTAGAAAATAACATCTCTGTATGATGATGTCCAAGAAATTTTAACTGTATAACAAACAGCTGCTTCAACTTTTTCCATTGCAATGGCGAGCAACACCATTGCTCATGTCTCTGTGATTCATATTGAAGTGATCTAAACCCCATATCCGTATTGTACGATCATCACTGGCCGAAGCTAACATGTGAAGATTCCCTGGATTCCAGCTCACACAGTTCACTGCTCCAGAATGTCCCAGCAGTGCCAAAACGAGCTCTCCACCATATCTATGCCACATATACACCTATAATGATAAATGGGCACACCTTAAAACTAAAAATCAGAAACATACCTTGACAGGAAAAAAAATTTGCACTACTTTACCAATAATGAAAAAGTTTTCAAGACTGAGCAACTAACTGCAAGGGAAAAATGTCTGTTGTCAGAGAAAACGGGCGAGGGAGGGGAGAGCAATGTTTAATGCTTTAGAATAAGATATTCGATACTACAAAATGACATTGATGCTTAAAAGAATAATAATATAAAACAACAAGATGCAGGCAGAAATAGTCTGAAACAAAATTATATGCATAAAGTACATCAAAAGATGATGCAGCACTAAATTCACTTGATAGAATTATTTTTGATAACCATATAACCAATGTTCTAAAAGGTGAGTACCAACGATACTTAAGAAAGTTGAGAAAGAAATGAAAAATGTGCTCTTTGAAATAATATGAGAAATCCTGCCAGCCAGAATCATTTGAATAGAATGAGAATCATATCCAAGCAATTGAATAGAATCATCAATCTTCATCAGAAAACATTCTTCTTGCTGTATAATTGGGCTTCTTTGCAAAAGGGAAAAGACAAAACAAGTGAAAGTACCTGCGAGTCCTCACTCCCACTGGCAATAAATGCTTGCTCAAATCCGCCAAAACAAGACCTGATAACAAAGCGAGCACGCTTGTGACCTTTATACTTTGAAACAAGCATTGGGTCATTTTCTATGCTCCAGAGATGAATTTCTTGGTTTATAAGATTAACCAGCAGGTATTTAATATCTTTTGATAATGAAAATGAAGTGATTACTTCCTCCTCTTCAATCCATCTCTCAAAATTAGCTTCCCTGTCAAACAAAATAATAGCAGCCTCTCTACATATGCTTATTATCCTCTTTCCATCATCAGTTATAGCCATGTCCGATATCCTTATTGTCTTCTGCCCTTTCCAACATTCCAGCACTCTTCCGTCCAAATCCCACAAGCAGATGCTCCTTTCAGTCATCCCAGCGAAAATTCCTTTACCATCAGGAATCCATCCACAAGAAATCAAGCCAACACCAGTTTTCTCACAAACGTGGAGACATTCTCCGGAATTGACATCCCATCGTCTGATAGCCTCCTCTTGTCCGCAAGTAAGAAGTTGGTGGTTATCAGGGCTCCATGAAACAGTTAACACTGGTTTGTTGTGACCACTTAATGTATGCTTCAGTGACACCTGACCATCATCTTTAACCTAAAAAGGCGCAAATCTAAGCTCAACAATGGAGAAAAGTTGGAAGCTTTACCAAAACGTCTGGTTTATATGGGAAAAAATAATAGCAGTGCCATTAGACCCCATTAATCACATTATGTCATGTTCATCAGAATAGTGATTATTAAGTGAGTGTAAAATCTAATTGGATAATGCCCATTGTTGACATTTGATCTGCCCACAATGTAGTGTAAAGCTCAGAAGAGCTTAAGTTGACCAGGTTAACTTGAATGCTTTAAATTCAAGAGGATTATTTTTTTTAATGATAGTGAGGAAGGAGGGAGGATTCCAAGAATGGATTGAACATTTGCATATTGATTTGAAGAAGTCCAATCTCAGTCCTCAGTGTATATAAGGCAGCACTGACTTTATCCATTCTTAGAAGCTCAAGAAACTTCTGTTCCAATATCAAGAAAGAGGCTGATTTTACAGCTGTTTCCTCTGATAGACCAATCATATGCAATGTTGCCATGCTTTCATCCCACTTGCCATCCATCACTTGCTGTATGAACAGATTAACCAATGGGAAGTATAATGGTATTCCTGATTCTTCCTCAAGAAGAGCCCCGCTCTTATCATAACCAAGCGAGTATAATGCCCTAGTTATGATTTTGATGAATTCTGTTTTCTTTATGACACCTTTCAAACCAATTGTTTCTTGATCTCCTTGGGAGGTTAGTGGTCGAGCCATCATGCCTCCCAAAGAGCAAACTAAAGCTTCTGTAACAGACAAATCTTCTGCGAAGTTCTTTGATTCTGCTACAGGCCCTTTCACACGTTTCAGGGGTGGTTCAATATCTTCTATACCTCCCATGAAACGCCCAAGTCAACCCATATGTACTCTAAAATGTTAAAAATGAATACGGTCTGTGAAGAAAAAATTTACCCAGTCATTTCAATGAAAGATTCACAAAAAAAATTCATATCCATGCATAAGATAGCCACAGGGAAGGTTCCAGATACTGCGGATAAAGAATAACCAAGCCCCAAGAAACAATTAAGACCCGGAAAGAATTAAAAGACGCAAGAATTTAGATCCACAAAATCAAATAATATGAGCTATATCTGTCAAAAAGCAAAATCATTTTGTTAACAATGACATGCCAACAAAATTAAGATGAAAAATCAGTCCTTCGAGAGGTAAAAATGGTTCAATGAACGAAAATAAAGAAAAAACGAAAAGAAAAGAACATTTGCTCACACAATCCTTATAACTTGAAAAGGGCCAGTTACATTATTATAGCCTAGGGCTCTTTAATTAGCACATTGCGGCCAAACACTACAACAAGAACTCAATACATGCAATTACAATGCAAAATCTTTAGCTAGCAACTAATGCCATTGGCTATGTGGTACTGAAAGTGTGTGATCATTTCTCATATTAGACCTAACCTGAAAAGGTTAAGAATTTGATCAAATTAGATGACACAAGTCGCAGTAAAGACCTAAACCTCACCAACAAACAAAAATGTCTCTCCAAATGAAATCTTCTTGAAACCATACTCATCAAGAAGTGATGTTTCATGCAGCTTCAATGATGAAACAATTAATCAGTTCTCACAGTTCAATGCTAACAATTAGTACCAAAGAAAGAAAGAAAAAAAGTGAAATTCGTATTAAAAGGACAAGCAAGTACCAAGATCCAATCTCATCGCCAAATACAAGAAATGCTCAACCCAAGATTGAATTTAAAAACAATTACATCAACCAAAGAAAGAAACCAGGCAACAGAAAACATCAACAGATTCCATCAAAAGTAGCAAAATGAAGCATAAGAAAAACCCATCATCAAAATAAACAAAAACCCGTCAACAAAGTAACGCCCGACACTCGATTACGAGAAGGCAACAGAAAAGAAAGGAACAAACTTGGGTGAAATGAGAATAACAGAAAGCAGAAAGCAAGAATGCGGACAGAGAAAGAGAAATAAGCAACAGAACACCAAAAGAAAGCAAGGATAAATTGTAATTGTCGACAAGAGTGACAAATTAATATAAAAAACAAAGATCAGCGTAACAACATGTATTTATGTGGTTTTGTTTGGGCAGTTGACAGAGATAAAAGACAGGATAGACAAGTGGATTTAATTGTCCACGTACATCTTCCTCGTTTATCTTTTTGACAGGAGAAAGCTAACACCCTAACAAAAATACAAGAAATTTTCGAGCTTTGAATGTGAATTTGACGAATTGGATGAATTTGTGTTATTGGCGTGCTGGAAACCACCGAGAGAATCAAGCCTGAGATTGCACCGAATATGCAAGCATTGAAATAATCTTGTGCGTCTTTGTTTGTTCATTTATTTTATTACAATTTTGGTTGTTGAAATGGTGTTATTTTTACACTTTACTCCAGCTTATTTTGAAAGTCTTGGCTGGTTTTCATGTCAATGGGAATGTAATTGAGGGTTAGATATGACATTTTGTAATCATTTCATAGATAAATATACACATATACTATTGTATCTCGATTAATACACTACGTCCAATCCAAACACTTTGCAAGAGTATGGTAAGCACTTTTAAAAGTAATGAAAATATATCATATATTTAATGAATATTACATTACTAAGGTAAAAATTTAAAAATATTTGAATAAATTATAATAATATCACATCATTTATTACATTAATACATAATCATATCACCCCATTGATCAAATAAGTCGAAAACTTTTAAAAGAAAATAAATAAATAAAGAAGGCACTGACTTGTGAATTAGATGAGAATAAGGGTTTGATGGTATATGAAATAATGATTTCATAATATCAGATGTGTTTCCTGAAGGATTTCATAGTGCTTTTGCTTCTCTGAAAACCAGCGAGAAACAATTTAAGCGGCAATAAAATGGCCCAACACAATTTAGGAAACAAATAATAATCCCTTAACTAATTTTACAGGGTTAATCAAATTTCCTACACATTACACTTTCGGCTTATGCTACGACATAATATGATTCTGATTCTTCTATCAATCAACTAAATGAAACCATAAATATGAAATACAGATCCCTCTGCAATCAACTTTGATCGCTTCATGCATATTTTCAGTCTTTTGCTCAGAAAAAAGAATCAACAGTGTTGTATGAAAAGGAACTACGTGTATACCCTGGATATGCAATAAAATAATACAACTAAAATCATCAGCACTTCTCTAATCAAAATTCAAACAAAATATTGAAGAAAATAATTGCATTATTATGTGTAAATAATATGTCAAAATTTTCACCTCAAACAATTCAGGGCCACATCTGCTACCATTATTAGCCCCAACACCGCACAATTCTAATTACTTTGGTAGCTATCATCATAGTTTAGGCTCGATGAACAAAACCAATTACGAAGAAGCAACACTGGATTTGGCCCTTTCTCTCACCATTGCCTGAACAAAGAGCTCCCCCGCCCTATAAGAAGATCGAACCTAGAAAAACAACACACAGGAGAAGTTAGCAAATCTATGGCAATCTTGAAATGCACTTGCTTAAGGGAATTTATCTTGCTAAGTTATTTTCAATCTACTAGATCGGAAGTCCCCCAAAATGTTTGTTCATGTCAGAATAAATTCCAAGGATATTACAATTATGCAAAGCTAAGAGTAGAACCAGCTTACCAGGGGCCCACTGGCTACATAACGGAATCCAATAGACTCCCCATATTGCCTCCAGAAATCAAACCTTTCTGGTGTAACATACTCTTTGACCGTTAAATGTAGTGGTGTTGGCTGCAAGATTATAATCAATGTACAGTATATGTTTGATAGTAGGAATAATACAAGGCAACCTAATGTCATGTTTGCATCGGAACTTACCTGAAGATACTGCCCAAGTGTCAGAATATCGACATCTATAGCCCTTAAATCAGCCATTGCTTCCTTCAACTCATCGTCAGATTCCCCAAGGCCCAACATTATAGAGGATTTTGTTACCATCCCCTCCTTGCTCAACTTAGCATGTTTTAGAACCGATAAGCTTTGTTCATACCTGCATTACACAACCATACAGCAGAATTAGAACTTGCTATGAATATTGATGCAGGAGAATTGATCTAACAAAATCACCATTCCAGATTCCAGACATAAAAACTTCAAATTTTAAGCTTTGTTAAGTGTGACTGTGCAGCCAGAAAGCTGGTTGTGATAAAGTACAAACAAAATTTAAGAGAAAGCCCATTCAATTATATGACACCATGAAAGAGAAGTATTGTTAGCAATAGCAAAGATTTTATATGGGGAGACTTACAATAAAGAGAGAGAGAGAGAGAGAGAGAGAGAGAGAGAGAGAGAGAAGTTGCATGTTTCAATGCAATGATACTCATCAACCATAAACAGACAACTAACCCAGCCCGAGGATCTCTGACAATTCGCTGAAGCCGTTTCACAGTCTCAATGTTGTGGGCAAAGACATCCAATCCTGAGTGAACCAGAGTTTCTACAGCTGTTAGGTCACCCCGGAAGTCAGATGCTAAACATTCAACCATGATATCTGGTTTGAGTTGCTGCAAATGGGTTGTAGAGAATCAATCAATTTTTTTATTCAAATTCCAATCTTTGTCCATAAATACATTAACAAATCTGAGAACCAAAAGCAACTCAATGCCATGGCAATAAAGAGATGCAGACCTTCATAGCTTTAGCTGTTTGTGCAAAATGTCCACTTCCACCATCAGGTATATCATCACGGTCCACACTCGTCAGAACAATATAATCCACCCTACAAAAATCCAGCTATGTGTAAAATTGTAAATTACAATAATAGCATCTTTAAATTCTGTAAAGACTATATTGCTGTTCTGAGGAGATGTATGCTATACATATATGTGACAAATATTTATGGCAGAACCAGCCCAAATATGTCTACTTAGCTAATAATCCGTTTATTTTCAAAATTTACGAAAACTTCAAGGATCCTACTAAAATTACTGCTATTCCCCCGATCTCAGGAATAAAAATCAAAAGCCGGAAACAATCTAACTTGAGTACTTCATCAAGACATTCATAGCTGTAAAAATGAAAGTGTTATTGGAAGAAAAGAAGGTTAACAGTGTGCTTAATTGCTACAAGCTCGACAAAAGAAGAAATTTTCACAAAAGTAGTACATGATAGGCAAAGAACCTATGGACATAAATGCTACTCTTACTCATCACCAAAGTAAATATGAAATATTCTGCAGTTGCATGTGATCTGTTACTAACAGCTGATGGATAACTAAGCATGCAATGGGCCAATGAAAAAGTTACAACACTCAACGTTGTAAGACTTACCCCCAGCTAGCAACGGCCTTAGCAGTGTTTTCTGGTTCCATTGGGTCAGGTGCTGGTGGATTTCTACTGGTTTTCACAGCACAAAACCTACAGCCACGAGTGCAAGTATCTCCAAGAAGCATGATTGTTGCGGTTGCAATGCCATCGCCACCTCCATTCCAACACTGCCCAAAATTAACTTCAAACATCAAACTTGCATGCACTTAAATCCAAAATATTACTGCCTACTCCATATGAACACAAGGAACTTCACAACTTGTAAATCGTCCAAATGGGACGTATTGAACGAAAGAAACATTTTTTTTTGGCCATAACAACAATTAACACTGGAACTAGAAAACCCAGTTCACAAATTCTACCATTGAACAGATAACTAACAGCCCACATAAATAAAAAACCAAAAGAAAGAAAACAGTAAAAAGATGATGAGAAGAAAAAAATCCAGACCTCTCCTATATTAGGGCACTGTGCCTCCTCGCAAACAGTATTGAGTTTCAGTGAAGAAAGAGATTCTTTTACTTCTTGAAACTTTTGTCCCTGAGGAGCTCTCTGTCTCAGCCACTCGGGCTTCTTCACATTCGGATCTCTGCCCGTGAACCGACCCATCTGCGGCTTTTGCGGTGGTTTCACCGCGCCAATCTTTGATTCGCATCGGATTTTAATGGGGACTGAGAATGAGATTGAAGGTTTAGAAATCGACTGATGAATCATTGCAATGTTTTCTATCTGGTGTGGGAGCAAAAAGCAAAAACTTTTGGGGGTTTTTAACAGTGAAAAGTGAGAAAGTTCGTTTTATATTTTAAATGTCAAGTAAGGCGCTGGTGTGGCGTGAGCTTTGATTTCTCCGCCTCAAATTCACGAGAGTTGTTTATTTGGTTCCTTCGGTGGTTTCAACTGTTATATCTAAATTCCAAATGCCAGAAAAATCAGGCATAGATTTGGCTGTCTACTTCCTATTTTCCACGAACGTGGAACTCAACTCTACGTTTGAAAGAAGAGTTACCAAAATTGTACTCTCACGCTTGATTAACTAGAACGATGGTTCAGACGGCATTGTTCCTTCCTTGTGTTAAAGAAATACTGTCACCAAATGCTGAGTTATCGCGCTATGACTTGGTACTATATTGAGCGACACCAGTACGTAATTTCGTTAGCAAGAGGAATACTCAGTATAACGAACAAAACTATCCCAATTATATTTTGTTACCACTCACATTATGATGGCCACTCATACAATTATGTTTTCTCTCTCATTATCATGTAATTTTGTATAATTAATTTAATTAGTTACAGTAATTATCGAAAAAGAAGATGCTCCCGTTATATTGAACAACACTATCCCAGTGCTTTCTCGTTATCACCCGCAATAGAACGTGGGACATTGTCATGTGAACACTATCCCATTTCCATTTCATCTGTTACCATCACCAACTTCAGTTTGATCTTAAACTTGGATACAAATAAGAGATGAAATAGATGAACTTGGATGCTGCACTATGATTCGATTCAATCTGTTAATTATGCATATGTAACCTGCCTTTGATTGCATTTAAAATTGATAAATGATGATTAAAGCATATTGAATTGTTAAATTGTGTTTGTCTCAATACGTTCTTAATAAAGAAGAATAACACAAGAAAGATAAAGAGTTTTCTGAATGCATATGCACACACAAGAAGAAATTACGAAGAGCTTAAATCTAATCTTAACCAAGATGATTACAATTCAGTCAACAATATTGATTCTAACTAAATTGAAGTTCATTCAAACGTATAACATTGTATGTGACAGAATATGAACCAACAGTCTCGCCAAAAAAATTTCAAGTTTTCAAGATCCCGAAGAACAAGAAGATGTACTGTGGAAAACATTTCCTATTTGGAATACAACACATATTCTTAAAAGTTCTTTTATATACCTAAACAGTCTAGCAGATCAATACTGTGAAACATGTTGCATCATCTGATGAGTTCTCATTGGAATCTTCTTCAGAATCTAAATTGTTAACCATCTTCTCAAGGGAATCCATATCACCAGCTTCTGAGAGAGTATGGAGTCGAAGCTTGTCAGCGGCTTCACTGAGAAAGATAAAACAGGGAAAATAATTTATCATAAGCATGGCTAACATTTAGTTTGTTCTGAACTTGGAAAAAATAAGAGAAAAAAGTAATAGTAATTCAAGGATGAAGGCTTACACGGTAACCCCAAATATTTCCTTGACAACTAAGGAGCTATCTCTTGAACAGAACTCTGGAAGCTGGACCATAATTAATGTCAGAAATCTGATCTTTTTCTTATTACCTCAAAGAAAACACGTAAAATATTTATTCAGTTGCCCAATACATCAAAAAATAAAACGAAACCTAAACATCCAAGGAAACCTTACCTAAATTAGAATTATATGTAACCTGAAAGAATAATAATAAAAAAAAAGAAATCCTTTTTCATTGAGAAAAAGGAATCCTCCAACAAGTGAGGACAAAAAAATGATCAATTCAGCATTTTGTATAAGCAACAAGGTACAACTCCCCTCCCCAGGAAAAACAAGCTCCAATATACCATCACAGAATTCAGGAATCCGAATTGCAAATGCTTCCTAATTGGTTAGCTCTAGCGAAAAAGTGGAATAGCATGACCACATGTAAGTGCATTACTCAAAGATCTCTCTTTTGCCCAGATAATATGCAGACATTGTGGCTATGATAAGATTCAGAATATCAAAGTAACCAGGTCAAAACTGATATTTTACATCTAAATTTGCAGTAACAAGTCAAAGCACTAATATTTCTGGAGCTGAAATTTCACGGTTCAACCAGCAGGAACCATAAGGGGATATAAACAAAACTGATTTTATGGCAATACATGCAACCCTTCAAGCAGTTGTTCGGATATTGCAACAGAATAAGATCAAATGACTTGTTTCACGAGGCAGTTTTTAGGCCCCGTATAAAGTTTAACACAATAAGGGGTGAATGTATGGATTCACAGAAGTGAGAAATGTGACATAAAAAAATTGAAGCAAGAACTAAGATTTCATAAAAGCTCATCACACAGAGTTTGGTTACTAACCTCAGACAGATAGAAAACCTTTCCAAAAAGGGCCTGCACAACAAGCTTTCTCCTAAATCCCTTTTCAGAGTACCCAGACATATTCACGACAACTGGACCTGAAAAACAAAGAGAAACATCAAAACAAATGGGATGAATTAAGAAAGAAAATTAGCTTTATGTATTATACTATTCTGAATCTTTTGTTCCTGTGTTGCTGGTACTGAGAAGAAAGAAATACTGAATGACCTGAAGAAATGATCCGTTGAAGAGAGAGTTGAATAGGACAAGAGATTAAATTTACATTCACGGATTTTTCCGAACAAGGTTCAGAATTTGATCTCCATTTTCTGATTTTGAGGTAAAATATCCTAAGCAACTATGGCTAACAAATATAATTTCCCCAGCTTTCCAAGCAATGATAACATCTTTATGACAAGCAAGAGCATAGTGCAAGCCAATCCAGAATCTTATCTGAGCTACAGATTTAGGCAAGTCTTTATAAGCTAGGATATTCGTACGCAAACAGAAAAAAAAATGTTCAGTATGTCCATTATCAACCAGAAGCTAGAGATTTCATGCCAACAGAACAAAACCAAATGAAATTTCCCAAGGATTAGCAAAGAGGCCGGGCTTGTAAGACTAAAAGCAGAATATCCAAAATTATCTCCCAAATCTTATTTGAAATAAAAACATTTCTTCAATCTCTTCAGAAAATTACAGTAAAGAAACACAACTTATGAATGGTTGTGTACAACCCTGTGGATACTAATTGGTTCAATTGATAAAAAACCTTTGCAGAGTAGTACGATAATTCAAATTTCTGCTCACACTAGATTGCTACTTTTGTTTATATTAAAGGAAAAAAAAGTCGCATTATAATCCAAATTCCACGAAACTAGAAATGCTTGGAAAAATCTTTAAATCATCTTCATCAACTCTTCCAATCTTGAACAGTTGAATCTTAATGTTATATATGAAAATCGCACAGGAAATTCTAAGTTCTTTCTTTCTACATTGTAAAAGAAAGAAAAACTGTTTCCCTAGAGCTTGGACTTCGAACTTCGACGTTCTCTGGACCATACAGGTGGAATAATTTTGTATTCTGGGGGTGGCACTTCCTTGTTCATGACTTCTTCTTCCCCTAAAATGTCTTCAGAAAATGCATCAGGATTTGCTTTGATACAGTTCTGCAAAGCCACAAATGGATGCACGCAATCCGAGCACTACAGAAGAAGAAAATTTTGACTTGTCAGTGCTGCTTCAGAAGTCCACAACATCCAATTTAACCAACACTTCTCTGATAGAAAATTATGAGCTATTAGGCTATAACATATTGAAACATCCAAGTTCCAAAGGGATAATATAGTATAGGTTTAGTTTCTTCATTTTGTCATTTTACAACAGAAGTCACCCTACAAAGCTCAAATCTTGTTGAGATATTGGATGTAAAAAGCACAAATGCTGAAATAGATGAATGACTTGCCTTTTCGTTAGAAGTACTTTTCATAAAACAGAGAAATGCCTCTGAAAACTGAGCCCCACATGCTCCATTTCGCAGGTCAGCAATGCAAGGGCACTCTAATGCTTTCCGAGCCTTGGCATCGAGAGACTGAAAAATGAGTCATTTAACTTCTTTAGAATCAAGTTTGAAACTGTAAGGCAATGAGTTATAAAAAGAGTTGAACTTACCTCATTCTCATCACCACCATAGGCTGCAGCTTCTGTACAAACATATAGTGATATATTCAAAATACAACAGGGAAGGAACCGACATAGAAGAAGTTACATTGCAATTTCAACTACGATACAAGACAGAGTAGAGAAGATGATAGAAGTACAAAAAAAATTCAAGACGTAGAAGGAAAAGGACCATAACTTGATAGACCAAAACAATAAAAAATTCCCATTAATGTAACTGTATTTTCATTCCAATACAACTGATCATGGTGGACATTAGAGCGTTAATTTGTAAAGCAAAAGCCTTCACAAAACAAGAATAACCAATATAGAAATAATATAGAACTCAATTTTGATTCACATAAAACCAGATAAGAACCATTCAGGAGTAGAAACTTCTGTTTTGTCTTCAAGCAAGAGAAAGATACAAGAAAATAACAGGTATAAGCAAAGTTAACATAAATAAATTCAACATTCTACTATCAAAACATACTATATTGTCGACCACAAGCTACTAATGCTGGTTTCCCACTATTTTCATGATGCCTAGATCAACAAATTGAGGACCAGATTTGGTGAAGAAGTTCTATTGCCAATTCCTTAGAGCATGCTTAGGGCTAAAATTATGTCTAAAACAGTCCT
The DNA here is from genome assembly GCA_032401905.1 of Swietenia macrophylla. Classification (NCBI taxonomy): domain Eukaryota; kingdom Viridiplantae; phylum Streptophyta; class Magnoliopsida; order Sapindales; family Meliaceae; genus Swietenia; species Swietenia macrophylla. The sequence goes on along the minus strand of CP135584.1, from coordinate 8,508,374 downwards.
CTCTTTCAGAAGTTACAACTATGCAGGAATTCACACAAACCCGGGGGTCTATGATTAAAATCCCTTATTAAATTTTGCGTGCTGAACTCATGGAAACAAACATAGCTACAATACTGTACGCAGTTTAAAACAAATATGCCCAAATTATAACTTCACACAGACATTTCAACGAACACCTAGCAATCACGAATCCACACTTATTCAAGTACATACTTTACCATAACAAGGAAAGGGGAAAAAAATCACCAATAACAACCTGTAATAAGAGATTCAATGGAAGCAGCAGGTTGAGTATTGTGTGGGGATGGCGATGCTGACGACTGTTCGCTTTCATTTTGAACAGTTGCCTCGCTTTGAACTTGACCCATGTTTCTCTTGCTGATACTTATTGACAACGGTAACTAGAAAACTTTCCTTTTGGTAATCAGAAAAGAAAAATGCTGCAGTAGACACCCAACTTTCCGGAAAATTTCCAAGAAATATGCTGCAAAGACGTAAGAAACTATGCAACTGGAAGAAGAATATGGTTCAATATTGCAATAATAACATTCGTGTCACCGAATTTCGGACAGCACCCTCCTTTCCGTCAGAATTCTAATAACATTGCAAGTAGGAATACATTTTTCACAAATTTTACGAAATTTTTTTTTAAATTTATAATAATTTTATTTTGTAATAAATTTTTTTAAAAAAATATATTTAAATTTTAATTATAAAAATAAAATATATTAATTTTTTTAATTAATTTATTTATAATTAAAAAATAAATAATTTATTTTATAAAATTAATTATAAAATAAAATTATTATAAATTATTTATTTTATAAAATTAATTATAAAATAAAATTATTATAAATTATTTGACAAATTTTTAAAAATATATTTTTTTTAAAAAAAACTCCGTCCAACGTGGACATATTCGCATGTAAGAAAGGTAAGGATTACTTTTCAAAACAAAATTGTATTTGACGATTTAAAAAATATTTATTTAAAAATAAAACAGTAACAAATCGGGAGATAAACCAGCCCAAGTAACCAACAAATAGGAGAAACAGGGAAAAAGCTCGCTGATCTTTCATCCGTATCATTGCAGTGGAGAGATTTAATTTTTTCTTAGTTGAAATCTTTGCATGATTCAATCAAAAACATTCAAAGATAGTAAATAAACCAATCAGAAAATGGACGCTGTTGTTAAGAAGGGAATGTTAGAGAATTTCATGGCAACCCATCAAACTTCAATCAAGTCACTGTTTCAGCGCAATAAGAAATCTTCAACTTATGAAGAAGAACCGCCAAGCGATTCTCCAAGGCCTATTCCTCAGCTCTCTGTTTTAGCCAATTCCGTTGTCTCTCGTTGTTCCAAGTATTCTCTCTCTTTTACAATTCTTCGTAAACAGTCATAAGAATGCATGATTGTTGATGATATTTGTTTTATTTGAAAGAGAATGCTGTGTTGTGCGTTTTTGTTTTGGTGGGATTATCAAGATCTTTCATTTTTTGGATGCATTTGGTTAGAGGTTCATTCTCACTTCATGGGTGTTACAAATCAGTCCGTTAGAATTTTAAAATACGTCCACGGAGGAATTCTAGATAAAGAAAGTTTTGCTACAATGCACATGTATTTGGGTCAAGGTTCATTTTTTAGTTGATAGATATTTTAACCAATAGAGTGAGAATTCATATGGGTTGCTGTTATTGGATTTTCTTTTTCTTTTGTGGACTAGGTGTGTGTATTTATATGTTTGTCAGCGGTAAGCATTCTACCTTGTAGAAAGTTGAAGTTATAATTCAATAAAAAGCTTTGAATTCAAGTTCAACCTTGATCCAGTTTTAATTGTGTTGTGGTGTGTAATGTTTGAAACTAAGATCTATTCGGTGTTTGGATTCGTCATTATTGTCACTTGATAAACAGTAACTTTGTGGCATATTATAAGCCTCTGTTAAAATTCGTGCTTTATTTTGCAATGTTTTCTATATTTTGAGCATAGGTTAAAAATGATTAAATGGGAAAGTTAGGTTAAACTTCCCTCTGAATTTGTATTGTTAGCATTCTTTAAACAAATCTATGCTAAGATGCTCAACTAGGCTGAAGAGTTGTGTTTTCCTTGTGATTTTAATGCCTTCAAACACATTTTGCAATATTGCAGGATCCTTAAAGTCTCTACTGCAGAATTACAGCATCGCTTTGACATTGAGCTGCCTGAGACTGTTAAGCAACTTTTCACATATGCAAGGAATTTTGTAGAGTTTTGCTCATACCAAGCACTCAACACAGTGGTTAGAAGTCCAAACTATCTGAGTGACCCGGAGTTCCGCCGGTTAATGTATGACATGATGCTTGCTTGGGAGGCACCCAGTGTTGAGACTGAGTCAGAAAACAAAGTAAGACAGTGCATCTTGGTTATGTATTGTTTTAAGACATGGGAATAATCATTGACCTCAAAATATTTCTAGGATAGAACCTCAGTTTTTCCTTTTGCATTTTAGGCTTGACATTGTTGCATAATTTCTATTCAATTGTAGGAATCTCCTTCTTGCAGTAATGAGGAGGTAGAGGATGAGGATGGTTCATCATTATTTCATTTTAGTTCCACAAACTTGGCTGTTCAGGTTCTACAGCTACCGTCCCATAATCTTCTTTATTCACATACACTTGTTGTAATAACAAGTTAAGGGAGTGAGGTATCAGAGGTGTGGCTAATTTGGGCCCACTGGAGACTCAATTCCTTAGAAGGAAAAATATTATTCTAATAAGAAATTAAAATTAGGTTTGAAGTCTTACAAATTTACAATTAGCTGCTGTTGATTGCAACATGAGTTTCATGAACCTACAAAATCAATCTCTTACCTTTAATCCTTTAATTTTTATGTATAAAGAGATTCATACAATCTTCCTTTTCTTTGCATTTGTACAACAGACCCAAAAAAAAAAAAAACCATTGTAAAATTAAAAGTTTAGAATTTGCCTAAACATTTGAAGTTTCATGTCAGAGTTTTAAGGCAGAATTTCGAATTTAATGTTGGAGTTCTCAAGTTCTTTCAATTTCCTACTTTTTTCTTTATCTTTTTTCCAATTGATATTCTTTTTTCCTTGACCTGTGGGAACTCAATCTTGATCCCCAGTTTTTCAACATCTATAATTCTTCAATAACAACAAGGGTCTAAATATCAAAAATCAAACCTAAATTAATTATAGTTTAACAGCCTACTCTTACTTGAACAAAAGTATGCTTTTGTCTTAAATGCTTACGCATTTTAGATGTCCAAATTATGTTTTTCAAATATCCCATTAAAATAGATTATTATTTTTTAATTGTTAAATTAACTCCCACTAAGTCCTGTTTTAGCTCCACCACTGGGGGTAGTGATAAGATTATTCGTGCATTTCCATCAGGTTGATGATAAGAAAACTGTTGGGCCAGAGGCTTTTGCTCGAATAGCTCCTGCTTGTGCTGCTGTTGCGGATGTAATAACTGTTCACAATCTTTTTGATGCACTCACAGGCTCTTCAGGCCACCGGCTTCACTTTCTCATATATGACAAATATCTTCGAAGTCTTGATAAGTATGAACAGTTCGTTGATCTTTGTTAATTTTGTAAGCTCCAGTTCTTTATTTTGCTTCCAGAAGAAAAGTCATGAAGATTACTGTTCGTAATGCAATGTGGTAATTATGAGTGTTTGTTAACTGCTTCTCTGTATTATATGTAGACCAGAAAGGGTAACGATGTAGCTATGTGCTGTTTCTGACATACTATTTGTGTTTTGTTGATTGTTTTAACTGTAATCTTTGTGAAAACTGTTACCGTCTGAATTTAATTTCTCATTTACAGGGTTTTTAAGGCTGCAAAACATGCCCTGGGGCCTTCAATGTCCAATATTCAGCTTGCTGAGGGCGAAATCATCCTTGATGTTGATGGTTCAGTTCCCACTCAACCAGTTCTGCAGCATATCGGTATCTCAGCTTGGCCTGGTGAGTCATTATTTTCCTGAAAATGGGTCAAAATATGTAGAGGCTTAATCAGTCAAGCTGTCCGTGCTGATTTGTGACAAATCCTTATCATAGTTGTATAGCTCTCAAGTTTATTTCTTGCGGTCGCAGGTTGCTAAGAATGTTATCATTTGAGCAGCCAAATTATAATGTTGTTATTTCACCTTCGTTGATTGGTAATGTGTTAATCAGGGCAATTTTATGATTCACATTCTTTGAGTGACAATGTCTATGGTCTCTGTACATCCTAGTCACTGTCTGTCTTCAGTCCTCTAACTCAATTGAAAGAATTTTATGATGAGTTCAAATCAAGGATTTCTTTCTCTCTCAGGATTTTGTTCATATTCCTTGGAATTCTGTCTGTGTAGGGCGGCTGACTCTAACTAATTATGCCCTTCACTTTGAATCATTGGGAGTTGGTTTATATGACAAGGCTGTCAGATATGATCTGGCAACTGATATGAAGCAGGTCATAAAACCTGAATTGACTGGTCCGTTGGGTGCTCGTCTCTTTGACAAAGCTGTGATGTACAAGTCAACATCCGTGTATGTTATAACAACACAGTCAAATATTTTTTGGATAATTGTATAGCTCACGGGTTTATGGTTATAATTTTTCTTCTTCCTTCTTGTTGTTCGGTTCTTTTTTGTATCTACAGAGAGGAGCCAGTTTATTTTGAATTTCCTGAATTTAAAGGCAATTCTCGCCGTGACTATTGGCTGGATATATGTCTTGAGATCCTGCATGCGCACAGGTTTATTAGAAAAAACAACTTCAACAAGACTCAACAATTGGAAGTAATAGCGAGGGCTTTGTTAGGCATTTTCAGATATCGAGCAATTAGGGAAGCTTTTCATGTCTTCTCATCAAAATACAAAACACTGCTTGCTTTTAATCTGGCTGAAAGCCTGCCAAAAGGAGATATAATATTGGAAACACTCTCAAGTCGCTTGGCACTTCTGAGTGTTGGTGCTACCCTACGTGATATGAACGGGAGTCCACATGCAAAACAGAAGCTGAAACTGTCCCCAGTTTTCATCCTGACCCTCGGTCAACTTGGTTTCATTTCACAAACAGAGACATGTGAAGGAGGAGAAGTGGAAGCAGATATTGGTGTTGGGGAGATAAATCCTTTGGCGATAGCAGTGAAAAAGTCATTATCGGACACAGGAAGGGCTGAAGCTGCACAGGCGACGGTGGACCAAGTTAAAGTGGAAGGGATCGATACAAATCTTGCAGTAATGAAGGTTGATTTATGATAAGTTCCCATTAATTTTTTTTTTCTTTTGGCCAAAATAAGTGATGTTGGGTTACATTTTTATTGCTCTATGACATTACTGGTTTATTAGTTTCTGAAATTTACAGCATATAGAGTTCATCGGTTTAAAGTTTCAAGTTCATGTTTTGACAGATGATGAGTTTTTTTTTTTTTTTCCTTTATGCTGTAGGAGCTGCTGTTTCCTGTCATTGTAATAGCTAGTCATCTCGAACTTTTGGCCTCTTGGGAAGACCCTTTTAGATCAACGATGTTTCTGGTGTTGACTACCTTCGCAATTTTAAGGTAACTCATCATTAACTGCAATAATGCATACCTGGTTACAATATTGTATAACGTAGCATTGCATATCACCGACTTCTGTAAAGATGCAATTGTTTCAATACAATAACTTAACAAGATTTTCCTGGATGTGTGATCTTAGCTTCCACATTTATGCAATTGGAACTCTTGTCAATTAGCTCAGATAAAACTGTGAAATAAAGCATGTAATCTGATGTACAGGGGATGGATCAGTTATATATTGGCATCAATTTCAGTATTCTTTGCAGTTCGTATGCTCTGGTTCAGGCACTTTAACAAAGGAAAATCTTCAGAAGCCTTCAGAATAACACTTCCCCCCAATAAAAGTGCAGTTGAGCAGCTGCTGAGTTTGCAGGAAGCTCTCTCTAAAGTTGAAGCACTAATTCAAGCTGGAAATATCATTCTTCTGAAAATAAGAGCTCTGCTATTTGCAGTGCTTGCCCCGGTATGCATAAAGCAAAACTAGATACCAGAATATATTGTTACTCCGATGTTTTGGACATTGATTTCTTCTTTTTTGGTCTGCCTGCAGGCCACAGAGAGGGTCGCTCTGCTGCTGGTTTTCATGGCTGCGGTGTTTGTATTTGTGCCTCTGAGATACACAATTCTTTTAGTATATCTAGAGGCTTTCACGAGGGAATTGCCATACAGGAAGGAAAGCAGCGACAAGTGGCTGAGGCGAGTAAGAGAATGGTGGTTTAGGATACCGGCAGCTCCTGTTCTGCTAATTAAATCTGATGACAAGAAGAAGAAAAAACGATGAAAACAACATTCTGCTGTATATAACTAACAGGAAAGTGGAAATCTTTTCGACTAAATTATTGTTGCAAAGAGCTCTTTTCCATCTCTCTTGCAACTCTGATTCTGAAATGTTAATAGTAAGACATCCCTTATGCTGGTAGATAGATTACCTTTTCATTTAGCAATTTGGTGATATTTTTCTGCTCTTTGCAAGTCGACCAAATCAAAATGCAGATCCCCTGAGCCACAACACAATGCATCATATCTGTTCTTTTCAAGGTTAAGGAAAACAGTTCTCCATATCATCAAAAACTATCAAGTGTAGCCATTGAATTGCATGGAGTCATTATCCATGCGATGAAAACTATCTAACAACTGAGATCTGCCTTATAACATCTTGAAGGTATGTCCTCATCTCTTCCTCTTGAATTTGTTGATGCATATTGTAGTTTAGCACTGTTCTTCTAAGCACTGGTTAGAAGTAAAACTAGTTGACATGACAAAAAAAGAAGTCCTCATTTTCCATCATATCATTCAAGCGATATGATGGAAATACAAATGAAGCCAATTTCAACATCAATTTTAATCCCCTATTAAATTAAGCGAATTGTCCTGGGAATTCACCAATGTTCTTATGATGTTAAAAACATATACAGATATGTGGAATCTACTATTTTACATTTCAGCTTCCTCCGGTAAATGTGATTTCAAAAGTTATGTTAATAAAAATGGCTGAAGGGCAGAATTGGGCTACAAGATCCAAAATGTCAGTACTTTCTAACTCGCCCCTTTGGAAACAAAACAGGGAACAGATTCAAAATGGGCTAAACGCAAAATGGGCGTGATCAAATTCTGTCTCCCGTAAACGTCTTTCTAACTCCTGCATCTTCCTCGTCCTTTTAGATTAGATGCCTTGGATTTCTTCAGAGGTGGTTTTTCCTGGAATTAATTGGGAGAATATTAGTAAAATGCACATACATGCATATATACATTATAACTTGGAAAAAGTATAAGAAAATTACTGCTTTGTTCTAAGAACAGGATTTAAATGCAGTTTTCCTTTCAGACCTTTTTATTTATTACTTTATTAATCATGAAATTCTGACCTCAACAGAAAATTGAATGTAATCTTGCTTTTTTCCACCATGAGGACTTTGTACGTGTTTAGTCTAACACAATATAATAACTCGAAAACTTAGACAGCTATGGCATTTCATCCCTTTTGAGATTCTTTTCTCCCGGACATTCAACTGATGTCAAAGGAAACAAAATTTAAAATTTTGACTAATGAAATCACCAAAACTCACCTCGTCGCTTTTGCATCCAGCATCAGAAGCTTCAACAGCCTTTGGTGTTTTCTTCTTTACTTTCTCTGCTCCAAGACCTCGTTTATTGTTCTTCACATAAGTTTGCATTGGCTCCAACCTACCCTGTTTGCACCATAAACTCATTGGACAGAAAGAAAGAATCATTCTATTCAGGGCTCTATAATGCACACCAAATATAAATTGCAGTACAATTGACGGCAAAGACAAGTCATATATATAAGCAGCACGACATATATCACATGCTACTTTTCCCGGAAAACAAACTAAAGATCAGTTAGAATCAACTCATAAAATTCTACCCAAATTTCAATTCTCAAGGTAATCCGCAATTTTTTTTTTTCGAAAGAACTACTAGTGCCAACTTATCGATGGACATATACATGTAACTAGAAGAAACCAATTCATCTAATAAAGTTTAGTTTTTTATTTTTTTTGCTTATTCTTTCAAAGTCCTACTTCAATCTTAACTTTCTTCAGTAATTAACTCAGACATCCATAACATTCAAATTGCCAAACTGGGTTATGAAAATTATAACAAAAGAATGGAAAATTTAACTAACCTGTTCAGTGATTCCAAGCCCAGATCCTTCTTTCCATCAGTGCCTCTTCAACAGCTGCAAAAACCATCAAACGCTTAAAAAAATCAAAACTGGTATTAACATGTAAATAAAAAAAGAGAGAGAGAGAGAGAGAGAGAGAGAACCCGGAAATAAAAAATAAAATATAAATACCTTAAACCCTATATTGGAGGCATTAATGGCTGTTGATGAGCCCGAAAATTCCTCCCCCATCACTTCTCCGCCTTGACCAACGAATTTATTACGATTAAAATTTCTCAGCAAATCAATAACAGAAATTTTGAAATTCGGTTTAGGAAAATTTTGTTTGGGCTTTATTTGGGGACAGACTGGAGTGGATTAATACTGACAAGTGATTACCCATATAATTACAGGTCTGGCCCAACTACTTTAGGCTTGGACTTTTTTGAGTTTAAATAATTTATATTTAAACTAATCCGTATAAATCAATCAATACAGTAATTCGATTCACACAAATTAAAATTCTCAATATATATGAAATTATATTTACATAAAAAAATTAAATTAATAAATCACATAATTTTAATGTTAATTATATTAATAACAAAATAATAATAGAGGATAATAATTATATTTTATAAAATAAATCAATTAAAATATAAATTATATTTGTGTTGTATAAATATATAAATAATTTTTTATTAGAATATATGTGATTTCGATAATTTTAAAAAGGTTGACAACTAAAATATTTGATAAACAATGATATTTACTTGACAATTAATACTAATAGTCAATTTATATATCTAATAATTGTTGACCATGACATGTATTTTATTCTACAAAATTCTACAATGAGTGAGAATTTTGGTATGATATAATCTAAAACCCGTCGTCAACGTCGTCGTTTTTCATTTTCCCTCGCCGCATGCAATGCAAAATAATAATAAAAGAAAAACAAAAAAAAAAAAAATGGTCGATCTGGTTTTCTCTTGGTTGGTTACTTGGTTTTGATTTAACGAAGTAAAAATTAATTAAAAGAGAAACACTCACACAACACGCAGAGGGAGTCGTGTATCGAAATTTTAGTTCTCTGCTTTTTCTCATCTCTCTCGCTCTCTCTGCGATCGCAAAACCCTAATTTTTCCGGTCCCGAAAAGTTAAAATGGATTTAGATCAGTGGATATCCAAAGTCAAAGAAGGCCAGCATCTCTTAGAAGACGAGCTTCAGCTTCTTTGCGAATACGTATGCGCCTATTTATATTTTTTACTTTTATTATTCCGTGTACAAAATTGGGGTTTCTTCTCTTATTTTTGCTTTTAAATTAATAGATTAAATATATGATTTCCTGGATTGAAGAAGTTATCGATGTTCAACATTGAAGTGATAAATTTATTTTTTTTTTTTGGCAAAAAAAAAAATTTGTAATGTCAAGCTGCCTTGATAATTTTTTGGTGTGTCCGTTGAAGAGAGCGTCATGATTTATTGGTAGTATGTTGGAAATCCGGAATTTGTGTTCTTATGTATAAATTGTGTAGTCGCAAGTAATATGAGTTTTGGTTGGGTGATATGTTTGGCTGCTGTTGTGCTGACATGTCATCTTGCTGCATTCTATTTACTGCTTCTGGGGTTGCATGTTGTCCAATTGTTAGTTGCGTCGAATATGATCTTTAAGAAAAAAAAAAATTGTTGTTAATCCTTAGCATTGATGAATTGGCATATTATTTGTTTGTAATTTTCTAATTGTTCCAAAGTCCTATAAGTTGAATTAATCAAATTCAATTTTTCTCATTCCATCTCCGAGTATCCATTCACTCGAAACTGATCTGCCTCCATTTCGACTTTCCGTAAGCGGGACCGTGCTTTTTCCAGCCGTTCAATGGCCCCTCCCTGCAGTTCTTCTGAATTTCGAATAGTATTCAAGATTCTCAGTTTTCGATTATCTAATAAATCACTTAATGAAAGTAGATTATCTTTACATCCATCTCAAAACTTCCATGATCCCTTCCCGAACCAAACATGAATTTTTCGATTCATTTGGCTCTCAGGGTGAGCCGTTGATTAGTTTTCCTGGTCTGGTAATTTCAGCCGAATGGATTCTTGGAGCTGGGCAGCATTAGATCCATTGATTCATTTTTAGGTTAATGGACCCCATGTATGTATTTTGTGACAGAGCAAGCTTGTGTGGTGAAAAAAAATCTGCCCAGACATTGATGATTCTTTAACAGTTCTGAAATTTTGATGTTTAATGTACTCTGAACTGGTCATTTTTATGTGTACTATAATCTGAGAATGAACTCATGTATTCAAGATGATTATTGATGTTAGTCATTGTTGTTTTTATGTTTGCTAAAATATTTCGGTTGCTGCCTTTTCATGGAATTTCATGTTTTTTATTGTTTACCTTTTCTTTTGAGGGTAAACGGCCAACTTGGTGGAATTATCCATTTGTTTCTGCACCATGTAACTGGTAAACTTGCCATTGAAATATGCCAATTTTTTGGGGAAAAGATAATCCATATGTTCTCCATATTTTGCTTAACCAATGCTAACTTATTAGCTATTGTGTGTAAATTATTACAGGTGAAAGAAATCCTCATTGAGGAGTCCAACGTGCAGCCTGTTAACAGTCCAGTCACGGTCTGTGGTGATATCCATGGCCAGTTTCACGACCTAATGAAACTTTTCCAAACAGGAGGTCATGTACCAGAGACAAATTACATTTTTATGGTATAATTTCTACTTTCTAATTAAAAACTTTTGTTACATTGTTTTTCTTAATTTCAGTATAATCTGTTCATTAACTGTGGTGTTGGATGTTTTAATGTCTTGACAGGGTGATTTTGTTGATCGAGGTTACAATAGTCTTGAAGTTTTCACTATTCTTTTGCTTCTTAAAGCAAGGTATGCCTGCTTATACATGCCTGTTTATGCATGTTTTTCTGTGAATATGCTTGTGTTTAATTATTTATTCTTTTTTAGTGTAAATGTTCTTTTTGGAAATCTGTTATTTCAGAATTGATCTCAATATTATGCTGGCATAGCAATTTGAAATCTTGGATCAATTGTAACTTGAGCTCTTTAAAGGCTCAATAGCTGTTGTTTATGAATTATTGTGTCATTGATTTGCTAAAACTTTTGAAAGTTCCTTTATGAACTTCGTCAATTTTTTTTTTTTTAACCTGGTACTTCTAGATACCCAGCAAATATTACCCTTTTACGTGGAAATCATGAAAGCAGGCAACTAACTCAGGTATGTTTTTTTTTATAGTTTTTTTTAATAGCTGTCTGCTTGTTTTGTCGATTATGTTACTAATGGTAAAACTATTTCAGTGATGCTGCAAAGTCAGTTCAATTTTTGTCTCTCCTACATGCAAGAGGGTGAATCTTACTCTTGATTGATGCAAGTTCTGGTTTGAGCTGTTGTTTATTTTTCCAGGTATATGGTTTCTATGATGAGTGCCAGAGGAAGTATGGAAATGCTAATGCATGGCGTTATTGTACAGATGTTTTTGACTATCTAACTCTCTCAGCTATTATAGATGGCACTGTAAGTCTCTCATTTTAACACTTACCTCTTTCTCTTTTTTGCTATGTTGTACATATGTTTATGCGCATTTAAGTGAGTGTTTGTGCGTGGATTACATGAAAACTCCTGAACTTAAAATCTGTTCTTTGTTTTTCATAAATAATTTTGCAGGTGCTTTGTGTTCATGGTGGTCTTTCACCTGATATACGGACAATTGATCAGGTTTCTTTCCTTTCCCACTTGCTTAGTTGTTGTTTAACTGGCCATTATGTGCTTATAACAGTATCATTGTCTGTATTTATTTTAGATTTGTTATTTGATTCGTTGTGATCTTCTCAACATGTTCCACATCTGAATTATTTGCTTCTGACGTGGAACTTGTATATTTTAATTAATGGAAACTTTAATTAAGTTTTGGAATGAAGTTTTGAGCAAATATTGCAAACTGCAGCACATGGACCAAGAGAAGGGGCATTTTATTATATGACTAGACTGTCCAACCAGACCAATCTTCAAAAAGAGGCTATGACATGTTGGGGACTTGTCTCTTTTTAACTTTTATTTTGAAAAAGAGGCTAGCTTATTAACAAAAGAAAGTAATTTTGAAGAGAAATAATAAGGAAGAGGGGAAAAAACATTAAGACGCCATCTTCTTTCTCAATTTAGTATGTGTCTGTGGCATGTCATGTTAATATATATATATATATTTGTTTAAAAATATGAATAAGTTGGAAAAGAGAGAAGTTATGGTCAGAGGTGTACAATGTTCACTACCTCAATCAAGTCTTGTTGTTCCAACAAGGGCTGCTTTATGTCAGAGAATTAAATTTTGTTTGCATATGAACGTGGGCATGATGGAGGACGTTTGTTTGTACACTGGATTGTTCATGTTAAGTTACAGCAGTTCCTATTTAATTGTTTATTAGTCGATGGCTTTAAAGGTGAATTTGATAGATTGTATATTACATCTCTGAGCCATTTGGAAAAGTAGTTGATCATGCATTTGTGCATTTAATGGGATCTGCTCAATTCAGATTGCTATGGCTAGGGGGGGGTGTGTGTGTGTGTGTATTATTTTATTAAGCCAGTAACCATATACTTAAACAACAATGTTCAATAAGTAATGACAACTCAGGGAGACTGTATCTAACTAACCAAAACCTTATCTTTTTGTGTGTGCACGTGTGTATTTAAGAATGTTGTGTTGATTTGAAGTATTTTCTTTTTTTAACTTTTCTTCCTTTTTGGCAGATTAGGGTAGTTGAACGGAACTGTGAAATTCCACATGAAGGGCCATTTTGTGATCTCATGTGGAGTGATCCTGAAGATATTGAAACATGGGCAGTCAGTCCACGAGGAGCTGGTTGGCTTTTTGGCTCCAGGGTCACATCTGAGGTAATACGATCCGGGATCTTAATTAATTACTTTAATATTTTTCCTGCTACTGATGTATATCTTTTTCAAAACCTTTTATTTTTTTCCCCCTTTCTTGCAGTTTAACCACATAAACAATCTTGATTTAGTTTGTCGAGCTCACCAACTTGTACAAGAAGGTCTGAAATACATGTTTCAAGATAAAGGCCTTGTGACTGTAAGTCTCTGAACCTTTTTCTGTTCTTGTTGTTGGTCAACAATATTAACAGTTAGATGAAATGGTTCTTAATTTTGCAGGTGTGGTCTGCTCCAAATTATTGTTATCGTTGTGGAAATGTTGCTTCTATATTGAGCTTTAATGAGAATATGGTGAGATATTTTACTAGTTGGCATGCTGTTGTGTCCATTTGGTGATCTTAGTAACTGAATAGCATCCTGTATCATGTCTGTAATGCTCTAACAATTAGCATGTGTCACTGTCACTGATTCATCTAGACATGTTTGTTTTCTATTATTAGAAGTTACCTGTGCATGTCTGAGTTTGACCATGTCTGTGTAAGAGGACCATTCATCTTCATGATAGGGGACATGAATTTCTAGAGATTTGTTGTAGTTTGAAATATGATACTTATGACATCTTGCAATGCTAAAGTACCTTGTGTCTGCGGAAATTTAAAAGTAAAATACTAATAATAATTTATCAATAAATGAATCAAGAAAGACTGAATTAATTAGCAGGTAGCAATAGAGGCTTCTTGGATCAGAGCAATGTGGACTGTTATCAAATTGCTTTGGCTATTAAATATAGGGTCTGTGAGTAATTTCCAAATGTAGTATTGGTGCTGGAAGTAGAATGCATAGGCGACTATTTTTCAAGCCAAATAAATAAAAGAGCTGTCCATGAAGTTTTCTATCATGTTAATAAGATTTGTGTGACCAAGCTAAATGCCAAGGCATGCTTCAAACATCTAAATATGTTGTTGGCTCTTACAGTTAACAGTTGGTCCCAGTCCTTTTTGGTTCCTTGAGAGTTGATATAGTGACAACATTGTGTATCAATTTCTTTCTTACAGTTTGGTCTTTCTCATTCATATGCTCCTTTTTCCTATTCATGCTATATATACATGGTAGGGAAATTATCCAAAATAGCCATTTTTTATTTGCCTAACTAGCCTTTTTCATAATTCTTTAACCAAAAGGCCAAAAATAAATGGACAAAAATACCCCTGAAGCAGAAAATTTAACATTTCTTTCTTTTCTCTCTCTCATTCATTCTCTTCTCTTCTTCTATTTTCCTGCAAATTTTGAGATACTGTTTTTGATTGAGCATTTTATTTGTTTTGGTTTGATTTGCCAGAATTTTTGTTTGATATATATTTTTTTGCTCAGAAATTTGTTGGAAATGGATGAAAATTTGATTTTGGAGGGGGAAGTTGTGGGTTTTGGCCACCAGATATAGGGGTGTGTTTGTAATGTTTTGAAAAATTTTGTAATTTATAAAAATATTTAAGGATCTATTTGTTATATTTTAAAACTTTTTACTAATTTTTATAATTAATAAAATTTTAGGAGTTACAAATGAAAAAACCAATTTCGGCCTCCACTTGTGTTTATCTAAATCAAAAAATTTCACCCTCTTTTTTTGATCTTCTTTCAAATTTCTGGCTAACAACATTTTTCCAAACACAATAAAACCAAATCAAAATGAGAGAGACTAGAAAGAAAAGAAGGAAAAGAAAGAAATTTTATGATTTGGTTATAAGGACATTTTTGTCTACAAGTATTATGTTTGGCTTATTTGGTTAATAAAATATGAAAGAGATTATTTTGGTAAATTAATTTTTAGAAGTGATTAACTTTAAAAATTTTCTTATATATAGCCATATTGTCTTCATTGTGTGTGTCAATTTCTTTCTTACAGTTCGATCTTTCTCATTCATGCTCTCCTTTTTCCTATCGATGCTACATTCCATACGTACATGTGTGTGTGTGTGTGTGTGTGTGTGTGTAGTTGACATTATTTGCCAGATAAATATGCATGATATTCCAGTCTTTTGTTTTACTTGAATCCTTATTCAAACCCTACATGAAATTAATTGCTATAGGTAATTCCATTATCATTGATATGATTATATATATTTGAATTCGCACTTGCATTTAACTTGCAAGGGGAAAAAAGCGAAGCAGGATGTAGTCCCACTACCTTGTTCTTTTGCAGATAGCAACATGCCTAAATCATCGTGTACATTATCACCACTCTTCATTGCTTCTAGACATTTATATAATGCATATTTACCTTCTTGCACTGTTATTTCTTAAGGAGCGGGAAGTGAAGTTTTTCACTGAAACGGAGGAGAACAACCAGATGAGGGGGCCCAGAACAGGAGTTCCATACTTCTTATGATGAAAGGGAATTATCTGCTGCACTACTTGTATAATTGTCCAAGTACAACAAGCATTGTGAGTGGTTGTTGATGACCCTGAATATGTTGTTACGTGTTTGAAGGTGGATCTGAGGTTTGCTTGACTGAAATTTTCAGTCTGGTCCAGGCTGCTTTGGGAAGCTGTAGGCTGTACTAGAGTTGATATATGATATTATCAATTAGTGTCCATTTCATTTCCAATATGTTCCCTTTTGAATTCATTAATCAACTATTCATTAGAGTTGCTGTATTTTTCGCCATATGTCCATAGTGATCAACAATCATTGCTTTTAATATTAATACTCAAAACTTAGATTTCTGGAGTTGATGATGCTGTTTTTAACAAGGCATCAATGCTTTGCATAACTAAATGACTTGTCTAAGACCAAAATATGCAGCCTTGAATGGACACTGATGTAAACGTAACCCGTGCCTTCTGCCCTCCTAATAATTTTGCCATAGGAGTCCTATGGTTGTGTCCAGGGAGTCGCAGTTTGCCAAGCTCTGCACGGCTAGCCTCTTCTTTGTTCTCTTCGTCTGGATGAAGGTGAAACAGATGTTTAGCTGGCGTTTCCTCCATTGTCAGGATGTTAACAAAGTGCTGTAAATGGCTTCCAATCCTCTTCTACCTTCTCCGTACTTCACCATCTGTTGGAGTTAAATAATCGCAATCAGATTGAGCAGATTAGATTTCCCAGTTCCATTGGGTCCAACAATGACCACGCGAGTCCCCATATCAATGCCTACATAGACATTAGACAGCTTAAAGTCCTCACGGTTTGGATAACTGAATCTAACTTCAATAAGCTGTAAAAATCGTGGTGTGAGCGTGTTAGGTTCAGGAAAATGGAACCCAACGGTGTAATCCTTCCACTTATTTGGGACTTCTGTCGCGGCTTCATCCTCATCAACTTTGCCCTTAACCTCTTTGGCAGCTCGAAACTTTTCTCGATCCCTGACACTCGTCGATTCCCACTCCTTTTGGCAGCTTTCATTTGCTTGTATATTTCAGCCTTCTTATTCACTTCATTACGACGTTGCTCAAACCCACCCTCAAAATCATCAAAATTACCGCGCTAGAATTGGAGTTTCCGGTCACGTGAATGAATGATATTAGGGCAAACTGTGTTCAGGTAGTCCCTGTCATGTGAAACAACCCCCAAAGTTTTCTTCCACCGGCACAAGTATTCCTCCAACCAGAGAACTGCCCTTCCGTCAAGATGGTTGGTAGGTTCATCAAGCAGCAAAAGAGTTGGCTGCATGAAAAGCGCTCGAGCAAATAAAATTCTTATCCTCCAGCAACCGCTAAGGACTGAGTGGTACGGCCCTGCATATCCTCGGAAAAGCACAACACGGCTAAAATCTTTGATGCCTCCTTAGCTTCAGCAGCATCAGTACCCAATAGCTGTAATTTCTCATACAATTCAGCAAGTTTGTCTGCCGTGTAATCAGCATTATAACTAGTAGTTCTATTTTGCAAGACGCACTTCTTCTCGAAGTTTGACAAGTTCTTCTTTTGCTGAAACTACCTCCTGTTCAACCAAAAGCACACCAATATTTTTGGGCACCGGAATCTTCCTCCATGCGAGGAGCTTTAATAAGATACTTACCCGTTCCGTTATGTCCAACCAAACCATAACTCTTCCCATGAGATATCCTCACCGATGCATTGTTCAGAAGTTCTTTGACATGAGCGTCAGATTCATCTTTCCCCTAAATGACTGAAGTCCGGCTTCCAATGACAACAGTAAATGCTTCATGATCATCTTTAGGGACCTCTTGTTTTGCCTGCTCAGCAGCATGAGCAGCAAGAAGCGCCTTGTTTCGGCGCTTTTTTCAGTTCTGTCTGTAATGGAAAGTTTAAAGGGCTTCAGCTCAGGCCTCTGCTGATTGGATCGGTTGTGTATATGATTTTCTTGTTGCTTGACAGACGCATCTTCATCATCAAATGAAAGAAGTTTAATGCCATCAACATAAGATGAAACTTTTGGGGCAGCTTTGAGCTTGTGCTTGGATTCACCAGATATATGGTCCACTCTGGCCAGCATTGCAGAACTGGAAGTTTCCCTTTTCTCCCATCTTTTAGAAGTATCTTTGCTGCTTGTCTTAAGCATTGTGGCTACACCAGCCTCCTCTGCTTTCTTCTTTCTCATTACAGAAACAAAATTATTTTCTGAACAAGAGAATAAGAATTTATGAATGAGGGTTTAAGTTAACCCAGTTTTAGAATCTATACTCCTTCACGTACAAGTTCTGATCCAAAGCAACTAGAAAACAAGAAATTATCGACAACACAGAAGAGAATTAACCTTTTATTTGATTGAAGCACCAAAAAGGTTGGATTTTGAACTGAAAAGTCAGCCGCTACATGTATAATTACTTGAAAGTAAGAATCATTCAATTTTCCTTCTATGAATTTCTTTGTTTAAATAAAAAAAAATCAATGAGATAGATGTAAAATAATATATCTACTAAATTTATTCAACAGAATTAGATAATTATAAAATTGAACTTTGTTGTTTAAAAAAAAAAAATCTTATTTCTTATTTCTTATTTCATATTTATTCTTATAATTTAAATTGACAAACAATAATTTCGAAGTATAAATATTCGTAAATTTCAAATTACGAATATTAACTTTAACTTCTTATATTAGAAAATTTGTATGATTAATATGTAAATTATATATTAAAAGCAAACGATTTTTATTTTTTATTTTTACTAATTTTTAATGTTTGTTAAGCTATAGTGCAAGTTCATAGTCAGTGTATGGCGCATGCACGTGCCTTTTAACTAACTGTTCAATTGTTAGTTAATATTTCTGTTATGCAATTTTGGCGCCAATCCCTTCCTTCCTTTCATGATTCTTCTTCTCCAGATTCATCCACAAATTTTCCCCTGTACATTTTCTCTCTTTTTTCCAAGATAGTTATATCATTTATTTCCTTTCTTCATCTTCTCTGCTGATTGCTCATCCTTTTTTATCGTCATCATCAATCGAATTAGCGAACAATATGTCGTCGCCTCCAAAGTTGAGGCCACGGTCGCGATCGCAGTCGCTGTCGGGGTCGAGGAAAAGGGTCGGCGCCGGGGGCAACAAAAAGGAGGAGAAATGGCTGAAGAAGTTCAGAGACGAGATAGTTGACTACTACTACTGGTACGGAGACAACTCTCGAGATTCTAAAGTCTGCCATCACCCCAGCCTCGAAAATACCGTCATGTCCCAAAAAATCTGGTATATTTCACTACCGCCACATTACGTAAATCGTGAGATATTCATCAGTAGAATTCATTTAGAAAGTAAAACCATATTTCGGGGTTGGCTCTTTTTTATGGTTTATAAAGTTTATGATAACTTTGTCTTCGCAACTGGGTATTATGAATATGATAACTCTGTTTTAGGAGTGAAGAAGCTCGAGAAGAAGAGTGCTAAAATGAAGGAAATTATCGATGTGGATGATATAACTGCTCCGGTTCGTCTAGGTTTTTATTATTTCTATAAAAGAACTCTCAAGGGAAAGCCATATGTTCATTACGGCTCCATTGTACATATGTATTGTGAGAGTATGACTCGTCTCCCAGAATAAGATTGTAATATTGAATTTAATCAATTGATTTCTCCCATTTGCATTAGTTTCTAATCACTTGACAAGCTTGGTAACTGAGTGGAGCCTCTTATAGTTAATACTATTATTTGAGTCCTTACTAGTTTAGGCTTTTGTGTCAAGCAAGAGGTAACTTAACATGTTTCACAAATCCTGAAACATTTGGAAACTGTTTTGGGGACAAAGAAGATTGAGGGTGAGTTATTTGCTGGGTTGAGAGGAAGAATTAAGGAGGATGACATATCGGTTCTGGTACGAAGAGGTTCTTATTATTATTACTCCAGGACGATGGATGGTAAGGAGCACATTCACTGTTGTAGACGATTGATACCAAACCGTAAAGATCCTCCTCCTGTGAATGATGTTATGGAAACCGGTCCTATTGCTCTCCCTGAGCATGTGATCATGGCTAAGAATGCTAAGGGAAAATATCATACTTATCATAGAATTGGTGCCTACATGGTTTATAGAGAAGTTTTTTTGTATTTCAATCATGTGTTTTCCATGTGTTTGCAGTTTCTGATAACTGGTTTTGTAGGCTAGCCCGAAGGTAAGCTGGGAACATGCTAATGGAGATGAAATATGCACTGTGTTTGTTATTGACATGGAGACTGAAGCTCACGTGGGGAAACCTCCAGTTGGAGTAACTGGATGTCTTCAATCGGCTGGTAATGAAGCTTTAGCTTCCATCGCAAGGCATGATATCCATTGGCCTCATGCGGTATATGATTTTTCTGCTCAATGCCATTTAAGAAAATTTTGCGAGAAACTATTGATTGTAGCCCATATTTGTAAACATTTTCAGTTTCAATTAGTTGTTACAAAGGGACAATTTAAATGCATAATGGAAAATCAACTGTTATAATACACGGGATAAGGATTTTTTTTCTCATTCTTTTCTATCCTTAAACTAATTTTTACTTGTTAAAATCTTAAAAAATAATAAAAAATTTGAGTCAAAATAAAATTCAACCCTTCATTCTCTTTTATGTTTATGTGTTACTAGATTCTTAAAAGTCAAGGATAAAATACCAAGAGAGAATTATTGTCCTAATATATGATGAATGTACGAGTATAATTCTATTTAAGGTTTGTCTAGTGTACATACAATAAATCCTTACCTTTTAGAGTACGAGGACAAAGTTGCTTATTTCCACCATCCTGCTGTTATTTTATGTCAATTGATAAATGGCTTCTCCAATTCCATCGACTTGTTCATTTAAAGCTTCTGTGCAAAAGAGGAACATGTTAATAGAACATTTTTCTGAACTTGGGTGAATTAGAAATGTGTTCCTCACCTTGTCTGTTTCTTTGTTAGAATCAACTGTGGAACATGCTTCTAGCCTTGTTTTCTTGTGCTTGATTTCGATATTCTGCATTGTCCTTTGAGCATATGTTTGTTTGACAAAATCTTCCTGAAGTTATGTATAGTCTGGAGTGCTTTGTCATTACTTAGATATGATCCTATTTCTTGAAACCCTTGGTTATTTATTGTTCTCCTTATTTATGGTACTTGCTCCCTCTCTGGTTCTAGTGAATTGCATCTACCATGAAATCTATTTTCTTTTTATAGTTGTCATGATTATTATCACATGGTGTACATCTATATTTTCTGTCTTCAACATGTTGCCGTTTAGATGAATTTTTGCATCACCACAGAGATGTAGTGATTGGCTTTTAACTGTGCAGAATGGCAAAATATTGATTTTAGCTGTTTTTCTTATCTCAGATTGAATTCTGCAACTCTTCTTGTTAGCTAATTATAGTGATGGTTTGGGATGATTAATGATAATAGGCTTGGTTACATAAGTTAGGAATGGGCCAGAGAAATAACACCTGCCTTTATCATGTAAAGGATGATACCTTTTCTCTTGGTTTTGAAGCTTCTGAAGCCAAAAAAATAAACAAATAAAAGGAAAAAGAAATTGTTCATTGCATCTGAAATCAAACTTACGAGGTGTCTTTTTATCTCGATGTTTCTTGGCCTGGAGAGCTTAACCTCACGTAGTAGTAGTAGTAGTTGATGCATCAATCTGTCACTTGTCAGTTCTTATTTCCGGTAGCTAAAGTTGAAGATAAGCAAGTCCACTGGAACTTTAGTAATCAAGCCCAACGTTCAACAAACAAAGTACTTGTTGAATTTACAAGAGCAAAACAAATGACAGCAGAATTAGACTACGCAAAAAAGTTTGTTACAAGCTTTGGCAGAGCAGAGCACACCAGCATGATCGAATGGTTTTCTCCTTAGCAGAAGCGAAAACATTCATTGGTGATTACTTCTGTTAGGGTTTCTTGTACAACATGACTTTATGGCAACATTACCTTTTGATAACATTATATATACTTACCTTTCTCAGTTGTATATTTTAGGCTGTATACTTTTTCATTGAAATCTGAATAGAAAACAAGAATTCAAGCTGTATTTCTTCAACTCTCATAGGGCAAAGGTAACAGTGAACTTAAAAGTTTGTTCTATTGCTGATTACATTCATCAATTTATGGTTGTTTATGGCCTGTAATTTTATTAGAATATGCTGGCTTCACGTGTATAAGTTCCATTTCTGGTGTAAAGAAGATTGAAACTGTAAGTATGCGAAGAAGGTCAAGTTATAGTTTTCTGATAATATACATTGACGAAGTCATTTGATGTCAATGAACAGTGTGATCACCTTCTCAAAAAGAAAATTTTATGAACACTAAGTTGTTAGGATGTCTTGTGCATTCATTAATTTCTATTTTGTGGGCAGAAATGAATCACTGCATTTTTATTTTGTTTCCATCTGGATTAAGTTCTTTGAGCATCTGACTAATTCCTAACATGCACACGGGAATTTCTATTCAATGTCACTCGTCCTTTCTTTTGTATTGAGCTATTTGTCTACCTGTAAGCACTCTTGTCCGCTATTCATTTGGGTCCTGGGTCCTGTAAGCACAATTGTGTTACTGAAAGGAAGTGGACCGGCGCTGCAGATGGTATGCAGATTCATATATCCATAGTTTATTGGAAAAAACTTGTGAAGCTTGATGGATCAGATCCATTACTACTTTGTGGCTATGGTTCATGTGAGGCAATACTGAAATTTATGCTGCAGAATATTTGTGGACTGGATGTATTAGTGGTTTTGTTGGACCTTATCTTCTATTTGTGTTACTTGGGTTATATTATTGTCTTCAGCAAGCAAATTTTAATTTGAATCCCGTTGAGACGTCACAATCTAGTGTAATAAGTTGTCTCGAATCATGAAATCCGTTAATACATTGGTAAATTCACTGATGCTTGTATCATCTATTTAATGCTTTATCTGAGCTTTCTTTGTGCTTAAACTTGTGTTGTGAACAGATTTGCTCGGCTCCTAGTATCTCGGCATCTCAACTTTCTTTATTAGATCGTGGTTTCATCGCTCATGTTGGGGGGGGTGGTGAAATTGGAAGGCCGTGGTATTAAAATGGGAAGTTCTTAAAATAAAATAATAATAATAATAATAATAATTTTACTGATTTGATTTCTTTGTGCAGGGCATTTAATGGATAATCCATACCGTAGAAAGAAAAACTGTATAATCTGGGAAAGAATGCCCGGGGAATGCGTATTGGTGCTGTCCTTAACATGAGGCTCGATCTGTTCAAGGCTGCAGTTGCTGGAGTTCTATTTGTTGATGTGTTGACCAAAATGCTGGATCAAACTATTCCTCTTACAACTTCAGAGTGGAAGGTGTTGTGTATTTTCCCCTTTTAAGATTTTTTTTTGATTCATATTAAGCTTTAAAGTAGTGTGCTGATGTGTTGCTTGTAAATGAATTCTTTTCATAACAACAGGAATGGGGTGACCGTCGGACGAAAGAATTTTACTTCTACATGGAATCATATTCCCCCGTTGATAATGCAATGTGAGTACTCCATAATTCTGCACCATCTCCTTGTATTCTGATCAGTATCCTTATTTGGTCAATTCACTAGTTGTTTTTTTATGCTTAACGTTCAATCTACTTCCTGCATTTCCCCACCAACTTGATCGGTATTATCTTGAACAGCCAAATCTTCTTCACATCATTAGTCATGCCAACTTGTTCGGCACACTTTGTAGTCGCCATCATGACCAAACAAGAGTATTATGTACTGAATGCATAATGCCATAGGATTGGATGGGGAAATCCATTTTTCCATTGGTTGCAACAACAAAAAATAACTTGCCCGGAAATTAGGTATAAATGCAATGTTCTTGTTATTGTAGACTTTGAGAAGCTCCGAGAATACGTCTTCACGTCTTCCTTTTTGTTGAAAGCTCTGAATATGGTTGGGTTCTGAGCAAAGCTAATAAACCAAATGCCCATGGCAGATGCTGCAGATTGCTAATTGCTTGTTACTCAAGATCGGCAGCGTGGATGGATTGTGGTAAGAGCTGCGTCACATTTTAGAATGCGCTACTTAACAGGGAATGTCGGGATCTATTTAATAAATCATACAAAAATTAGGGATCTAGATATTGTTATCCCTACAAAAGTATTAGGCTAATTTCAATTTGCCCTTTGGTGTCTTGACAAATATAAAAGCACTTTTTAAATTTTTGCAAGTTATCAACACGCCCCCACTCTGTCATCTTCCATTGATATTGACGGATTCAAGGATAAACAACACAAAATTTTTCTTTTCTTGTCTTCCTTCCGTCCGTCTGGAGTCACCCTTGATGAAAGTAGTGGCAAGGTGACAATCAGAGACCGCCGCCACAGCGTTGCTCGACGGCCTCGCATGAGCATGACTGCATGCGTAGCCACTAAAAGGTAGCTCCTGCGGCCTCCTGTGACCACGTCTGATTCGCCACTGCGAGACTTCGTACCCCCTATTTCAATATGCCTCGTGGGAATTTGATTTTACATGATTGTTGTGGATATCAACTTGCATGCTTGTCTATTATTTCTCTAAACAAATTTATACTAACTACTAGATTTCATTGACACTCGTTTTACAGAGCAAAAATGTACTTCTAAGATGGAGGCGTACAGTACAGATGACTGACGGAAGAAAATGTACTACCGATTAGGTAATTATGAATAAGAAAAGGGAGTAATTTGCAATTAACCCATAATATTACAGCCATTAATTAATAGTTGTAATCTATATAAAGGGCAGAAAAGAAGAAAAATGCTTCGTGGATCGTTTTGGAATCATATTCTCATAGGCGCGGGCGGCTTGCTTTACCTCCCGCGGGTGCTCTGCTCACCATCATTATCACTGTTGTCCGTCTCGAAAAGATCAACGCCCGCGATGTCGTCACAGTTGCAATTACCGCCACCGCCGGGGGCGAAGAAGGTGGAGCACAAGATGGAGATGTTCGGAGACGTCAGAATTGACAACTACTACTGGCTTCGAGACGACACTCGCTCCGATCCCGATATGCTCTCTTACCTCAAGCAAGAAAACGAGTACTTCGACGCCGTCATGTCTGGTGTGTTGCATTTTTGTATTAAAAAAATTGATCTTTTACTTCAAAAATTCAATCTTTTTCTTAATTGCGAATCATCTTATTTACTCTGTTATCTTGTGGCTGCATTGTGTATGTTGTGGTAGTTTGACTCGTATATTGGAATGAGATTGTAATGTTTTTTTGTTTTATTTTCAAAATCCGAAAAATATATCTGCTATTGGGACTTTTTTTTTCTTTTTATTTTTTCCTTTTTAGAATTAAAGGCAATAAAAATTATTTGCAATCCTAGTGTTTTGAAGAAGTAGAAGAATTTTGTGTGTTTCACAATTTTTTTTTTATTTCTTTTTGGAGATGGGATGTGGTGAATGAAATGTTGGCAACTTGTTTAGGAACGAAAAAGATTGAGGAAGAGATATATGCTGAGTTGAGAGGAAGAATCAAGGAGGATGATATATCTGCACCAGCTCGCAGAGGGTCTTATTATTATTATGAAAGGACATTGGAGGGAAAGGAGTATACTCAGCACTGTAGACGATTGATCTCGAACAGTGAAGCTCCTCCCTCTGTGACTGATACTATGGAAACTGGTCCCGATGCTCCTCCTGAGCATATTATCTTGGATGAGAATGTTAAGGCTCAAGATCACGCTTATTATCACATCGGTGCTTTCCAGGTTAAATAGAGGAGTTACTATGGATAACATTCATGGGTTTTCAATGCGTTTGCAGTTTCTAATTGCTGGTTTTGTTTTGGGTTTAGGTTAGCCCGAATGGTAAGTTGGTCACATATGCAGAAGACACTAAAGGAGATGAAATATACACTGTATATGTCATTGATATAGAGACTGGAGCTCCAGTGGGGAAGCCTCTAGTTGGGGTAACTGGGCATGTTCGATGGGCTGGTGATGAAGATTTAGTTTACATCACAATGGATGAGATCCTTCGGCCTGACAAGGTATGCGATTATTCTTCTTAATGTCCTATTTTTGGTACTGTGTTCACTTCAACCAAGTTTGGGAGAAGATATTGATTGTAGACTACTTTATTTGTAAACATTTTCAATTTCAATTAGTTGTTTCAAAGATACAGCTTAAACATGGTGTTAACTAATTGCAATAATGGTCTGGTTTGATAAATAATAACAGGCGTGGTTACACAAGTTGGGAACAGACCAGTCGAATGATACCTGCCTTTATCATGAAAAGGATGATACCTTTTCTCTTGATCTTCAAGCTTCTGAGAGCAAAAAGTATTTGTTCATTTCATCTGAAAGCAAAATGACAAGGTTTGTCTTCTATCTGGATGTTTCTGAGCCGAAAGAGCTTATGGTATTGACATTTCGTGTAGTAGGTGTTGATACATCAGTAAGTCATCGCGGAAATCACTTCTTTATACAGAGGAGAACTGACGAGTTATTCAATTCAGAGCTGCTAGCATGTCCAGTGGACAATACATCTGAAACCACTGTTCTTATTCCACACAGGGAAAGGTAATAATGAACTTAATAGTTTGTTCTTGCAGATTGCATTTATCAATCACAGGTTGTATATGGCCCATAATGCTTTTTAGAATATGCTGGCTTTTTATTGATATTAATGAAAATAATGGTTTGAGTGTTTCAGTATTGATTACAAGGTTGTTTAGGTTGAGCATGCTCTAAATAACCCAATGAGGTCAGCATTGCAGGCCACCTTGCAGCCATAACTTGACTACAAGTCCCGTGCTTCTTCATTAAATTTGACTTAGCATGTATTGATACTAAGATCGACATATGATCAAATCCCACAAAGAAAACAAGTGTCAATCTAGAAACTTAACTCAAACTTGGGTAAAAAACTCGACATCTTGTTGAAAAGTTATTGAAGTAATAATAATAATAAAAATGTTCTACTATGAGGGATGTAAAACTCTTTTATATGAAACCCTAAATACAAAATATCCCTAACTAACCTAACTAGGCCAAATTAAAAGACTATGGGCTGAAATAAAACAAAATAAAAATTAAAAATACAAAAGAAACAAAGTTTATTTTAATCTGTGACCTAGCTTTCAGAATTTCCTTGTCCTATCTGTAGTTGTTTTATAGAGCTAGTTTGGTCAGTCTTTTTTATTATAAATTTTTCCATCAAAAGTTAGTGTAACTTATACTCTTTCAATGTTTTTATTTTTATTTTTTGGCATCTAGGCTGTGATCCAGAAGCAATGATCTGTACAAATCTAGTTTTGGATTCTTGACCCTAGGTCTGGGTGGAACTGGCAAATTTAGGGCTAATTGATTTGTGGACTTTTTTTATGATCATCTGCTAGCAGATGGTTTATATCAATTTCATCTTTAAAATTACCTAAACCAGAAGAATTTCACTTTCCTTATTGTTTCAAGCGGAGGACTAGCACCGGGATATGTGACGCATGAAAAATTATCCATTCTTCAAATGCTAATTGGGAACCTGGTGTTCGGAGATATAAAATTTGTGACCTCTTAGACAACTGATGATCCCTCCTAGGCATGACATGTTAAAAACCACTCCGTTACAAATGGTCAATTGTCTGTTTTAGTTTAGATAAAATTGAAAAATAAATACATTCACCAGCATAAGTTCATAAAAAACACATGCATGTTTGTGACAGATGATTTGAGCCCCAAGAAAAGTCAGTGATCAATTAATTAATGTTGAATTTCTCATCTCTCAATAATCTGGCTTGATAATACTTAGGTGTTTTTATTATTGTCCAGCGTAAAAATTCAGGACATACAACTTTTTATTGATCATCTTGTTGTGTACGAGCGTGAAGCGGGTCTGCCCAAAATAACCATTTATCATCTTCCAGCTGTTGGAGAGCCACTAAAAAGCCTTCAAGGTGGCAATTCTGTTGAGTTTATTGATCCTATATACTCAATTGATCCATCAGAATCACCGTTTTCATCCAGCATTTTGCGGTTTCATTATAGTTCCTTGAGGACACCTCCCTCTGTATATGATTATGACATGAACACAGGGATTTCTGTTTTGAAGAAGATTGAACCTGTAAGTTCTGCGAAGAATGTCAAAGTTTTGTTGTCAAATAAAATTTGAGCTTTCCTGTTTCTTATCAAATGAATGAATAAAAGCTTGAGCTTTTATATATTGTATTTATTTTAGTTCCCTGCCTGTTTCTTTTTTCTTAATATTTGCTCAAATGTGGAGCAGACCAGAATCTATTCTTTAAAAATGTTGTTTAAACTAAAAGAATTCCTTTAAACTCAGTCAAGTTGTGATAACCTAGTTCAATGCTCAAATCTGGCCAAACAAGGGTTTTCTTTATTATTATGATGATCTAAAAGTTCTTATTGAGTCCACTACATTGTATTAGGCTTGCTCTTTGTATCCCACATTTTGTGATTTCATCAATTTATATTTTGCATATTTTTTATTCAAAATTCAAAAATTGCTTTTGAAACCATTAACTATTTTTTGAACCTGAAACCAATATTCATTCCTATAGAGACTAGTGGAAGTCTGGGCAATTGGTAGTCAATTTCTTTCTTTCCCTCTCTCTTTGTATGTCTGTCTGTCTATTTATATATCACCTCTATTCCATCCATTTTACAGTGTATATATTACCTTTATTTTTTAGAAAGTATTTGCAAAACTTTTACCTAGTTATTTAATGCCAATGAACAATGCTGTTATTATCACATCCTTAAAAGAAAAATTTATGAACACTAAGTTAGTGGGATGTCTTATGCATACATTTACGTTACTTTGTGGATGGAAATGAATCAAGTGGTAGTTGCATTTCTGTTTTGTTTTGCACTTCACCTATTTACTTTCAGCATCTGACATAGTGCAAAACTTGCCTATAGGAATTTATTTTTAATCTCATTGATTTTTTCTTCTATGCATTGTCCTTTGTGTTTCACATTCAGTGCTCTTGTCCACTATTCATTCAGGTCTTGGGAGGTTTTGATGCAAATGATTATGTTACTGAAAGAAAGTGGGCCGGTGCTTCAGATGGCACCCAAATTCCTATATCCATTGTTTATCGGAAGAATCTTGTGAAGCTTGATGGATCAGATCCACTACTACTTTATGGATATGGTTCATATGAGGTAATATTGAAATTTATGGCACAAAAAATTTGTGAACTCATGTGTCAGTGATAATCTTAATATTACTTTAAGGTATTTCTTTGTCTTCTGCTAGAAAATTTTAATTTGAATGACCTATTGAGAAGTTGCTATCTAGTGTTATTAATCGTTATTTCCAATCATGAAATTATTCAGTGCTTTGGAAAATAAGATGTTAGGTATTTACACCTTTTTTTTTTAATCTTTTTCTTTCTCCTTTTTTGATGTCTTTTTAGTTTACAGGCCTGCATTTTTGTGCGCAGATATTGGCCTTCTATTCATGTGGTGTCAGGTTACTTGATGCTTATAATTTTTATGTAGTACTTTATCTGAACTTTCTTTGTGCTGAATCTTGTGTTGTGAATAGATGTGCGTAGATCCTAGTTTCTCAGCATCTCGACTTTCTCTGTTAGATCGTGGTTTCATTTTTGCAATTGCTCATGTTCGTGGGGGTGGTGAAATGGGAAGGCTGTGGTATGAGAATGGGAAGTTGTTGAAGAAAAAAAATACTTTCACTGATTTTATTGCAAGTGCTGAGTATTTAATAGAAAATCGATACTGTACAAAGGAAAAACTGTGTATTAATGGAAGAAGCGCTGGGGGATTGCTTATGGGTGCTGTCCTTAACATGAGGCCCGATCTGTTCAAGGCTGTAGTTGCCGGAGTCCCATTTGTTGATGTGCTGACCACAATGCTGGATCCAACCATTCCTCTTACTACTGCTGAGTGGGAGGTATTGTATTTTCACTTTTAAGATTCTAAATTTTATTCAATTAAACTTTGGAATGGTGTGCAAGTTCAGTAGATATTTAGCATATTTTTTCCAGGCTCATTTGTATACTATTGATCTTTTGACTGGAATAGGAGACAATTCAGACATTGATCTTCCCAATCAAGCAAAATAAAGAAGAAAGCGTCATATGTGAATTCTGCAGTAATAGAAGCCCAAATTGACACTCAGAGCTGCACTTTTGATAAATCTAAAAAAAATACTTTTTTAATATATCTTAATGACTGTAAATAATTCTCTACTATTCCAAAATTTGATGCCTTAATTCTTACCTGTATTATAGTGTGATGCTTTTAGTATTTTATTTCCATAGTTTATTCAAGATCTTCATTGACTTTCAAAGGCTGCTGCTGTGGATTTTTTGATGCTTTTTATTCCAAGTGTTGGTGCTCATATGTTTTGGTGCTCATATGTTGCTTTGGGAATGAAATCTTTTGTTACTACAGGAATGGGGTGACCCTCGAAAGGAAGAGTTTTACTTTTACATGAAGTCATATTCCCCTGTTGATAATGTGAGTACTGCATAACTCTACACCATCTATTTGTATAGTTGATTAGTTTTCGTTTTTAATACTAGGCTATGGGCTCGTTGCCCTGTTTAAATTGTCTAATTTTTGAATTTTAGTCAATTCTCCAAGTTCTTGTTATGCTTGTGCGCTGACATGTAACTTATTCTACACAGGTCAAGGCCCAAAATTATCCTCACATTCTTATCACAGCTGGTTTGAATGGTAAGTGCAAAGTCCAATCTTTTAATTTTCAAACTAAAAATCTGTTAATCATCGCAGAGTAACTGTTTCAATGTCAGCATTTTATGCTAAAAAGTGAAGAGGTTGAAACTGCATTAATGCATTTCTTCAAAATCCACACATCTTATTGAGTGGCACCTAAGGCCAGCTTTTGGGAATAAAAATGTTTGTCAGATGTTTTATAGCTGCAATGTTTTTCATTTGCTACCTGGTTAGCTAATATCTATTTTAGTTGAGGTGTTGTGCCCACTTCAGGATTGTGTGGCTGTCTCAGTGATTTCATATTTGTAAAGGCAAAATCTTTACCAGAGTCCACTCTTCCCCCTAATGCTTCAATTTGCTGTCTCAGAGAGAACTTTACCTTTCTAGGGACCTTATATCATTATGCTTCTTCCTATTAATAAAAAGAATAATTTTAAACTAACTTCTTATATTCACACCATTGGTTAGCTTGACAAAAAGATTCAAAAAAGTGTTGATATTTTACCATCGTATTTTCTGGCATACGTAAATGGAACATGATTTGATTACATGGATATTGGTTACTAATTCAGTATATAGGAGCTCATGTAAACTTTTCAATGCAGTATTCATAAAATTCATACAATTGATACCATTTTTAGAGGATCTTACAGTTGGTTTCATAATGGTAACTAATTTCAAAATTTTCCTTTGCATACCAAATTTAGCAGGGTGAGTGATGTTAGATTTTCCATATTTGATGCTGGCATTACTTCCATTTCCACGCAATCTAATCTCTGGTTTATTACTACAGATCCACGTGTTATGTATTCAGAACCTGCAAAGTTTGTGGCGAAACTGAGGGATATGAAAACTGATGACAATATACTGCTATTTAAATGTGAACTTGGTGCTGGCCATTTTTCAAAGTCAGGGAGGTGTGCTACTCATTTTTAAGTTTTATTAGCCAGGCTTTTTTGTTTTTAGATTTTTTTTTTAATGAATTTTGATATAAGTGTATATTAGGAGTCAAAGGTAATTGATGACCCATGCTTACAGGAAATTGAAATTATTGGTAATTGGCAAATATGGCATCTCAAATACTATGAAATGTTTTGGACTGAGTGAAGAGTGTGTGTGTACATATATCTGCTACTTCAGGATTTGACGCCTCCAAGGGTTGTTGACAATGTATTTCACTACCCATATCTCTGCTTGGATCTGTGATATTAGATTTAATTATGTGAAGTAAGAAATGGTTTAAAATGTTGATAATCTTGAATGTGTGATGTGGTTCAAAATTTGCTTGGCAATAATTTAGGGTATATTCAAGACGATTGTGCTTCTAGCTAACTTTGAAAATACAACTAAAGTGTTTGGTAAATACCCACTTTTACTTATCAGCTAATGTTTATAGCTTAATCTCTCACTTATACTTGATATCAGTGATTTCGCAACATTTTAATGCCAACATACCCCAAGTTTCTAATTTCTCTGAAACATGGCACTACAACTATAAAGTCTCCACTTGCCTTGCTTTCATTTGATTTTTAGTGGGTATTATCTTATTTGGCAATCTGTTTTATATGGTTCGTCGCCAACTTAATCTGTAATATTTTGAACTGCCCAATTATTTTTCAAATTACTTGTCATGACATCTTGTTTGGCTCCCTTAATCGTTCCATTTATCATTGTTATTATGAAATAAATATATAATGCTATGTCAGTGGGAAATCCATTTTGCTATGGGTTGTGACAGCAGATATAACTAGCCACCAATATTTCTGTGCTCCCACATTATTCTTCTTGTGACCATCTCTTTATGGTCGTGGTTAACTACTTCATGGTTAAGTAAATATAAAAGCAATGTTTTTTTCATTGCAGATTTGAGAGGCTCCAAGAAGATGCCTTCTCGTATACTTTTATGTTGAAGGCTCTAAATATGATTCCTGGCTTTGGTTGTGGGCAGAGCTGATGAACCAAATGCCCAGCAGAGATGCTGCAGGCTACAGTACGAACCCTCTCCAGAGATACAACTGTTACTCTTGATTTTTTTATCGTTCTGAATGCTGAATGATTTTCTTTTCTCCCGTCATGTAATGCTTGGAGTTTGAATACTCTTACACTGCTCCTTTTCTAATTTTAACTCCTGACAATATTCTCAGCAATTGTTTGTATGCTGAGGACTACTTGCAATTTAATCGAAACCTTGATTTGCTGCAATCATATAATAGCATTATTATTCTAATATTAAACTTGGCCTAACCGTACCCTTTGGATCAAAAAAATAAAGAGATCGAGTAAACAACTCGAAATGTCTTCAGTAATGCATTTTCCTTTTAAAACCTGGTATCTTCTGCGTCTTTCATTTGTTCTAAAGAAGATTTATTCAAATAGAATCTGCCAAACAGAAAGCTACTGAGATTTAAACAGCAAATAAGCATAACATATTAATATTCCTCTGTCAATTGTTTTATCTTTCCTATCATGTGATACACTTTGTACTTAAGTTTTCAAGGTTCACCTGGGTAAGTGAGTGGCAAATTTTGGCCTTTTCAGTTTTCATTCCATGAGGGATCCACTAAAGGAAGCTGGTAATCATCAGGCTTTAAAGACAGCAAATTCTGGCAATGCTGGAGCTTTCTGTAGAATCCTGGTGCCAAAAACAACATTGCTCAGTATATTGTAAACATGATCTATCAGCCAACAAATTGGTAACAACACACGTACAGGGGCTACTCTCTGTCACGGGCCAAGCAGTTACCAAACCCAAAACACTGACTCATCTTTTAATGGATATGAATCGTGACACATGGCAAGCCGGCCATGAAAATTTTGGAAAAACACAACATTTTTGCTTCCAAGTAAGCAAAGAAAGAAGACTAAATGTTAATCGCAGTATCGACAAACTTACATTTCATGATTGTGAAGGTCTGTTTTTATTTGCAGCCTGGTTGAAATGTTTTTCGGAATCTTCTCAGAGAGGGGTACTTGCTAGTCCCCCAAAGAGGTGGATTACTGAACCAACAGAAAGTTGAGTACACAAAATTCAAGACCTTAAATATACATATCACCAACGGAGAGAGAGGGGTGCTCTACCGTGATAATGGAGGTGTCGTGTGGAAAGATTCACAAGCCTTCTTGCTTTCTTTCAGAAACTCATCTGCTGCTTGCAGATCTGCCACAGCCATCTCATTGCATCCTTCTGTTTTCCCCTCATCAAGGATTAAACAATGGAGATAGTATGCAGCCGCCTGGAATGTAAAAACTACATCACATTTCACACATTCTAATAGCTACCGTTCAATGGAAGCTAGTTTCCGGTGTAAACTCCTCAATCCATTGAAGCCGGAACAAAACCTCTGCTTGCCTTGAGAAACAAGTAACTAAATTTACCTTGGCCTCAACATATTTCCACTGAATGAAAAGCTTATGCTTTTCTCCCCATCCATTTGCTAGTGGGAGATCTACTATGTTTTCTTGGGCTTGCAGAATGTAAAATACATTAACAAATGGATAATTTTTTTAGTGAATATAATTCAAATTACACAGAGAAATGCCACCAGATACATGAAAAGGGAGAAATTTATTTATACGATGAAAATATAACAATTCAACTAAGCCAAAAGCAGATTAAATTAGAAAAATTATTTGATTTCATAAAGTGTTCGTCGGTTAGTACCTGATGCCAGTATTTTTACTAGCTCACATGCAAATCTTCGTTGCACTGCCAGTGTAGCTTTGACGTTATCAATTGCCATTCCTAGTTGAATATCAATGCCCAGCATTACGCAATGGATAAATATTATGCAGTAACGGAAAATAACCAAGGGCACCAAAATTCATATCTGTTACCTGGCCTAGAGCTTGCGGGCAAAAGGCTCGAAGCACTCCTTCGTCGAGGTCCACTGGTAAATCTTTCCTATAGCAGGAAAATAACTAGTTCAAGATCGAGATTGCCGGAAAATACTATGTTATCTGAAACTGTATCAGCAATTTTCAGAAGCAAGGAAATGTTTAGTGAACTTGAGTTCTGGAGGAAGCTGAGGGAGAACACTATTGACAGCAAAATCTAAATATCCGGCTGCTTTCAAGAATATATCAATTGAATCGCGTTTGCAGTCTGGTACAAATATCAGAAATGGTATCTTTTAGTGGGTGAAAGAGAAGTTTCAGCTGGTAAAGTTTCTCTGCTGCGACAACCGAGAATTCAAACTAGTACAGCAACATGTAATGGAATAAATAAACACCTTCTGCCGCTTTTGAGTGATAATCATCGGAAGATGTTTTGGGAAGAAGCAATAAATTGGCCTGGGATGGTGATAGCATGGTCATCATTTGCAAAACTGAAAGTATCTCATACCAAGAGTTTGACATTGTTGTTTCCTGAAAAGAAGGGATAATCTGTTATATACAAAGGAAATCCATAGAATTTTGTGCGCACTGAGAAATGAACTTGATTCTGGAATAGTAATCTGACCTGTGCTTCATCTTCCTGATTTAACCATGAGAATTGCAACTTATCTTGTAGTTGGTTTCCTGCATTATCTTGAAAGTTTTGTTCAACTTCCGTAGCAACCAAACCGAATTCAAAGAAAATAGATAAAATATTTCAAGTACGCACCATTTTCAACTAGCCCCATTAAGACTGGCAGGTACTCTTGCAGAGCCTGCTGAAGATCAGCCAGTGTTGATCCTCCTGCATAAACAACAAACCAATTGATGTAAGCATACAAAAATTCCAACAAATCTTGTAAGGGGATAACCACAACTTGACAAATCACCATGTTGTGTGGCTGTTCTTCGTGGTTTGGTAGACATGGGAGCTCCTTGTCCTGCCATGACAACGATCCTTTTTCTAAAAGCAGATAAACGTTCCACCAAGCTCCTAGATAAACCATCACCAATTGGTTCAGCAAAATCAACAGGTTTCGGAATCCTTAATCCCGGAACAAACACAGCAATCTCTCCAACATTTCTTGGTTTCCTTCTGTTTTCACCAGAAGCATTTGGTGTTGATATAAAGCAACCCATATCCTCAAAACTTAAATTTTCCTGAAAAATTCCATAACACGCAGGATAAACAACACCATAAGAAGCATGAGTAAAATGTCTTCTGGCAACAAGACTTATTCTTGGCCCAGTTCAGAGATGCAAGGGAAATTAGTGAAACTATTATAAACAAATCAGTGATGCATAGAAATAAATAATTAATTTAGTGCCAATAAACTCTTGGAAACATGCAAATGGACGCCTAAACACAATAGAAATTAACAAAAACCTTCGTGAGATTATGATATGACAGCCTTTTTTAACTTACAAGCACTTGCTTTTTTCCTTTACTTGGGTGAAACAATACATAATTAGCTTCACAATCACTGATTGTAGATGGATCCCGTAAAAGCTTGTGTCTGATTTCTGCATAAATGCTTAAAGCTAAGAAAACCCATATTCTCGAAGAACAAAAAGTCTAGAAAAGGAAGATACTTAACATATAGCTGCAGCCGTTACATATTGTAAAATTTTTGTGTTTTCCAAAAGTGTGATTGCTTTATTTTGCTTTTGCTTGGCTTTGCTTTGTGGCAACACGTCGCTGCGATGAGTGCATATAATTCACAATGTGAGTTTATTCTGTGCATATAGTGAACCAAATTTAAAAGGGAAAAACAAACAAACATTCCAAATGTAAACAGAAAGTAGACCCCATGAAAAGCAACTTGTTACAAATATCAACAACTTTAAAATTAAAATGATTCAATCAACGCACTGTTTGGTTGCCACGACATGATTAGAAAGCAATGGGAAAGAAAATAAATATCCATCTGATAGTTTTCTATAATCAAATCTAGGATAGGAAGAAAGAAAGAAAGAATATTACATCATGGTTGCTCTCCTTATAATGATTTTACTTCTTTATCTTCGTTCATGTTTATTGATATTTAATTTAAATACTTAAATTGTTTAATTAAAATGTTATCAGAAATTTTACTTTTTTAAAAAATTTAATTTCAAATTTCCATACCACATTTAAATAAATCGTCAATCATTTAATCACATTTGTTTATAAACTAACTTTCTTTCCTCCTTTCTTCCTTTCTTTTTTTTTTTTAACATAGACATTAATATATCTACTTGATTCTATATATATATATATATATGATTAAGACATTAAACAATTTAAACAAGTTCACTAAAGTCTGGGATATTTCAGTTTTTGTGCAAATGGGAGTATTTATTTAATCTAAATATTTATTGAATCAATGAGTCAAAGATCAATTTACAAGTCATTGTACATTCCAATAGCCCCCAATAGTTATAAGAAATTAAAGAAAACTAGTGTAAACCCTAATAATGGTAGTGAAATTTACCAATAATATAATTACAATTCTTTTAAATTACGTTAAATGATGCAACATATATGAGATGAGATGTATTTATTATAACCGATACCCAGACCCAGACCCCTTGTGCAACTATGCTAATAGCATAATCTATTATTCATCACGTGGTGTGATGTGAAATCGTTCACAATAAACTTTGTATGATATATTGCGTCATTTTCAATCAAAAGATGAAGGCATGCTCCCATTGTTAATTGTTTTGTTATTGACGTTACTTGAAACAAAATCACCTAGGGCCTTCATCATTGCGTACTAAATTGTTATTGTATATGTTTGTCATCATCGGCTTGGAAGCTTTGTTTTACACTATTTTTATTTAAGTGGCCAGCTTGGTAGGCTGTCAATATTTTAGGCAGCCGTCCCTTTCTTTCACCGAGAGTTGTGGTGTTTGTATTCACTTAATACAGCATCACATAATAATAAAAAATTGAATATAAAGTATAAAAAGAATATTATTTCTTAAAAATATTATATATGTAAATTTTAACGAACTAGATTTTAGACGAATACCTCTAAATTCACATCAACGTAAAATAAAATTGATTACAATAATTTTATAAAAAAAAGTACATGATTATTTTACAAATTTACTCATTAAGTTACAAGGTATCAAAAAGTTATTTAAATAAAATACTCATTAAGTATTCTTTAAAAAAAATTACAAAGAATACTCACTCTAATGATTTGACTTAATACCAAAATAGAAACTCAAAATTTTTGTTCTAAAATCGAATAAAGCTATATTTAGGTTCTTTGAATATAATATAATTTCATAATCTAAATTCTAATACTTTATAAAGTTGATATTATTTTAGATAAATTAATTAACTATCAACTATATTTTACTATATTTTTCTAAATTATATTTCTAGTTATATCACACTACCCTAAATGATTAAATTTGCAATTTTTCTTTATTCTTATCTCATTAGAAAATAAGAGATTGCATAGAAAATGTGTGATAATTTAAAATCAAAAATAATTGATAAGCTAAAAAAAATAGTTACCACTTGAAAATATTTCTCCGCGTTTAGTCTGACCTAGAATAATCAAATATATATAGCAGTGATATGTAAATCAAAATATTCCTTCTCTATTTTCTTATTTATTATACTTTCATAAATTAACCATATATTTAGTTAAAGTTAAAATTTATTTAAGTACTTCAAAAATTCTTATTTAAGTTGAAGGTAAAATAAAGTAAATTTTGAGTAAATATTTACGACTAATTTAACATATATATGACTGATATTCATCTATATTCATGCTCCTTTTAATTCGCAACAAATTTTAAATTTTTTTTTTAAAATTTGTCTCAAGCCCACTAAAAAATATACCGAATTGATTTTAGATCAGATATTGACAAATTTTGTGGGTGAAATTGACATTCTAGATAATTAGGCAGACAATATGAATGCCCGCCAATAATTGCCACACCATAATTGTTGTTAAATTCCATTGTTGAAAAGAAACAAGATGATGTGATCACAATTTTTTGTCAAAAGTAATTCTACTCTCCATCAATAATTTGTTACCATAAATAAATAAAAATAACCAACAAAATTATGTTAATCTTATCTCTTCCCTGCCTTCCAAATTTGAGGAGTCGATCCAATTCCTCTACGTCTCTTCTCGCATATATACAACGCTACCATCTCATCATCATCATCATCATCTTCTTCTTCTTCTTCTTCTTCCATTAGTAATCCTATCGCCATTAAAATTCACAGCTCTTTTTCCACCATGCCATCCGTACAACCCCACTATTTGGAAACCCTATTATACTCTGCTCGTCCTTTTCTTCGCGGTGAACTTGAAACCGTTGACGAGAACTGGCCTAATCTTGTTGCTGTCTTGCGTTCTGTCGGAGCAGGAGAGTGCTGGCACAAGCATGGAAGTTTTCTACAACATCTTGTTGATATTTATCGTGTCCTGACGATATGGAAAGCGCCGGACTGTGTTTGCCTCTGCGGACTTTTCCATTCAGCTTACTCAAACTCTTACGTTAATCTTGCCATATTTGATCCCAATACTAGTCGAGAAGTTGTTCGTGGACTTGTAGGTGATGCTGCAGAGAGGTTGATTCATTTGTTCTGCATCGTTCCACGGCAGCCTTTGATTCATGATGATCTCTTGTTCAACTACTCTGATCAAGAACTTGTAGAACAAATTAAATTCTCTGAGATCTCGTTGACAAGTGCTAAGGAGAAAGGTTTGTTCAATGGGGAGGAAGCTTGGAGGAAGAAGATAAATTCTTTAATCCCGGCAAATGGGATTCCAGTGAAACATATCAAGACTGGGGAAAGTGTACTGGTTACAAGAAGGGTTGTGGCTACTTTTCTTCTGATGACAATTGCAGATTTCAGTGATCAACTTTTTGGTTTTCAGGACCTCTTGTTTAATAATTCTGATGGTAAGCTCGAGTTTGCAGGAAACAGTTTTACAGCTTTGTGGCCAGGAGATGGAAAGCCCGGACTGTGGATGAATTCATTATCAAGAATGGGAGCAATTTATACCTTGTTAGTGAGAGAGGAAGAGATTTTTATTGAAGAGAGGAAAAAAGCTGGTGGGGTTGAAGTGGACAAAGAGAGAGATGAGGAAATTGAACTTGTGATACCACCAGTTTTTGACAAATGCACTAAAGTTTTGTTCCCAAATGACCAAATTGAAGCCAGGAATTTGTATTGGGAAGCTGTTTGTGAAAATTGTGATGGGTCAAAAGAGAAGTCGGAGAAAGCTGAGGATTTGTTGTTGAGGTGTATTGAGAAGAACCCATTTGTGGGAGAGCCACATGTGGTATTGAGTCAGATTTATTTGGGAAAAGGGAGATTTGAGGAAGCTGAGAGAGAAGCTGGAAAAGGGCTTATGCTCCTGTTGGAATGGGGAAGTCCTTGGGACAAAAGAACATCATGGGAAGGATGGATTGCTTGGACTAGAGTTTTGTACATGAAAGCTAAAGAAAAGTCTTGGCCAGAAACTTCTTGGGGCATTCTCAATTTGGGACTTGTCAGGTAAAATAAAATCGCGTATGTTCTTCAACAACTGTTTGATTTATGTTCTAATTATGCCAAACAATCAATAAATTTGGCTACTAATAATGCAGCAATGGTAGTATGTGTTTTGCAAGTTTGCTAGAAGGAATTAAAACATTCCAACAGGCAAAAAAGTTTATTTATGTTCTTCAGTTCTTTCCTAGTTGCCTTGTATGGCATCTGAGTGTGTTAGGAATAATAATAAAAAAAAAAACTTCTGGTTGTTACATCTGCACGATATAAAGCATTATTTAGTGTTAGATCTGAATTTTGTAACGCACAAAAATACACGTACAAAAATAAGAGTCACGACAAGCTTCCACGGGCACACATTTCTCAAAGTTTTTTTTTTCACGGGCACACATTTCTCAATTTCTTTTTTTTTTTTTTTTTTTTTTGTAATGCAAAAAGCAGACTGCCTATAAATGGGCAAGCAAGGAGAACCATGCCCCAAACAACTGGTCTGAATAGTTGCACACTTAACATGTAAATGCGAAAGGTTGTATATTTTTTATTCATGGCTTTACACCAAACTGATCTTGGTTGCAACATTTTATTATCAATTAATATACAGTAATGTTCTCTCTTACTACTCTCATGGTATCTTATGAAAATATATTATCTCCTTCTAATAATAATTATTTGTTTAATACCTGGTGACCAAAATAGCGTAAATTGTAACACTAAAGTTGTATATAAAATATATATAAAAAAAAAGTTGTAAATTGAGGACTTGAGAAAGCAGAAGGGGCACGAAAAGCAACAATGATATCGAGAGCAGTGACAAACAGCATGCAAAGCCGTCAGCACGCATACGTCAACATGCAACAGCGAGTATTTGTAGCAACGATCACCAGCAGCAAAATATTGCAGACAAATGGGCACACTAAACACAACATCAACTCATAATCAAGCCTGCAATGAGGCCCAGCAAGACCTTAGCCTTGTCCACAAAAGAATTCCGCATCAAGTAGAATTTCAGCATTATTAGGAGACTGCAAGCCAACAATTTTAAGTTTAAGTAAGATTTTCTTCTTTTTAGTTCTAAATAACTTAGAAATCCTTTTCATAAGCAAATTAAGAGTTTAGTTTAGAATTGAATAAGGGATGTTATCACAATAAATACAATCATTCATCATGTAAACATTCATTCATTCATATATTTGTATAACATAGCAGATTTTTCAGCAAATTGCTTGCATCTTTTATCTTTTTCGATTATCTTTCAAAAGTTGTCTTAGGATAACTTGGGTTTAGATCAGGATTAAGAGTTGTCTTGCCTTTCCAACACAACCATACACCAACATCTGAGTATAAAAGTGGCATTAGGGGTAAAAAAACACAAGGAACTCAAGTAGAAATGCAGCCAGGCAACAAGTCTTAAGAATTTTGAGTAATCATTATACCCTTAATCACCGAAAAATTTAGAGCCAAGATTTTAGGCGCCAACAACTAGTGCTTTCATTGAGAAACGTAACGTAATCACAATGGCATCCCAATAACAGCAGCAGCATCAACAAACCCTACAGCAGAAATTCATCGGAGAAGATTTTTCTGTAACTAACTGATGGAGGATTATGGCTTAGAAAAATACTAACGTACCCTTAATGACCAGGTAGACAATTTGAGACAGTAGCTTGCTTTTATAATTCATTCTATGAATCAATTGAAGAAGGACATGTTTCGAGTAGCAAGCGTCATGGGCAAGCAAAGCCAAGAAGAAACATCAAGGAGTATTGTTCCGCACCAACAAACTAGAAGGGTACCATCAGAGATTGTAAGACCTCATGAGCTGGAAGAATAGATTGATCACAAGTGATTTCCTTCCCAAGAAAGGGGGAGATCACAGGCAAACCTTAGAGGTTTAAGAGAAACGTCTTCTATTTTCAATTAACCGCCCATCCATTATGAGGAACATAGTAACAAAGATATTATAGATGAAAGACCATCATCTTGGTA
Organism: Swietenia macrophylla; assembly: GCA_032401905.1. Taxonomy (NCBI): domain Eukaryota; kingdom Viridiplantae; phylum Streptophyta; class Magnoliopsida; order Sapindales; family Meliaceae; genus Swietenia; species Swietenia macrophylla. The sequence continues at coordinate 8,466,844 of CP135584.1, read as the reverse complement.
GCCACAAAGGCCGAAAGGTTATCACAAGGCATTACATTGGCCACCACCATGAAGGGACAATAAGCAGCAGCCTTTCAGCCACATAAACTACACCAAGCCGAAGGTAAAAATTGAGTTTCTTACTTTTGAGAAAGGAGATCCCACTGAGTGGATTTTTAAGACTGAATTTTATTTCGAGAAGCATGGCATTGAAAGAGAGGAACGAGTTGAGTTTGCCTCATACCATCTTTGTGAACATGCTAACCAATGGTGAAGATAATTAAGGTCTACATATGCTCAAGAAGGAAGAAAGATAGGATAGACTAGATTCACGTAAGAATTGATCAACCGATTTGGCCCATATAGCATGATAAATTTTGAAAGACAATTAACCAAAATTAGGCAAGATGGATCTCTTGAGAACTACCTTGAAGAGTTTGAACGATTGCCGAACTTGTGAAAAATTGGTCGGACAGCATACTTATAGGAACTTTTCTTGATGGTCTTGTACCTTGGTTGAATAGAGAAGTGAAGATAAGGGATCCCACCTTTCTTGCGCAATGCATACACTTGGCAAAACTCATCAACGATAAAAGAAACATCAATAGAATTGCATCTAAACTAGCAAAATCTTTTAACAAATTCGAAAAAACATCATCTTCCAACAAGGTCGCACCACCAAAACTAAGGGAGCCCCTTAGATTATCCACCAACGAAGTCAAGAAAAGAATTGAGAAAGGTATTTGCTTTAGATGTAATAAGAAATGGCAGCCTGGCCACAAGTGCAAAAAGGGACAAATTCAATCTCATAGAAATTATAAATGATGAAGAACATGGCAGTAGCAGCGAAGAGGAACAAGCAACATATAGAGACAGCGAGGGAGATGCAGATGAAGTGAATTCCCTTGAAGACACACTGCAAAGTAAAGTCAATATTAATATAGTAGGGGTAGCAACCAAGCCTACTACAATGAGATTATAGGCAAATATCAGTGAAAAATAAGCATTGGTATTAATAGACAGCAGAGCCGCCTACAATTACATCAACAACAAGCTTGTTAAAAAGTTTTAATTATCATCCAAAAACATAGTACCCTTTGAGGTAAAAGTTGCAAATGGATAGAAATTCAAATGCTCACAAGTGATCAAGACAGCGAAGATGAAGGTTTAAAGCAGAAAACGCAAGAAACTCAAGTGGAAACGCAGCCAGGCAGCAAGTCCTACGAATTTTGAGTGATCACTACACCCTTAATTGCCGAAAAATTTGAGGTCAAGATTTTAAACGCCAACAGTAATGTTTTCTCTTACTACTCTCATGGTATCTTATGAAAATATATTATCTCCTTTTAATAATAATTATTTGTTTAATATCTAGTGACCAAAATAGCGTAAATTGTAATATTAAAGTTGTATATAAAATATATATAAAAAAAAAAAGACTTGTAAAGAGTCATAACGAAGTTGGTTAGAAGATATTTTGGGCCATATAAAATTATTGATGAATTGGAGCTGTAGCATACCAATTAAGATTGCCTCCGAATTCACAATTTCATCCTATCTTTCATATGTCCTTACTGCGAAAAAAAATAGGAGACAAAAGAAAAACAGCTGAAGAAATACCCGACATTTATAAAGAAGATCAAATTGGGCAATAACCAAGGAAAGTATTAGGCTTCTGCATCATTAGTTATCAACGCAATAGGAGACTAGTTTGGAAAGTATTAATTTGGTGGAACCAATCATCCAAAGAGAAAGCAACATGGGAGGATTATGATGATATCCAACAACGATTCCTTGATTTTTACCTTAAGGAAAAGGTGACTCTCCAAAAAAGGGGGATTGTTGAGAACCTAAGAGAGCAAAAGGAGCGCGAGAGGCAACGACGATATCGAGAGCAGCGACAAGCAGCACGCGAAGCCATCAACATGCACACACCAACATGCAACAGCCAGCATTTGCAGCAACTATCGCCAACAGCATATTATTGCAAACAAATGGGCACACCAAACATAACATCAACTCACAATCAAGCCTGTAATAAGACCCAACAAGATCTTAGCCTTGTCCACAAAAGATTTCTGCACCAAACAGAGTTTCAGCATTATTAGGAGACTGCAAGCCAATAACTTTGAGTTTAAGTAGGATTTTCTTCTTTTTAATTCTAGATAATTTAAGAATTCTTTTCATAAGTAAATTAGGAGTTTAGTTTAGAATCGAATAAGGACTGCTATCACTATAAATACAGTCATTCATCATATAAATATTCATTCATTCATATATTCGAATAATATAGCAGATTTTTCAGCAAATTTCTTGCATCTTCTATCTTTTTCGATTATCCTTCAAAAGTTGTCTTAAGATAACTTGAGTTTAGGTCATGATTAAGAGTTGTCTTGCTTGCCTTAGAGTTGTGAGAGGTTTAAGAGTTGTCTTGCCTCTTCAACACATCTGTACACCAACATATAAGTACGAAAGTAGCGTTAGGGGCAGAAAACGCAAGAAACTCAAGTGGAATGCAGTCAAGCTGCAAGTCTTACGAATTTTGAGTGATCACTACACCCTTAATCGCTGAAAAATTTGGAGCCAAGATTTTAAGCGCCAGCAATAATATTCTCTTTTACTATTCTCATGGTATCTTATGAAATATATCATCTCCTTCTAATAATAATTATTTGTTTAATATCTAGTGACCAAAATAGCGTAAATTATAACACTAAAGTTGTATATAAAATATATATAAAAAAAAGACTTGTAATATATATGAATTGTGGTTTGTTTACAACAAGATGTAACAATAATTGAAAATGGACATTATAACAATACAGATTAAAAGTTTATCTTCATGTGCAAGTAAGATTAGCATTCATACCCAATAAATACATATAGGGAAGTACTAGCTAACACTATGATCCAAAACGCTAATTTCTCTAGGGAAAAATATTGATAACTAATCTATTATGAAATATAAATCATCATTTTCAATTATTGATAAGCCAAAAAAGTCATTGAAATTAATATGGTACAGTAAATCCAAAATAGAATCTGAACTTAAGCCTTAATATAATTATATATGATTTGTCATGGATGAAAAATAAATAAATTAAAAGTACATTTGGTTTTATTAATTCACGGGAGAAAAGAAAGAAATTCTTATTTTTTTGATAATTCTTTTATTTATTTGGAAGAATAAAGGGAGAAAAAAAGGATTCCTCTTTTTTCCTTCTAAAATAGTTAGACTTTCAATTTTATTTTTTATTTGTGTATTTTTATGCATTTTATAATTAAAAATTAAAATTAACTTTAAAATTTATTTTTAAATATAAATAATTAAATTCTATAAATTTAATAGGTAATTTAGTAACGAATGTTTAAATTTATACTCTATAAATTTTATTTGTTGATTAGAAAAATATTTTATATTTTGAATGCATCCCTTTTTTTAATTAATAAATTTAATTGTATATAAATATCAAATTTATTTATTAAAAATGTATTTAATTTTTAATAATAATTTTAAAATAATATCATAACTATAAATAATAATATTTTTTATTTTATTTGATTGTTAGTTTGTCTTTAAAAAAAGTAAAATTAAAATTATCAAATAAATATAACTAGTTATATGAATTATAATAAATATAAAATTATAAATTAATATACATGTGATACACATAAAAAAAATATTTATAATTAGAATAATAATAAAAATAATAGTAACTATAGTTGATAAGATAGTATTGAATTTTATAACAAAAATAAATATTAATAATGATAAATTAATTTATAAATAAAATAAAATAATATTTTATTAATAAACTTTTAAAATAATTATATTAAATTAATCAAAACAAAAAAAATGATGCTAAAATACATAAATGAGAAATAAAATTACAAGTTTAATTATTTTAAAAGAAAAAAGAGATTCTCTCATTTGAGGAACAAGAATTTCTAAGAAATTCTTTTTTCATCTTTATTTTTCTAAACAAATAAAAGAATTCTCTAAATTAACAAAAATAAATACACTCTTAGTATAATGAATATCAAAATATGTTCATATTTATGCTCAGCACTTGACAAAATTGTCATGTGGATCTCTATGAATTGATGATTTGTGACATAAACGGATGATAATTAACCCCCAAACCCTAGCTACAAAAATGAACCATGGTTAATGTAGGACACACCATGACCCATCAATAAATCCAGCTTGTAATTTGAAAGAGTGAGTGAGGCGCTCATGTGATTGTTTATTGTCATTCTCCCTTTGTATTGCATGCATTACTTTTGACGTCCCTTTTTCCTTCACCTAATTTTGTCATCTCTAACAGTTGACAGGATATTTGTATGCTTTGGATTACATAGATTTCGACAACATTTTGTGATCAAGAAGGGGAAAACAGAAAGTACTTCTGCTACCCACATGTGGTTCTCATAAAAGCACTTTCTTCGACAACATTTTGTGATCAAGAAGGGGAAAACAAAAGGTACTTCTGCTATCCACATGTGCTTCTCATAAAAGCACTTTCTAAAGATTCTTGCTATGGTGATAATGACTCTTAAGTTCCCTTAAATCAGCATTTCGCTCAAGAAATGGAAACTAATTACTGTTTATTCACCATGAGAGCTGGTGAATTTACCACGCAGCAAGATGAGAACAAGCATGTAGCATTGAAGTAATAAAGCCAATATGGGATATGGGAAGCGTAGATAAATTGAAGGATGGTTCTGATCAGCAAGGACCAAACTAATGTATGCGGTGCTATATGTACGTACAATTCATTTGAATAGTTATGCCCCGTGAAAGTTAATGCTTTTGGGTCTTGTCGCTTTGTCCACACACGAAAACAAACAACTATTCAACTTGTGACAAGAAAGTTTTTCAAAAAAAATTCTTACGTATGTGTGTAAATGTTGTGTTTTTCATTTAAGTCTAGTTTTCTATGTAATGGTACCGATAAACAATAATATGAAATTATTAAAAAAATATATTTGTTGAATTCAAGTTATTAGTATGTAATGTGTGAAAATAATGTTAAAATTTGAATTAAAAATTATGAAATCACATAAAAGAATAATATTTGATAATAAAAGTATGAACTAAAATATATTTCATGTATCTTTTTTTTTATCGAACATTTACATTTTATAAAATACAAATTTATAAATAGTTATTTAATAATTTAGAGATAAATTATTAACATTTAAAGTTGTTCAACAGCCTTTATTTTTTACACAATTTTTTATATTATTTATATATCATTGAATTAATTTCAATTGAATGGTTAATATTATATTTTATATATTTATTAATTATAATGTATTAATTATTCATATTAGATTTAACTAAACTATTAAGAGTGTATTAACAAATAATTAAAAAATTAGTATAAAAAATTTTATAAAGTTAAGGGGTTCTTTGACTTTGTTTTATATATGTATTTATGTGTAAAATGTGAAATTTGCATACAATTATTGATATTTCAACCATAAATTAATGAGATTTAAAGATGAATTACTAAGAGTTAAATTATGCATTGAAGAATGATTAATTATATCTAATTTCTTTTATACATAAACAATAAAAATTAATCTTTCATATATAAAAATACTAGCGTGTGTAATCATATGTTAAGTTATTTTGCCAAAAAAATAACCATCATGGTTGTTGTAAGACAGTGAATAATAATACTAACCCTAAATTTGAAACCATGATATCTAAGCCTTTACGCAAATGGGTCCATATTCAAAGCATTCATGTCCTATATAAAACTTAAACTTAACGATCCCTAGTCAACATTGTCGATTTAATGTGGGGCAAAACTTCTTTCTACCGCAATCAACGCAGCCTAATTCATTCATCTTTGTATTCTGATGAAAAGCAAAAAACAATTATGCCATCATGCATGCTCACATTTTTGTTTTGGATTTTTCAAAGCAACATTAACGATCCAAATACAGTTCATTTCCCACTATGAGTTTTGATTTTGATGGCTACTTGCCATGAGCTGTGTGTGCAAATTGCTTTAAAGTTTAGGTTGAGCAATTATGTAACTAACACAGAGTGGAGATAAAAACTACAGGTTTACTAAGAAATTCAACTTTCTTGAACAAAATTATTACTAAAGAATAAAGTTTTCTCAATTTATTAAGTACGAGAACTTTAAAATTTAAACAATATAATTCAAAAAAAGAAGTATTACAATCGTTATATAATTTTTATTTTATTTTTTAAATTATTTTTCACTACACTAATAAAAAAATAACTCATGTTATCATCAAATTATTTTTAATATATTTAATGAGTTTTAACATATCACTTAAAAAAAATTTTGTTTATTAAGCAATATCATGTGTCATATTTATAAATGTATAGATTTTACATACATGAATATCATAAAATTTAATACGTATTTTATATTTATTATATTTTTCGTTATCAAAAACTAAATACATTATCGATTTCTCAATTAAAAGTTCAAAACCCATTTCATATTTTTCCCAACATTAATTAAATTATTGCACTTAATGAAAAAAAAATTTAGAAAAGTTGTATCTCCATGCAGCTTGAATGAGATTGTAGATGCTTTGATGATCATGAATTAATTTCTTTCCAGCTAGCTAATGACACAAACATCAAGAAATCATAACCGTTGAGATCTTCTCCAAACGATAAAATAGGACCCACAGTACTTGAATTTTGATCGGACCCAAACCACACACAACCCAGCAATCCACCACGAAATGATTCATTGTCTCCTTAAGGAACCTCTTATAACTGTGAGTAGACTCCCCAATAAGACAATCTTAACTCCGTCATTAACTTGTCATTAGCATCGATCACTTGTTAAGTGGCTGGCAACACTCTCTCTTCGTTTTATTCTTATTTAGAATGAGATTGAGAAGTGGGATAATTGTACGGATAAGGATTTTTTAAATTTTTAATTAATTTTTACTTATTAAAAGATAAAAAATTAATTAAAATAAAATATAAAATCTTCATTATCTTTTATATTTATATGTTACTGAATTTTTAAAAATTAAAAATATAAAAAATTATAAAAAAATTTTTATCGTTTTTATATTTTATTGTTAAATTATTATAAGATATTAAAAAATTATTTGTAATGGGAACAAGTTAAACTCACAATAATAAAACAATATAATTGAGACTTCTTTTACCAAATCATCTAATAAATTACATGTTAACTATTAATTTAAATATGAATTTCTTAAGTTTAAAGAAATAAGAAACAAATTCCAAGAATGATGGTTTGACAAACTTCTCCCAAATTTTCAACAAAATCTTGACAAATACATACAACACAATACCTTGAAAGATTTGTCTGGAAAAAGTGCAAGTTTAGAAATTGTTATTCTATCTTCCATTGAAGAAAATGAACATGACATGTGGACTCCTATCTTCAACATCACTTCCATGTTCTCTAGCTGGTTTCCCTTGCTTTTGAAATTCTAAAATCAATGAAAACAGCTTTTTCATATACTAATCTTTCTGTTAAAAGAAAATAAACTATACTTTAATTAATAGTAACAATAAATAAATAAATTACAAATTTTTTTTATTAAAAACAGGAATAGCCCGATTTAAAATTAATTATAAACTATTTTTTTTATTTATATTTTAATTTAATATTAAATTTAATAAAAGTTTGGGATTTAAAAATTGGCAAAAGAGTGTTTAAAATTTTGGGTGTCATAAATTTTTTTATGAGGAATTATATGGTGATTCTTGCACCATGGAAATCAAAGCACTGCAAATCAATTTCAACCGTTCATTTTCTCCGATCTAACTCCATCTTCCTCTACTATTTTTAATCATTACCTTTTTGAATTACAATTCAAAAAAAAAAAAAAGAACTCGTATAACGGCTACAACTTATTAATCTCCATGGCTAATATAGCTTGTCAACAAATTCTTCTGACAAAATTTTTATTCTTTAGATAGTCAAAACATGCGTATTATATTAGTTTTCAAGCAATTCCTGTAGAGTAATTTAAAAATTCAACGGAATCAACTATTTTGACAATTGTGAATTGCGAAGGACATCAATTTGATAAAATTATGAACCCACATGGGGGTGTTTTGATCATCTGAATTTCCCCTTCATACATTAATGCTACATCCTCCCAGTAGAAATGAAAAAATTGAAACTGTTTTCCCAAATCAAGGAAACAGAGTTGTTGATCAACTAGAATTTGAAATCCACTGCGCTCCAACGTTCACAAGCAATTGGGAACCTCGTGAATTCATCAAACGGTCACAAATTTACATGTGAACCTCTTTAATCTGATTTAACAGCCCATGTAAATTCTTTTTTTTTATTTTCAAACTGATTACTATAAATATAAGAGTACATTGTTCAGGATATTGCAGATCACCAAGCTTGAATCTTTATTTTTTTTTTCCTCACCATCTTTTTCATCATTAAACCTTCCTGTCTACGTGAAGGAGTGGAATAAACAAACAAATCCTCCATGCCTGCTTTACAACGCGTTTTCCTTTTTTCGTACTAATAGAATATTTTCTTTTTTCCAAAGTTATTGTCAGATTTCTATATATTTTTCCTGCTATTTCTCTGATCTGACCAAATCCCACTTCTCAAAATGCAGAATCTGAGATGGGTTTTAAAGGTTTTCCTGATATGTTCAATTCTTGGTGTGTTTTCAGTTTCGGTAGTAGCTGAAGAAAAGTCACAATCACAGGCCCCAATTTGCTTTGAAGCAGATAGGGTTTCTCTTCTGGGATTCAAAGCTAAAATTCTGAAAGATACGACGGAAATTTTGTCTTCATGGGTTGGAAGAGATTGCTGTGGAGGAGATTGGGAAGGTGTTGTCTGTAATGCGGCCACAGGAAGAGTTACTGGTTTGGCTTTGCAAAGACCTGAAAGAGAAAATGGAATGTATATGAAAGGTACTTTATCAGCTTCTCTGGGAAATTTGAATTTCTTGGAGGTATTGGTGATAAGTGGGATGAAACACATTTCCGGTCCAATTCCAGAAAGTATCACAAATCTGAATCGCCTGACACAGTTGATCCTGGAAGATAATTCTCTCGAAGGCAACATTCCTCCAGGTTTAGGTCATTTGTCTTTACTCAACACTCTTTCACTGACTGGGAATCGTTTGAAAGGGCAGATTCCTCCAAGTCTGGGGAATTTGGGAAATCTTCTTGTCATAAATTTAGCAAGAAATTATCTGTCAGGTCCAATTCCTCCAATTTTCCAAAACTTTCCTAATTTGCAGTCTTTTGATCTTAGCTTCAATTTTTTATCCGGGTTCATTCCTGATACTCTAGGAAGGTCCAAAAACCTGACCTACATTGATCTTTCCAATAACCATTTGTCTGGAAAATTTCCAATTTCCATTTGCAGCTTGGTCAGTCTGCAAGACTTGGCATTGAGCCATAACCAGCTCACCGGAACAATTCCTGACCAAATTGGAAGCCTTAAATCCCTTACCAGCCTTCAATTGAGCGCTAATAAATTTATGGGTCATGTTCCAGTTTCCATTTCTAGATTAAAGAATCTTTGGAACCTTAATTTGTCCAGAAATGGATTCTCTGATCCTTTACCAATTATTCCTTCTTTGTTGTCAATAGACCTGTCTTACAACAACCTCAACTTAGGGACAGTTCCTGATTGGATCAAGAACAGAGCAATTTCAAGTGTGAATCTAGCTGGCTGTAAACTCAGAGGAAATCTACCCAAGTTTACTAAGCCAGAATCGTTGAGCTCCATTGACCTGTCCTATAACTTTTTCACAGATGGGATTTCAAGTTTTTTCACAAATATGTCCGGCTTACAGAGCATCAAACTCTCAAACAACCAGTTGAAGTTTAATCTTTCAGAGATGAAATTGCCGGACTCGATTACTTCCATCGATCTCCACACAAATCAGCTTAGCGGGTCGCTCTCAAGCATCATAAACAACGGTACAAGCAGCTTTCTAGAGTCTTTAGATGTATCGGGGAATCACATTACCGGTGGGATTCCAGAATTCACTGATCGGTTGGGCTTGAAAGTGATGAACATTGGAAGCAACAAGATTACAGGCCAAATCCCGAGTTCAATATCAAACCTTGTTAAACTTGAAATGCTTGATATTCAAAGGAACCAGATAACAGGCACCATCCCTACAAGTTTAGGGCTGTTGTCAAAGCTTCAATGGCTGGATGTATCCGTCAATTCAATCACAGGAAAAATCCCAACTACCTTGTTGGGGATTGAAGGTCTGAAACATGCAAACTTCAGGGCAAACAGACTTTGTGGAGAAATCCCACAAGGGAGACCTTACAATATTTTCCCCGGTTCAGCTTATGCTCACAATCTGTGCTTATGTGGCAAGCCTTTACCACCTTGTAGGGGAAAGAATCAAGCAAAGATTGGCCAGTGAAATGCTGACTCAATAGCCGAAAGAAACGTATGTTCATGCCATATGAGCATTGTAATAGGAGAGGGAAAATAGGTTCTGCTCACTGGAGCAGTTTTAGTTCATTTTTTATCTACTTACAATCTCCAGTTTAATTTTATCAATAACAATTATTATTGAAGAGATCATTGTTTCAAAATCACTTATTAACAAAGAGCATGCATTTAACATAGCACAAATACGAAATCATTTGGCAAAGGAAAATTGTCTCAAGAACGGGGACAAAGAACAATGTTGGCCCATCACTAATCTTCAATCCAGCTCTTATTATTCGTAGTAAGTAATGAGCCTTCCAAATATTCAAATACACCCACTTGAAACATTCACATGTCATCAAATACAACAGAATATGATTGCAGTTCAGGAAATTTTGGAGATGATGATTAAAGATTAATGCAATTATGCACGATTAAAATTTTCAAATTGCATATCTGATGCTTGAAGATTAAGACTTTACAAAACTGTTAGACTGAGAAAATCTACTGCATCAAATCAATTTCATTCAACAAAGGAGATTAAAATTTACAATAGCCCAGAACTTGGCATCACAGTAGTTCTAATAATGATATATCCCTCGAAAAAGAAAAGAGACTAGCTATCCCTGGAAAAACCCCACACTACCTATCTAATAATCATCTAATACTTCTTCTTGCACTTCCTTCTCGGCAACGTCTTTCTCTGAACCAACTTCATCCCCCTAAACAAGCATAAAGAAATTAACACACATTAGCATTAAAACCCACAAGAGAAACAAGGAAACAAAACAATATATGAAGATATGACTTCTAACATAAACATAAGTCTTTTACATCTTCATTTTCTGCTTCATTTCCAACCTCATTTTCAGCTTCAACTTCATTCTCATCAGCATTACCCTCCGAGGCTTTTTCATACTCCACCTTTAGCTCAGCAGCCTTATCCAAATAAGGTTTCCTTTCCTAAAAGATATGAAGAGAACAAGATTAGAAGACCAGCATCATAATTAAACAGTTTTCAAAATTACTGGTACAGGGACAGATTGAACCCACTTCTTCTGTCATATTCTTCCACTTCTCACCACCTTCTCTTGCAACCTATATTTTATTGGAGAAAAATACATCAGTAAAAGTTAACACCAATATCATATAGGTACTCAATTATCATTAACTATGACATTTACTTAAAAAAAAAGAGAGAGGAAAAACCCCATATCAAAGCTAATATGAATGTACCTCTTTTACACCTTTAGAATCAGGATGTGCTGCCTTATACTCTTTCCTAAAATCATCCCTGAATATTACCAAACCTTGTTAGTATTAAGCCATAATTTCCCAGAGTGCAGAAAAATGGAGAGGGAGAGAAATTACATGAAGAGAAAGAAAGCAGTGGCAGGGCGCTTGGGCTTGTTTGTATTGCTGACTTTCTTTTTCAACCTTTTCGCCTTAGGTTCTGTTGATGTTGGCTTCTTCCTATACAACAAAGGAACAACATACCAAATCAGAAATTACAATACTTACACCACACAAACAAGTATAGGAGTGCAAAGCAGGTGAAATTTACCTTTCTGGTGATTTCTTCTTAACTTCACCAGACTTTTCAACAACTTGAGCCTCTACACCGACATCAATCATAAAGAATTATCAAGAAAATCTCATAATTGAAGTTATAGAGGTTCATCTTGATATTTGGGGAAATTGAATGAGAACCTACCTAAATTCATCTTGATTTTAGCATCAAGGCTGCAACTGTGCATGCTAATAAGTGCCACTGGAACATCCTTGTTGCACTCTTCACTTAATTTTCATGAATTTATAATAACCATCAACGCAAGAACATCACAAAATTGAAAAAGAAAATTAATGAAGGCGACAATTTCAATCACAATAAATAGAGATTTTCTCATACAAGACCCAAAAGAAAGAAAATAATCAAATATCAACCAAAATTACTCCAAAGGCCACTCAAATTCTAAATCCTAGAAAATAACCCCACATCAAAAACTTCAGAGAGGTAGAGAACCAACTTAAATGCCCTACTACTAAAATATATGGAAAATCCCACCACAAAAAACAACTTCTATAAAGGAAATTACAAGCCAAAACGATTCGCCGTCATCCAAATTCATGTAAAGAAATAGCAAAAAACAAAATAAATGTTTACCATCTTGCAAAAGCACTGCCGTCTTTCGCTCTCATAAGAGTAGCGGAAGAAGAACTAGACCCAGACTCGACCGCCTCAACTCTCTTCCTCGGCTTCGGCCCATTCGATTTCGAAGACGACCCACCAGCCATTTCTAGACCTTCACGGAAATTGAGAGAAGAGAACAATTAAGAAACTGCAAATGAGAGACGAACTTTGATGGGGGAATTAATACGAAGTGTAAATTTACTGTAGAGAGGGAAATTGAAATTTTGGGGCTTCCGGATTTTGGCGCTTTCTTGAAACGAAAATCCCGCGGCGATTCGTTTTCGTTTTATTCATTTTTGTTAGAAGTGGAGTTGTGACTTGGCAGCCTCATTGCCGTTGGTTTTGTAACGTTTCGCTTTCTGACGGTTTGGATTCGATGTAAGACTTTTTTCCTTCTGCGGATCATTGCGGTTGATTTGGGTTGGGATTTTTAATCGGGTCTGATGATTTGGGCCCATTTGCTTTTGTCTAAATACACCTGTATATTTACTAAACAGCCGCAATCCTAATTTTAGTAGACGCATGAATTGCTTTAGCAGCGTAGTTTAACGGAATTTCACTTTAAATAAAATAAAAAAAATTCTTAAATTTTATAAAAATAATATTTTATATATATATATATATATATATTTTAGAAAAAAAATAATAACCCTAATTATAATAAATTATATTAAAATTAAATTTGTTCTGATTTTAATATCTCTATTCAACGCCTATGCATATACAACATATCCAAAGAATTTATAAATTTCGAAATAAAACAGGACGAGTATTAAAGTATTAAAGATATTTATAAAAAATTTATAAACTTCGAAATTAAATAAAATGAATATACAAAAAATCTTATTACAATGATATCATCACAAGATTGAATAAAAAAAAATGCAAGAAAATTTTTTATTAAACAAAAAAAATTTTAAATTTATTAAAAATAAATTCTTCATTTTATTAAATATATTTTAAAAAAAACACGGGCACTCACGTCCAATTCATTGCAGATATGACGGCTATACTTTTAATACTTGAAGGAAAGATGTTCGATGAAATTACTGACTCAAAAAAGGGAAGAGAGACGAGTCATTTTCGAGTCCGGGAATCTGTCAGCATCTTCCCGGGCGGGGACTTATCCTTTGGAGAAATTTTGAACTGTTTGTGGGTTAAGCTTCTGGGCTTCGATGGATGAGCTCTCCACATCATCGTTATCCGCAATCCATTCTTAATTCGTATCTTTAATTAGTCAAATGAAACCAATGTTCATCTTTTCTTTCCATATTTTGTCAATCTATTTATTATAATTTTCTCACCCAATCTCTCTTTTTCTATGAATTCAGACCCAGTAGACCATGAGTAATTTCTGCATATGCATATAACCTCGTTCTCTAACACAGAGGAGTTTTTCAAATGACAAACATCATGATATTCTAGTAGTTAGTTCAGCATAATATATATTTGTTCTTGCAGAGAAGCCATTGCCAAAACTTGAGAGAAAGATGGAAAACACGGACCATTAGGGGACCTCAATCTAGGTCTGAACTTTTCGACAAGTATCATCCAGTAGGGAAAAGTACCAACAAAATAGTCTCATTCAGATTTTAGCTAGACAAAAATAATTAAAATCGAATAAAAGGAAAAAATAAATGGGGATCAAAATGACCTATTCTCATCCCTTTATCATTTAAAGACCCCACCAGAAATCCCTCCGATTAGAGGTCTAACCAATCAAAGCACAGAGATTAGGATCAACTTAACTCCTTCACCCAATTACATTACAGATAAGGCCATGTTGGGGTCCCAAAAGTTCAATACTTTCTTTCTCTTCTGACCCCAAAAGTGCATCCAAAGAGGCAATGTACTGCAAAAGCGCTTTTGTGGGTCTCACCCAACCCAACACAAGCACTTACAAATTATTGTACCCACTTTCAGCTCTCTAGAGTAACCCCCAATTTCATTGCTTTTGCTTCTGCGTGTTTTCTGCTTTCAAGTTTTTGCTTGTGAATTGAAACTAATTACTTTGATGATTTCTGGTAAGAATGTTGCAAACGCCGTCGGTGGCAAAACAGCAAGAGCGTGTGATAGCTGTATAAAGAAACGAGCTCGTTGGTATTGTGCTGCTGATGATGCTTTTCTTTGCCAAGCTTGTGATTCTTCGGTTCATTCAGCTAATCCTCTAGCACGTAGACATAAAAGAGTTCGCTTGAAAACTGAGTCGTTCAAGTCCTCAACAACTGATTATAATAATTCTTCTGGGCCATCGTGGCACGGAGGGTTCACCAGAAAGGCTCGAACGCCGCGACATGGAAAGAATAGTAAAACTGGCAGATCGATACGGAACATTATACTTCCTCTGGTGCCGGAAGTTGGTTCGGAAGAGACATCGCATGAAGAGAACGAAGAAGATCAGCTTCTTTATAGGGTGCCGATATTTGATCCGTTTGCTGTTGAGCTATGCGCATCTGCCATTTCAAATGAGGCAGAAAAGACTGCAGATCATGAAAATGGAAGTGAATCGAAAGTAGTGGTAGCAGCCGGTTATAATGGAGATGTGGATGGTTTGCATGGGCTTCTTCCATCTGACATGGACCTTGCAGAATTTGCAGCTGATGTCGAGAGTTTGCTCGGTAGAGGTCTTGAGAATGAATCTTTCGCCATGGAAGAGCTGGGATTGATGGATCGCAGAGAGAAGGATTTCAAGGAGTGTACTTCGCTAGGGAGTAGTGGGAAAGTGAAGATAGAAGAAGAAGAAGAAGAAGAAGAAGAAGAGGAGGGAGCTGAAGCTATAAGGGATGACCAGATTGACATGGAAAGAGAACCTTTTGAGCTGAATTTCGATTACGGTTCTCCTGCAACACGTGGGGATGAAGACGAACAGAAAGTTATTAAAGGAGAGATGACAATGGAGACTAGTGGTGACAGATGTGAAGACAATGACCATCGGGACGGTACTGCAATGAAGAAGAAGAGGAAGAAATTGTTGAGCTTGGATTACGAAGCTGTGATTACTGCTTGGGCTAGCCAAGGATCTCCATGGACAACTGGTGATAGACCAGAATTCGATCCTGATGAATGCTGGCCCGACTGCACGGTACGTTTTTACCTTAAAAAAAAAATTATTTTCTGCCATTCATAGACCCTAACTACCACCGTATTGTATGTATGAACTTTTTTCAGAATACTTGTGCGACAGAAGTGCATCAACTTCACCCATATGCAGAATTTGCCAGAACTGGTTCATATCCGGCTATGGTGGACGGCGGGAGAGAGGCACGAGTGTCGAGGTACAGAGAGAAGCGGCGAACGAGGTTGTTTTCGAAGAAAATAAGGTACGAAGTAAGGAAATTGAATGCAGAGAAGAGGCCAAGAATGAAAGGGAGATTTGTGAAGAGGGCATCATCATTTGCAGGACCTCCTGCTAATTTTCCTTTGTTTAGCAAGTAATTAACAGTTGTTAATTAATTAATGATCAAATACCTAGTTTGCTAGCTCGAAATTGAGCTTGTACTCACTGGTAAACTATGGTATATATATGTGTTATAGTTAATTCGCAAGCTAGTGAGTTTTGTGGTGTATTTACAAGTGCCCAATAAATAAAATAATAGAAAGATAATTAAGGTGAAGATCGATGCTTAATTACATCAACTTCTCTTATCTTTGTGACGAACACATAAGAATTTGATATTCCTCAATGGTGCATTTTGTTTTACAAAGATCAATAAATTGAATATCCCAAAAAATTTTAATTATATGAGAGAAAATCCATCGATTGTGGATAAAGAAATTGATATATTGAAAGCAATGCAAGTGAATTTTGGGGCAAAATGTTGTCTCCCATCACTTGCTATGGCCCATGCATTGAATTTGAATTTGGCTTATCTCCACAATTGATAGTCATTTTACTTGTAAAATCGTTCCCCCTATTTGATACTTTGATCTTTGGCACTTCATACATCACCCATTTCCCATATCCATCATCAACAATATTGTGACCATTATGGCTAGGGTTATATAATGTGCATCTCTCCTCAACTTTTCGTTACAATTCTCAATTTTTTATTTATTTATTATAATTTGTATCTCTTTTGTTTCAATTTTTTAAGTTATATTCAAAGCTTTTGACAATTATATTAAACAAATAGAAAATTTATACGATGCAACTTAATATACTGTTATACCAAAAAATTAAATTTTGACATCAAATGATAATTTAATCTAGTATTGCTTGAGTTCATGTTCTTGTATTTGAATCTCACTCACATGAAAATCCGAAATTATTATTTAAATTTTTGTAACAAACTCAACTAAACAAGATTGGATTTGATTTACAAGAATGATAAGTAATTTTAATATAAATGTTTGAATTCTTATTCGTAAATATAAACTTTTAGGTTAAATACAAGTAATTCAGCACCCTATTAGAATCTAACTGCTACGTATTCTTTTTTTCTTATTTTCTTTCTTACTATGAATCTCAATCAATCAATTGGCACATAAATGGACTCAATGACAAGCCATTTTCAGTGCCAGAAGTTTCTTGAATGAAAAATGTTGATTCAAGGTGTGTGGTGTGGTGTAAATTTAGAGAGGTAAGATCCTTGGATGGTTAATGATTTGATTTGATGATGTACCAAACACACACATACCTGCAGGAAAGAATCAAATCTGTTGAAGTGAAATGGGACCCCAAACTTTTTTCCAATTTCTTTCCTGAATTATTGCTTGCATTATTTAATATAAATAATTCTTAATCTACTGCATATTTTCGTACCTAAAGACACAAGGGCACGTTTAATGCTTTGCTTCCACTGGGAAGATGGCACCTTCACGCAATCAAATTTGTTTTCGATGTCTCCCCTCAATATTTTTTACTTTTATTTGTAATCAAGATTAAATAATTATAATATCCCAACGCCGAACAATATCGTACTTGATATTAATTTAGAATACTTGCACACCTAGTCTAAACTCCACGAATGAAGATCCAAGTATATATATTGATTAAAATCTGAATCAGTTCCTTGTCACATCCCATTAGCTTTTCCTAAGATGTATAGGTATAAGCTAATTTGTCAACTTTTCTTTTCGACTATTCCATTTAAAGAAGTTACGTTGAACCTGAGCAATTCCTGACGTGGCGATCGACTTTGCTTCAAGAATTGGTCTGCCTCTTCCATCGATGGAGAAGTCTGCAGCCAGTCAGCCAATTCTTACACAACAAATCAAACAGCTGCAAATTCGAGGGCGCCATAACAGCAACATAACATAACAGTAACGTACATGCACTTGGAACAACACATGCAATAAAATTTGGAAAATTTTCGAACTCCAATGCTGCTGCATGAATTGCAGCTGTCTCGATACACATCTCTACGTGGAATGACCTCACTGCCAACACACAGACATACAATCGCCAAAACCTCGAGAAAAAAACAAGAATCATGAATATCGCCATTCACGATCACAGAGAAATATAACAAGGCACAAGTTATTAACAGTTCTGTTCATTCAATTGCCATAAAGTTAACAAAAGACATTGAAAATGCAATTAAAATGTTTGAGTTTACACAGAAGAGACTCTGTATTTTTGTCTAGCTAGCTAGCTAGCTATGTCCTGTGTGCTTACAAAGGTTTATTAATTTGTCTATTGGTTGATTGGAGGCAAACCCAGAGTTAGTTCCAATCCGACCTCGCTTTGGCCATTAAAGTTTGGAGCCAACCGCGGTTTACTCACAGTTTCCACAGAAAATATGCTCTCATCTTCTCTGCTTTCCGCACGCCCAAACTGACTCTGCAGCCATGAATATTCATGACTCGGCGTCACCGCTATCGCCGTCGACTGATCAGCGCCAAACGGGGATTTCAGCCTGCGATTCCAGGAACGTTTCAGCCGGATCCTGGTATTCTCAGAACTGGGATCCTTGGACACGTGGCGGATGTCGTAGATCTTCAGAGGAGGTGTACCAGACGAAGTAGAGGAAGAATCAGCAGCAGCAGCAGAAGAAGAAGGATTCTGCGTTATGGGTTTGCCTTTGAGGACTTCATCGACGGCGGCTTGGCATTGCTCCCACTTCCCGGACCAGAGCAATCCGACAGAACCAGATATCGGATCCACAATCCGGCCACAAGCCTCGTACAGCAATGACTTGAATATAGCTGGAAAATCGAAAACAAAAGAACAAATTAAAAAAAATTTAATTCGTCTCTTTACACTCATATTATATGATCGTGGATAACAGATATAACATATATACCAGGGCGCAGGTGTGGAGGACCGGCTTCGATGAGGTTGATAAGGCCGGCACGGCCGTAGAACTTGGCGAGGAAGATAGTTGCATTGGCTTGGGAATCGGAGGAGTTGATCCAGTCAAGACAAGGCTTGATAATGCAGTCATCGGTGCAGCCCTTGCGGAGGATTCTACAGCCATTGCAACTCATCCTCATTGTTAAGAAACTTGAGAGATTTGGGGAACAAGAGGGGTATTTAAGAGATGAAAGTGTGGGGTTTGTGATTCCAGAGGAGTGGTGGGTGAAGTGAGAAAAACCTGAAAACCAGGGGTGTGCGGGGGGTTAATTCTATCTGAAATTTAATGTTGCTTGTTTAGGTAAAGTTGTGGGAATATAGAAATGAAGAAGAATCGGATTGTGTTTTTAAATGCCTTTTTACTTGTTTTAGAATCACCCCACATGCACAACTTTATTACAACTCAACCATGCTATGTATAATTATTATGTTATTCCATTATCTAATTATATTATAATTTTGATTATCAATGGAATAAAACAAACAAAAAAAAACCCACCTAAATATCAGCCTTAAAACATATCAACTTTGTTAAGGTTTGGGTAATCAAGACGCAGAGAGAGATTTTAAAATGTAAAAGTGAGTTGATTAATGTATTAAATTAGTCGAATAAATTTTTATGAAAATATATATGAATTAGATTATATTATAATCTGATCAAAATTTATTGGTAGATTCGTATCTGTGATAAGATATTGTTTACTTATAATACATATAACATAAAAAAAATCTTTATACGTATTGTAATTACATGTGTAAATATGTAATTAAGTTTCTGATTATATCATTTTTAAGATCCTTAATTGTTAAGAAAAAGTTCAATGGAAAAGGGTCATAAGGGCAAATACGACATTTTATGATGTAAAGAGGAAGCAGACGGCAGGTGAAAGGTGGGAGTCATGCAAGCAAGAGGATGATGACATGATGACAGACCACAACTCACGTGCAAAGCACGAGTTTCAGACCACCACTACTACTTTTGTTTCTCAGTTTTAGCAACTCCAGAATTTCAGGAGTAGTAGTTTAATTTACAAAACAAAATCAAAATCCTGGTTGGTATTATTGAATTAATAATGGAAGTATGTGATATTCTGTGGGCGCACACAGCAAATGGTTTTTAAAAAAATCATTTCATTTTCCTTTTTTATCCTGTTACTAAGGAAGGAGGAACCTGAACGTGTTTTCCATGTTTTCCTTGTTTTTGGTTTCATTTTCCTGCTTCACTTGAGTGGGATTTTCTTTTTATAATTGAATTGATGGATTTTATGAGAATCCAAAACCCAGAAACTATTAAATTTGGATTTTCTAAAACTTGGAAACTATTTAATTTTCAATTCTGTGTGTGATCTGTATAGATTTAGTGGATCATATGTATATAAAATTGAACAAAATTTACCATAAAAAAATTCTTTAAGATGTAATATCTATATAGTGGGTTAATCAATTAGGTAATTAAACCAAATTCCTGCATTAATAAAAAAACAAAATCCACGCATTAATAGAGAATTTAAAGAGAGAAGAAGGTTTAAAAAAGAAAAAGAAAAAAAGAAAGCTGTTTGTGTGTTCTTTCCCCATGTACCCAAAATTAGCATAATGTAATAATAATAATTAATTAACTAACGATAGAAGTTAATAAGTGGCGGTGCAGTAGTTAAGTGATTATGGTTAATGCACATTTAAGCATGTTTTAATGAACTTAATCATATGTCACATGATATCTCAAGGTTAGATTGAAATTTTTTCTTAATTTTTTATATTTTTATTTTAAAAATTTTAAAATTTTATTTTTATGTTTTATATTATTATCTTTTAAAAATATAAAAAATAATAAAATTTAAATTTTATTTTAACTAAATTTATCAATTAATATAATTTTTTATAGCATTAAAAGATTAAAAAATAAAAAATTATTTTAACTTTATCAACATTAATTTTTATCATTTCTTCATCAAAAAAGAGAAAAAATATAAAATACTCTAAAAATAATATTATAAAAAATTAAAAAATTTATTATTTAATTAATATAATAAAAAATTTATAAATTTTTTTATTTAAAATAATTTTATTATATTAATTATATTCGTATAAGAAAATTATTCCACTTTGGACTTTTCAATCCCTGATGCTTTGCCATTGCTAGTTTTGTCACTAAATGCTTAATAGTTTTGTTTTATATGCAATGCGCATGACAGGAGGATCCTAGACCTAGGGTTGGATGTTGGGCTTGGACAAAGTCTAGGCTGGTTAATTTTGCCATGCCGCACCAGTCAATCATATTCTTCAAATCTTCCTCGAGTTCTAAGTAAACAATATATATATATATATATATATATTTTATGAAACCCAAGTTGTAGACGATCAACGTGATGATATTCAGCTACCTGTATAAATGTTTAATGTGGGCTTATAAACGGAGAAACACGACAAGCATGCATTGGTGAACTATATAATGAAACTTGTCTTTTGTTTTAGATGAGAAAGAACCAAGAGACTGTGTCGTGTTTGTGTCCAAATTTGATTCCAAATACAAAACAAAACAAAACAAAACCAAAATCAATAACACTTCGCAGTTTTTACCTCGATTTCATTTTAACCTCTTCCACCGCATAATACGTGGAGCTTTCCCACCTCAAATTAAATTGCAACCCTATTCTTTTATTTTATTATTCTGTGTGTTCATGCATATTTTATTATTATTATTATTATTATTTGTTATTGTTGTAATATATTTTTCCTGTAAGAAGACAAGATATTAAACTGGAAGCAAGCAAGTTGCCAAGTTATGAAGACTACTACAGTGCATCTAACATTCAACTACTACCCAAATTTTTTAACTGAGTCTATGAAATCTCATTCTTGTTCTTGATGCAAACACCCAACCATCTAATTAATTCCTATCATTTTCCACAGTAATTTCATCTAATCTATTAATGAGTCCAAGTTGCATTTGAAGAAGGAGAGTTCAATTAAGTTTCAAGTTTAAGTTTTCAGCTTAAAATAGTAACTTAAATATTGCATATATTTTATTGCATTCTAGCTATGATATCTTTATAAAATTCAAGACTCAGGAAGTCAGACAAATCTAACGACTGTGATAGGCTGATTAAAGTTGATAAGTCCAATCTCTTGCAAAGATTTCAATTACCCAGCTTCAATGATCGAAGAACACATAAGATTATTAATTAAAGATTTGATAGAACTTGGAAATGTGGGGAGGCATTGCCACTGTCATGTGATTGATCTATTAGACTATTAATTACATACTTGTTATGGAAATATGACAAAAATCAGTCTGCAAATTCTGTAAAAATATATTAACATTATTATATGAAAACTTACCTCATTTATATCAAAGACAAATTGTTGAAGCAATTCCAAAAAATAAAAAGGAATGCAGAAGTTGAGATTTTAAGTCAATACCCAATAAAGCCCGAAACATATATTACTTGTTAGGATTATCAAACAACGCCAAAAGCTGATGAAAGATTGCAAATTTGTTAAGCCCTATCTTATTGCTACTGCAGCTGCAATAATCACTGTAATTACACTGTCTTCACTAGTTTCCAAAACACAAGTTTGGCAGCAAGCAATACTTCTTCTTCTTCAAAAGAAAACAAGATCTAAAAAGGTAATACATACAGAGATTCTGCAAATACAAAAGTAATATGGACTGTAAATCGACCTTCTCTCAGAGTTTATTCACAGCATGATCATGGTTCATTTCTTGGTATCAATTTCTTGCGCACGAAAAGGAAAAGAAGATTGAAGTACCAAAATACCCTCGTTTTCCCCCTAATATTACGACTAGGATCTTAATACTACTGTGAGAATGAAGAGAAAAACGTGGGTATTTTGGGACAACAACAAGCGAAAAACACAACAAAAAGGAGAGAGAGAGAGAGAGAGAGAGAAATGATTGATTGTACTAGTTGTGGAGAGGATCTGGGCAACTGGGTACTCTTCTTTTATTGTCTGCAAATCCGTTTGTGCTGAAGTTAAAAGCTCTTCGATGGAAGTACTTATGGAGTAACTTTGTGCTGGTGTCGTCATCTTCCCATTTGTTATTACTAATCATATTTGTGGTGGTGGTGGTGGTGGTGGTGATGTTGCTTGTTCTGTCGTTGACTGGTGAAGGAAATATCCTTATGGCTGTAGCCTGACAATCACAGCAGACGTAAATCTGTAAAACAAGCATGATCATGACCAAGACAACCACCATTGAAGAAGAGGAGATGAAGCTCTTGCCACCAGAAGATGATGATGAAAACATATCGATGGATCGGTATAGCTGAAGCTAGCAGAAGAAACAACAACAACAACATAAAAGCAGAAACAAAAAACAGTACTATTTCCCTTACTGTTCTGATTACAAAATGAAACTTTTTTCACTTTAAAGGAGAGTAAGCATGAATGAAAAAACTGGAAAAACAAATAATAATTGCAAGTGACGGGTAGTTTGGGTAATTACAGAAGTAGGAGAGAGTGATAGATATCAGATGGCACAGCAATAGCATCCTCGCTATCTCATGCCCCCACACTGCCACCCACGTGAGTCAGGATACACACGCACATATTACACCCAACACCAGCAGTACCATTTGCATGCTCTCTTACTATATATCACATATCGAGCTAACAACCCATGTTTATGGTAACATTACGTGTTCTAAATAGGGCTGAAGATTAATTAATGATAATATGAATCAGCATGGTGTCAATTATTTTAGAATGGTTACTTAAAATCAAATGGGATCCGAGTTTGACTGATGATGAGTTTGTTTTGAATATAGATGTCGGCGAGAAAGTCAAGGAATTTGAATACCGTAACCTAAGCATATAATATTACTGCAGCACTCAGCGCGTTTCATGGTAAGAGAATGTCCTTGAACAGTTACTGTTCTCTTTATTAACAAGTCTAATGCTGGATTAGGGTTGCATAAATGGAAATGGGATTGAATTAAAAATAAGATATTACGAGAAGAGAACATGGGATGACAGCCCGGCCGAGGAGGAGGAGGTGGCCGGGAATCTCGCGGCGGTGTTGGAAGACTCTTTCTCTTCTCCCTTTGACGTATTTAACAAGCAAATATTATTGCATTGTCGTGTCCCTTCTCTCCAACATTATTAATTCTTCAATTCGTACCCATTTATCCCAATTTTAATGCACTCTTGTGATTCTTTTCTCTTTCAATTTTCAACGTAACCACTTTTTCTCCTAAACATGCAATTCAAATTCCATCGGAAATATCGTGTATATACTTCTTAATCTAGCTCAAATGCATAATTGAAAAATTATATTATATATTTAGGTTAAAAAAAAAGAGTAATTTAACCTTACACAATTTTTTTTATACTAATATAGACTTTATCCCTCTCTTTTTTGCAGAATTAGATTGTCGATATCTATCAAATTTGTACTTTTTTAATTATTAAATTAATACACTTTTAATATTTAAAATTAAATTTAATATATATAATTAATATACATGTAAAATACAATTTTAACTATTTAAATAGGATTAATCTAATAGTATATAGACAGATAAGAAATTGTGTAAAAATATTTAGAGTTCTTGATCGTATCCTTATATTTAAATATATTATAATTGTGTCTAGTCTTCAAATATGTTTACTCAAATTTATATGGTAGTTGAAATTAATATGTTCCGAATTCTAAACCCAAACTAAAAAAGACGGCCAAAATGTTCACTATCAATCAACCCGAGTTAGGAAGACAAGGGATTAATTACATGTAGTGATGGGTTATAGTCATAGATGGTGACATAGAGTATTTGAAATTTGTCATCTTAATCACCAAGCAATTTCCCATCTTATATTTCTTCCTAGCTACTTGTATATTTGTGGGCAAAGATGAACCACATATTACTCTTAAAATAAATAAATATTCATTTATCTGTATATGTAGTACAATTGTTATATCTATACAATGCAGCCTATCATAATTTTTATTACCCAGACTAGACCAGACCAGACAAGCAAACAATTAAATTCAATTAATTAACTTGTTGGGTAGCAAATTTCCAATTTCAATTACATGGTACTACTGATTTATTTATTTACTACTATTCAAGTAGTACTATGCCACCAAAACTGTTGTCTCCTCATCAAATCCAGGTCCTCCAATAAAATATAATTCATCATTTGTTTCTAAAAAAAAAAAAAAAAAAACCTCTGATGAACTTTGAACTCTACTCTACTGTCTTCTTCCTTTCATGTCTCCAGAGAAAGAAATTAGGAGCATAAAAAGAAAGTTGTTTTTGTTTTGATATCGTGAAGAAGGAAAAGTTTCCCACACAACTCCAAGTCTCAGTAATGAAAAATGTCAATATGCTTCTTTGCTGCAGAAAAATAATAAAAGCAGCAACAATTTTAGCTTGTATATGCTTGGTTTTTGTCCTTCTGTTGGTGTCTTATCTTATGCTATTCCAATATTTTGCTATTATTCTAACTCAAGGTTTCAATTCTCTCAAGCTTTCCCTTTATTACACTTGCCATTTTCTGCTTGGCTTCATTCCTCTCTTGACAATTTCTTTCTGTGCTCAGCTTTACCTTTTCTCCTGTCATTTTTGGTCTCTTGTTGTAGGATGAATAACTGGTGTCCAACCAGCCCTATTTATGTAATTCTTGTTTTTCTGTTTGTGCAATTTGATAGCTTGAAAAATTGAAAACAAATACTCTTAAGTGCTGTGTGGGCACGGAAATTACAGGCCAAGATCCTGTGTGTAGGGATGGATGGCTTTCATTTCTGTTCATGCCATGATCTGTCTTACTCCAATAATGTAGAAATAGAGTTCCGGATTTGGGCCTATATACATTTATATTTTGAATTCTGACGCAATAGAAATAGGGGGATTATAAAAAATATAGATGCCTGTTAGAGTGTAACTGTCGAAAAATTTGTCTGAATTCGACCATTTTTACTCAATTTTATTCAAGAGCATAAATTCCATTACTGACGTAGAATCGAACCCAATGAAAATTCCATCGAAGATAACCTACCATCCCACATTTGGGCTTGATATATTTCAATCTAAACAATACTGTCAAAACCTGATTATTGATTACGGTAGTCTATATTTGATTATAGAAGATCAAGAACTCTAATTCCTATCAACTACTTGGCTCTGACACTGACAAATTTGGAAAGAAATTACCCCCATTAATTCAAATGACTTTGCTTGAGTACTAGTTTCACTGACATTTTACTTGCCAGATGAAAGGACCTTTTAGGAAGAACTAAAAAATTTGTATCAGTCCTCCAAAAAAAAGAAAAAATGTAAAGCTCCACAAACACTCTGTTCTGGATTTTTTCTTATCATTTTCTTCCTGGTTAAACTTTTTCTGATTCAATTCATATCTTCATAAAGCTACAATAAATATGAGCAATCATAACCGCACCATATATTATCTCTGGATAATCACATGTAATATGTAATCTCAGTAAACTTCCATAATACAATCACTGTCACAGACTCCTACAACAATAGGAAGGCAAAACTGAGCTATCTAGTTCCATAGGTTGGGTTTATGCATACCCAGCTCCAGTCATTCCGACAGCTGAACCTGTATGGTTTGTTTTCCGAGCTGCTGCTTGGGCGGCAATGCACTTGGTGAAATACATGTAATAGTAAACGTTGAGAATCATTGTTGCAACAACAAACACTGCTCCTGCAATGAAAACACCTTTTCGCAATGATTCACAAGAGAAGTTCTGGGCATAAATCATTGACCGGTATTTGGTGTGGTAGGCATTTTTTGTAGCTCCTGCAATTAGACATGATTCTGCAACAAGAAATGTCGCCCTGCAGACAGTATTTATTGAAGTTAGGGTATCAACATCTTCAAAGTTGCAATTTTACATGGTCGTTGAAATTCTCACCATGATGAGACGAAGTAGATGATAGTCCAAGCTCGATTCCCACCAGGGGCTAAAGGTCTCCCTAAACACATGCACTTAGTCACAACCATCAGTAGAGATTCGCTGGAAAGAAGAAACAGAAATGCACCCACTCCGTAACCAGTTGCAACATCTGAAGTGTAGACACAGTAGGTCGCATTAGTTTGACCTGGGACTTCTGTCAGGTGGCCCTGTCATTCAGAAATAATATGCCTAATACAAGTTAGTTTAGAGAATAACAGCTAAATCAATGGTCATCATCAAAATTGAGAAAAAGGTTTTGGACTGTGTTAAACCTACCTCAGAATATGCCTGAAAAATACTAAGAGCAACATTAGCTTTGAAACACTTACCTTTTCCTTTCTTACTTTCAGTACATCTAACATCAAAGGAATACTTGATAAAATGTACATCTGTTTGTGAGTGTAAAAATTTCTGGAGAATCCAAGTCTAGCAGATATAAACAGCAGTATTAACAGATCATAGGACCACATCTGTAAAGGTCTGACCATGCTACAGTTGACACATTATATTTTTGACAAAAACATTTGGAGCTCTAAAGGCATTGAGTATCTCAAATATTCACTGAATTGGATGGATAACTAGCAAAAAAAATTTCCACAATTTCAATCATCCATAAACAAGCTCTTGTAGAATGTGACCACAAACTTTGGAAAAGAAATTGCATAAAGTACTCGACTTACCTAGCTGAATCAGATTTTATAAAGCTGGTAACCTGGGCGAGGCCAACAGTAAGAGACAAGTGCCAGAATTGTTGAATGACTACTTTAAAAGCTTTAAGCTTAATTATTCTTGTAAATGAGTAGACAAGCAGGGCCAAGGAACAGCCGCTTTGAATGATCAAAAGCTGCTAAATTATTACTAGGTTCAAATCAAAACCAAACCATTTGCAGGACTACAAGTATAACACAAATAATCTTTTCAATCATCTCACAATCACAAACATAACTTCCCACTTAAGTATTAGCTTCCAACTTTACAATTTGAAACCGAGCAGATAAGTAGCACTAAACTAAACAGCACACCAAAAATTCTCCCACTAACATTCATATGCGCGCAACTTTATTCAAGTTTACCCACAATGTGCGTTGGAATTGAAGATACTTTAGTTAAATCCGTTTATCAACAATATATCACTTAATTGCTACATACGCCAAACTTTGGGGATCACATGGCACGACAATTCGTTTGCTGTCTCCACAAGGCTGTAACCATGCAGCCCGCAGGAGATCAACCTTAAAGCACTAATCAGAAAGCTAGAAACCAGATTTTATCACAGCAAGCTAAAGAAAATGAAATTCTCTTAAATGGACAATCCGCAAAATAACATATCACGGTCTACAATGGCAGAAATTCACTAAAGAAACAATACTTCCATTCAAGAGCACAAACACAAAGCAACACCAATCAGCAATCAATCAACAGAATTAGATAATCCTAACCTTCAGAAACTCCACAAATAAATCAAGAATCTGACAAGAAACAAAAAAGGTTCCAAATACAAACCAGCCAAGAAATTTACTAAAGAAAAGGCAGAGATCCACCCACGTAAACAAAGGAGATAACAATGCAAAATCAATATCCAAAACCCAAACTTTTCAATCAAAACCTCAACAGTAAGAAACAGTAAGAAATTCCTTTTTTTTTTTTTAAAAAAAAAAAAAGGCTGATGCTTACAATACTTCGTCTTCTCTCAGCAGCAATGGCAAACCCAAAAGCCACCAAACTCAGAATCACCACTAAAAGGTGAACCAAGGTCGAGCCCTTGCCTTCTCCCAACACTCCCATCTCTGGATTTTTCTTACAGAGCAGCTCAAACTGAAGTTAAGTGGAAACACTGAACTGTCATGTGAAATAAAGCAAGTCTAGTGGCTATATAAAGCAGCGAAGCGAAAACTTGTGCCCACGCGAAAACTTAGGGCGCTTGGCAAGAGAACTGAGCGTGTTTGTCACGCGGGATGATGCTGTGTTGGAATGATGGGCTTTGGATTTAAAACGCAGAGTTCTAGTTTAGATCAATTGGTTTACTAAATTTGACTATTGTCTCGTTGAATTCGAATTTCATTGGATCATTTATGATTTATTTTATTTTTATTATAGAAAAAGAGCTATAATTTTTGGAAGAAAAGGGAATAACAATCGATGATACGTTGAAATCTAAAGCAATTTGAATGAACTTTTGGGTTTAATTTATGTAATGAAGTGGAGAAAAGAGAAGCAATTAAATTAATAAACAATTGATTTCATGATTAAGATTTCTTTAGTGGAGAGCCTTTTAATCTATTTAGCATTCCGAGGAAATGCAAGAGAGATTGATTATTCTTAATGTAACAATTTTGTAGAATGTTTGCCCATTATCAAATTCAGCCATGAATTATTTTGAATCACAAAAACTCTTTCCCTTCCTTTGCCCGCTCTGCAACTCCATAACTAGGGGCCGGCTTGAGGTTTTGGTGTTCTTAGTTATAGGCGACAAAAGGGCCACATCAATTCGAGCTCGGCTCATAAAAATTGTAAGTCCAGCTCGATCACTGTTCAGTGGCGAGCTTAATGGTCAAGACTCACAAGCTAGTTCACGCTCTATATAGTTCGTGTGGGTCGAATTTATGGGTCTTGCTTCGCTTTAAATTTTTATACGAGTTCAGTCCGATTCGATCTACGAGCTTGCATGGGTTCATGTTGCCCTAGTTTGATCCGTCCCATTTGCCAGAAAAAAAATAAAATAAAGTAGGAAGATATATATGACCGGTAGATGCATGAAATTTATGAAAGTAGAATTATTGAACCTCATTTCTGATAATATTAAACTGAAATTTGCTCTATCATCATATTTGTCTGAAAAAAAATTTAATAAAACCCAGATGAATATACACTTTTGATACCTTAAAATGAGTGCGGGAATGTAGATTCAAACCTAAATGCTGTCTAGTTATTGCTAGAAATTGGTAAATCTACCCACAATCAATGCACAAGGCTAGCCAGCGAAAAGGGTTTCAATGAAAGAAAAAAAAAAAATACAAAGCAATAACAAGAATCAGAGGATTGAGTTTGAAAGGAAAGCAAGCTCACCATAAAAATTTCATGACATTTTCATTACAGATAAAATAAACTAATGTTGGCTCACCATGTGGCATCCATTTAAGTCCGAGATTATAGTCGCAGCATTCAGTGTCTCAGATGCAACATGGAATTCAACAGTGAGGCTACAAATAGAGAGCTTAGGAAGGATTTCAAGCACAATCAAGAAACTAGTGAAGTTCAACAGCAAAAGGAAGAGATCAAACAATGGCTTCTTCCATGGTTTCATCAGCAACCATTGCTTCCATGTACCGCGGCGCAACCCCGGCTCCAACATGGTTGCTCCATTCACAGGCCTTAAATCTTTCTCTGCATTCCCAGTCACCCGCAAGCTTAACAATGACATTACCTCCATCTCTAGCAATGAAGGCAAAGTCCAATGCATGCAGGTACTTAAAAATCACAATAATTTTTGTTTTTGTTTCGGTTTTTTTTTTCGTCCAAGATTTTAATCGATAAGAGTCTTTCATACTGTATACGTACCCCTCTGAAATTTTGTCGAATTGGTGTAGGTATGGCCTCCAATTGGGAAGAAGAAGTTTGAGACTCTCTCATACCTTCCTCCTTTTTCTCCTGAATCATTTTTTGAAGGAAGTTGATTACCTTCTTCGAATGGGATGGATTCCTTGCTTGGAATTCGAGTTGGAGGTATTATTATTACATTCGCAGTAATATTCATAGTTATAAGTTTTAAGTTTCAGATTATAAACCTTGGATTGTGGTGAATTTGCAGCACAGATTCGTGTACCGTGAGAACCACAGATCTCCAGGATACTACGATGGAAGATACAGGACGATGTGGAAGCTTGCCATGATCGGTTGCACTGATGCATCGCCAGTGTTGAAGGAGCTTGAATAGGCCAAGAAGGCCTACCCAATGCATTCATTCGAATTATCGGATTTGACAACACGAGACATAAGAATGAATCAGTTTCACTGCCTCCATGCCTGAGGGCTACTAAACAAACTTTAAGACATAAGAATGAATTGTCTAGTGAATTGTTGTTTTTGCTCTTTTGGTCTTGTAATCCCTGCTAGTTTCTTTATCGGGGGTCAGAGATTGTATTTTAATTGATGGAAGGGCCAAATGTACATAAATGAGTAAACTATTCAAATCTTGTCCTTGTATCATCATTTCCATTTTTTTTAATCAGAACTGAAAATAAAACTTGCTGAGGTGATGACAGATAAATTTGAGCATATACGTGTATAAAAACGAAGAAGGTTTTGTAGTATTGGCGTCTTCTTTGACAATATTATGGACATCACGATTGAAGAATGATCACTGGATTCAAGAATCAGTATATAAGCATAATTTTTGTTTAAAACAATTCGTTCATGAACAATCGAGTTCAAGCCTTAAATTACAGTACTTGTATAACCCACTGTCAATACTACATTCAAAAATCAAGTCCTCAACATGACTCATCCTAGTTCTCCCTATAGACAAGACCAAGTTAGTTCAACCTTCAATGTTGGACTCTGCATTGTAACAAAAATTCCTAAAATATTTCCAAAATTCTGCAAATTCTAAAGTCTTGGAGGAAGTAAACCAGAAACTAGAATAATGAAGGCAAATGGTACTTGGGTTGGGATATAGAATTCCATTCATTTGGAATGAATGCTGAAGCAGGGGAACAGGTTCAAAAGCAATTTTATTAGACTTGATTTCAAGTGCTAACGTTGAACTCTTACCTAATAATTAAAACATTTAGTTCAAATGATTCATCCTTTTATTAGACTTCTTATTTCTCATAGTTTATAACAGATGTTTACAAAGAAATAAAACCATATGAAAACTCACAAGGAAGCATTTCTCACTATGATTATTTGGACAACAAACAATGCTTGTACTTACTTTTATTTTAATGTATTTCTCATTTGGGTTTTTGCTGTCTTCTTTTACTGTTCATGGTTTGATATGTTGAGTGGTTTGGCTTCTTGCCTTTGCCCTGCTTTTAAATTTTTTTGAATTCACAGAAAAGTTACAGTAATTTGTAAATTACGCCTGGTGGTATTGCATAATGTAAAACCTGATAAGCAAAAGCAATCACGTATCCACCAACCTCCTTCACATCACCACAACAGAGACGTAAGGCCAGAAGATGATGAAAAAGAATAATAAACAAACATCTATCACAAATCCGAGTCTTTATTCCCCGGAAAAGATAAGGTTATAAATGTTTGCCAGGTGGCAAATCCTATGGGCTGCTTAACGATAAGGCTTCAAATCCAAACTCCTCTCTTATGTGGCCATCATGTTGTATCAATGATCAGTGATCTAATGACCCAAACAAAATCCAGGTTTTTCTCTTGTATTTTCAAACATTAGATTGAATTTTTGTATTGACACGAGGTAATTTGTAAACTGGTAAGTTTATGCCTGTAAATATAGAACAAGGCAGCAGTGGAAAGGCCTCTTAAACTGAACTCACAATGCTAATTTGTCTAAACACAAGGGAAGAAGAAGAGGCAATGGCATCCTCTATGGTTTCATCCGCCGCTGTGGCCGCCGCGCCGGACCAGCTCTGGCCACCATGGTTGCCCCAATCTCAGGCCTTACGTCCTCAGCTGACTTCCCTGTAACTCGCCAGGTTAACACTGACATCACGTCCTTCGCCGGCAATGGTGGAAAAGTTTAGTACACGCAGATGCCAACTACTTAAAATGCAGATAACTACTTAATTACGCTAATAATTAATTGTTGAGACGAGAAAGTCTTAATTAAGTAAGATGTTTTATACAGTATAATTATTTAATTAATAAAAAAATTTATTTATTATTTATAAATAAAAAATAAAAATAAATTTAAAAATTTTTTATTATATTAATTAAAAATAAAATTTATTTTTAATTTTATATTTATAATTAATTAATAATTTTTTTTTTTTTGTTATTCTTATCACCTCAACTGACGTGATAAAAGAATATTTCGTTTAAAATTTTTTATTTTTGAGATAAAAGAGTTAAATGCAAATAATAAGATAATTAAAAATAATTATTAAATGCAGGTATGGCCACCAGTTGGAAAGAAGTTTGAGACTCTCTCGTACCTTCCTCCGAATCATTGTTAAAGGAAGTCGATTACCTTCTTCGCATGGGATGGATTCCCCGCTTGGAATTCGAGTTGGAGGTATTACTATTACTATTACGCAAACTGTAATATTTATAGTTACAAATTTTACATTTCAGGTTAGATACATTTTGGGTTCTGCTGGATTTGCAGCACGGATTCGTGTACCGTGAGAACCACAGATCTCCTGGATACTACGATGGAAGACACTGGACAATGTGGAAGCTGCCGATTTTCGGGTGCACTGATGCTACACAAGTGTTGAAGGAGCTTGAAGAGACCAAGAAGGCCTACCCCAATGCATTCATCCGAATTATCGGATTCGACAACAGGCGTCAAGTCCAGTGCATCAGTTTAATTGCTTACAAGCCTCCAGGCATCTAAGTCTATGACTTTTTAACATTCATCTTCGTTTTCAGAAGTTTAATTATATTCATCCCCCAATTTTTCTCTTTCATGTTCTCTGATGAGAATGGAAATAAAATTTGCTTTGTTGTGTTGTGCTTGGAAACAGATCCCAAATTTCTCCAGCTTCTTCTTGTTTCGAGAACATAATTTATTATATAATGACATAGCAACTTGGAAAGATAGATTCTAATCTATAACCGTGACAAATTAATTGCCAAGTGATGACTTTCTTGTAATTTAAGCAAATCCTATTGAAATGAGAAGATTTTGCAACATATATAATTAACAATACATAAAAACTTCGAACTTTTAGAACAAAGAACCTATAACTAGTCTCTCAGAAAGTTGCTGGTATTTCCTGAGTACTCTTCAAGTTCCAAATATCATCATCCCAGACAACATCACTAAACAATGAACTATAAGCTTCAGCCATAAACTCAACACCCCAAATTGGCAGTGAAAAATAACCCCATGACATCTCCTCATCAACAATTTCTCTTGTCAACAATGGCCACTCCCAACCTAACCAACACTCATCTGCTGCCGCCGCTACTGCCAGAGCCAATTGCACCCCATTCTTAGCCTCCTCTTCCACCTTCTCAACAACCCTTTTGTTCTTCTTTCTCACCATAGGTGTATCTTCAACTTTTGTAGCACCATCATCACCATTTTTTTGCCTCTTCATTTTAATAACACAAAAAATTGTATACTTGTAAAATGAGAAATGCTAAGGAAGTTGGTGAGATTTATAGGAAAAGAGAAGAAAGCATAAGGAGTTGAGTCATTTTTTTACTTTTGCATGCATGTATGATGAAAGCAAATTTGTATACTTCTCTGAAACACTCGACACTTCTTTGTATACAGATGTCTTTTGGGTTAGAGGTAATGGCAATATCTACCCTCGTCATATTTCAAAGGGTTAGGTGTTTGCATCAAGGCAGATTTGTCATTGGGACTAGTATTCTCTATGGGGCTCTGTTCAATGAATTTTAGGCGATCAAGAAACAGGAAGGTGAGAAAGAGATTTTCAAGATCAATAAAATATTGACATGTTTGTATAGCAGAAAGATGGGTTATATAGGTTAAAAAATTTATCTATGGTTCGCTATTTTTGAAAAAAATGTAGCCAAGCATGAATGCATATAGATAACATCAAGTATGAGATCCCTTGTATATTATAGGCCAAGGTTGACCTAATAACTCAAAAGAAGAAAACAATTTTGGACATTGCGTTTAGCTCTGCCAACTGGGAAGTATTGCCATCATTTAATTATATGGCTGGCACTTTGGCATACCCAAAAGCTAAATTTACACATCCTGGTGGGATGTGCAGGAAGGTTAATACCCATTTCAGTCTTAATAATTTCTTTCTATTTTTTTATTAATAAAAATCTCCAACTTTCTCAGGAAAATGTTGAATATATCAGATAATTTTGATCCCTCAATTCCACGAGAGGCCTAATTTTGGAACTTGAGAGACTTGCATAAGATTTAGAAAACCATATAATTTAATGAACATTTCTGCATCTGGCCAGGATATTGAGCTCTCCATATTGTACCTTGGTGATTGCAAAAAAATGGAAGAGAGATAAAAGGAAGATCCTGATGAGAAAAAAGAAAAAGGGGACTGTCAAAAGCTGGATTCTGAAGTGATAACTGCTTTCTTGTAAGATGCGCAATCACCTTATCAGATTTCTTATATTTCATTTACAGTAGAGTATGTAATATTTGCTTTAATTTGGCATTCAACTTCATCTGCAAATTCTGCAATGATTTGAGTTTGATAGGGCAAATTCTGCGCAAATACTTTATACTGGATTCTCAGAAACAAGTGCTTTTCTTAAAAGCATTTCAAGCATTCCATTGACATATTTCATGTTCCTATTGCGTACAACTTCAAATTATTACAACCAACTAAAACACAGATTTCTTCTGCATTTTGAGGTATGATGCTGCGGGTCCCTAGAAAAGTTACAAGGTACAAAAAGCAGAAGATAATATATCTGGCTGAAGTATCTCACAGAAAGCAGAAGCTATAAGCATATCATATCATAGTCGATTAAAAAAGCACCACCACTCAGAGGCCTTTTCCTACAAAAGCCATCACACAGACTTCATCATCATTGTGCATGCCATGGAAGCACTCCACAAGGAATCATTGGAAGACACTGACAGCATTTTGGCGTAAAACAAAAGCAAAAAGAACACCATCAATTTATGCAAACAGGAAGAGCTGAAAAGGCAGAAGCAATCACAACACATACTTCTCGAAACACCAATTTATTTATATTGTAATGTAAATGACTACTAGATAGATGAAGACTCAAATGGCAACAAGAATTTGTAGAGATTGTTTCCATAATCCTCTCGTTGAAACTCTCAATGAAACCCATTGAAAAACCACTAAATAAACTCTTCCTAAGGATTAAACATAATTAGGCCTCTCAATTATTTGTACTTAACAACTCATTTACTTACAAGACAACACATAATTACAGACGAAGAACTAGAAAATCCTTAAATTATAGACATATTTACACTAAACAAAGGATTATCCTCTCTTGTCCCCCACTGATCTCTTGAGAACTTAATAAATTCATCTCATTCTATCAAAGTTTTGAAGCAAAATCCATTACTCATTAGCTCCTCCTTTTCTCTATATGTACTAGTGTTTTGTTGATGAGGAGGCGTTCTTCTTCTATGCTAATGCAGGGATGCTGCAATTTCTGCTATCCCTGCAGTCGAACCCCTCAATTCTCACTGCTGGTTTGTTACCAAAATTGGGTCGAATGCAGCCGCTGCTGCCTCCTACTCCTTTTCTCGTGGAAGAAGATGGAGATGGCCGAAGCATGACCGGTGACAATGGGGTGATCTCCTCATCCCCGAAA
The DNA here is from genome assembly GCA_032401905.1 of Swietenia macrophylla. Lineage (NCBI taxonomy): Eukaryota > Viridiplantae > Streptophyta > Magnoliopsida > Sapindales > Meliaceae > Swietenia > Swietenia macrophylla. Next base: position 8,430,572 of record CP135584.1, on the reverse strand, counting down.
CGTGAATCGTGTATTAATGGGTTAGCTACTCTGCTTGGCGGCGACCCACAAAAAAATGGGGGCGACGATGCCAATACTTGTGTGCAAGATTGTTCCAAAAACTCCATTTCCACTCCACCGCAACCACCCTGTTAGAAAAAATCGAATTATCGAATCAACAACACCCCTTAAATCATTCCACGCCCAAACATGTTGTATCATTTCTAAAACCAAAACAGAAATTCCATAAGATTTTCAAGGGTACAAAAATTAGAAACCTTGAGTATGATGTCGAACAGATCAGTTCCTTCCCTGGAATCAAAAGTCTCTGCTTGCTGGCTGAAAATTACAACATGATGAACAGATAATTAGCACTTGTAAAAAAGTTGTATTTTTTTAAAAAATGGTACGATCGTAGAAGAAATTAAAATTTACCTGAGATTCAATCTGAGAGAGTGAACGGGCGGCTGGTCGGTGAGGGCGACTTTAAACAGCCCAAGACGACGAGGCTTAGGACAGACCACATAGTCTCTTCTGTCCGAAGCTGAGCTCCTCATTTCTTCAAGACTTGCAATTGAGCTTTGCTGGATCAGACACTGTTCCATGTCTCAATTTTTCTATATCTACCTTCTACTCTATACAAACAAGAAATTTTTTTTTTTGTTTTTTCGTCTGCACATAAAAAAGAACAAGACTTTAGCAAGTTTTGAATTCAAGATCTAACAATCATGCAAGTTAAAAGCTTCAAACCAGAGATCTGGTGAAAGCAACATAGAAAAAACTCAAAAATTAAAGTTTTCGTGCCAAAACCACATGAATTTTCCTACTTAATGCTAAAAATAAACAAATATAAGGAAAAAAATTAGAAATTTTAAGCCGAATATTCAAGCTTTTACAACCAAACCCGCATGAATATTCCTAATTAAAACAAAAAAAAATTAGAGTAAGCCAAACCCACATAAATTTCTGCTACTAAAACAAGAAATACATACAAAGAGCTTAAAAAATTAAAGCTTTAAACCAAAATCACAAAAGGATTTTCGAATTCTCCACAGATCTAAACGAAAACATCTACCAACCGAAGAAGATACAAAAGACAGAGAGAAGAAGGAGACATGTACCTTAGCTTAACTGTACAGCTAGGGAGCTCCCAACTGTATTAATACACCATTAAAGGAACAGAAATTTTAAAATAAAAAAAAAATGAAACTGAAAAAGGAAACTTGTAATATGAAGAGAATAGGCGAAGAGAAACAGCAACAAACAAGGACGTTCACGAGGACCTATGCAATTTATAGAGATGGGCAAGAAAAAGAAATCCCCATGAAAAGAAAGATTCAACAAAAATAAAATATTCTTTTTTATTAAAAAAATAAATAAAAATAATGACAGAGAGGAAAAGAAAAAGGCGTTGAGGTATTGGGCAACAGCACAACTCAGCTGAGAGAAACAGATTAAAGAAAGTGAAAAACAAAGTGTTCATGGGACAAAAACCTGCAAAGACATCCACTTGTTTAATGTCTCTTGTTGTATCTCTCTTGCTTTTGGTTTTTGAGATTTTTCTTTTATTTATTATTTAATTATTGTTATTTTATATTTATTTATTCAGGCAGGCGGTGCCTCCCGCGAGAAATCGCATTGATTTTAACACCCAATTTCGGAAAATAATATTATTTTTTATTATTTAATATATAAACGGTTATTCGGTTATTATCAAAATATGTCCCTATTCTTTGTAACATTAACAAATAAATGTATAAATATACAAATTAGTCTCAATTAGTCCTGCAATTAGACTCCTTAAACCAAATAATTTGCCCTCCAATAATACCAAATTTTTAATCCAAAAATAAGATTTATTCTTTTAAGTGTGTGTCTTTCTTGCTCTTTTTTACCTATTGCAATTTGGTTATATTTATGACATTTACAAACCGTATTACAATCTTATTTTTTGAAGGGTTGATAAATCATTATTGTATCAATTTTGTAATAAAACATATAAAAATTAATTGATATTAAGAAAAATAATTTAGTTGCAATAGCATAATCTCTTAATTTTTATTCATAGATTTGGATGATAAAGATGAAAATGAGACAAGTTGTGAGTTTGTTTGGATATGTGTTATATTTGTAAACAATAAGGACCCTTTTGAGAATTTCCCTTCGCCGAAAAATATCTCCACATTTACGTACCGAACCGAACCGACCCACGCCCAACGAACAACCTAGTCTTTATCGAGTTGTATTACAGCAAATTGACTGGCCGCCTGATTGCGACACGTGTTAGTGGTCAATGATTGATGCCAGAGACGTGTTCGGCAGTTGCTCGAATTTGTGATGGGGAATTTCTTTATTGCAATTTGATTAACGGTCAAACCTCCACCGCAAATTCCTATAAAATTATTATTATTTTTTTATTAATGTTTGAAACTCAATAAGAATTGAAATAAGGGGAAAACATTATTCGTGTCCCATAATCAAAATTAATTAGAGGCTAATTAATATAAAGTAATATTAATAATTTTTTTTGTTTAATAATCACGTGGAGGAAGCTGTTCCAGGCAAACACATGGCGACCAGGTAGCTGTCAGAGGTTCAGCATTCGGGACTAAAACGACACATGGGCTTAGGCACTAGTGGTGGTGACTCTTAGGAGGAGGAGGAGCCTATTAATTTGTAAAGGGATCTTAGGACTCACTATTCTCCATCATTTTTAAGGTCTTTTGTGGCTTGCGTTTTCAGTAGTTTAGATCTATTTTTTGAGGACATTTTTAGTCACTTAAATAATAAGAAAGAAATCCCATTTGACTTGGTTAGATTAAGACTAATTAATTGTTAATTAGAGAGCAAGGAAGATAGATTGAAGTAGTACCAACCACCAAGATTGTTATGTTTAAGTTTGTATAATTACTTTTAATGGTGACATAGATGTTGCCATAGGGCACTAATTTCTTGCAAGAAACAATCTTTAAACCTAAGAAATTGTCCGACGAAAAAGCCAAGAAAAGGAAATAGCTCAATCGAAAAGTCCATGATTTGATGATACTTCTAAGGAGAGGAGAAGATTATGAACAAAACAAAGTCCAATAATCACAAGGTTTGTGTTAATTAACTTAATTACTAACTAGGTTGATGCCATGTGTCACCCTTGTATGGTAAATTAAACCCAAACTTTTCTATTCTTAGGTTGGAACTAACAAGATCCTAATCAAAAGTAAAATGATTTATGAGTCTTTCCTAACCAATTTTCATTGTCATTTGTGAGACAACAACATTTTGATTTGGTGCGACTCTCATCTTATGTTCATCCTTTTTGCCTAAGAATAGCACCAATGCTTTACATGGACAAAACAATCAAAAGGAGAATGGATTGACGTTGTTCTTCACAAAGATAGAACCAATTCCAAATGGTTGTGTTCAAGATAAAAGAAAATTCCATGCCTCATGTCCCACCCCCAACACACCTTTTCTTTTTTCCATCCTTCAAGTTTATGCATGATGCATTATCGAATAGAAAGGTTTGCATCACTTGTGCATCACATTCCAATACATAACATTTAAAAAAAAAAAAAAAAGAGGGCAAAATTATAACATCAATTCTTCCATGTGTGATCAGTAGGGCTGACTTTTGTTATACTAATTGAGATTCCCATTTCTGGATACCAATAATTCAAATTATAGAATGTAAATCTTCTCACTGTTATCATAATTGAGGTGAGATAATTCATTACATTCCATTCCGCAACTTTTGACTTTCCAGTTTAGGAATAAGAAGAAGCTGAAATATGACAATTTAATTGAAATTTCTGATGGGATTGATTTGAATACAAAGATAAGACAAATTCAAGATATTACCTCTACAAACTTTGTGCTTTGGGCTCCCTAAAAAGCCTAAAACAAGAGGAAATCTATTGAAGACCTTTCAGTGGACCTATTTAGACAGTTAAAGGAAAAGATTGATACCAAGTTGTTCAAGCTGAAGTTGGTTCAGATGCAGCTGCTGTGGCAGCTCTCTTTTTTGCGAAGTATTCATCAGCTCGTGTGAGGTTCTTAGCAACTGATGGTTTTACCCACTTCTTTCGGCCAGGTAACACAGTGAGGGTACAGCCTGCAGCCTCAAGCTTCTCCTTAGCTGCTGCTGAGAATGCTAGAGCCTTGAAGTTCAGCTTCAGACTTAACTCCCCATCGCCCAGAATCTGGGATTCAGATTGAACAAGCAAACAAATAAGAATACATGTATAAATATAAATCTGACATTGCTTCTCAAAAGACATTAAACTGATATACTAAAATTGAAACCAATTGTATACAAGCTTTCTTGGTATGTGACAAAATTGAAAGTTCCATGTCCAAATTACTACACTGCTTCCATTCATACCAATATGGAAAAATAGATTTTGTCAATTAAATAATAGTGGGTAGATAGAAAGCCTTTCATATGGTTGATTGAAGTAAAATTAGTGGCAAAAAGGTTCAATTTGTCATCTACTTAAAAGTAAAAAATCTTCACTAAAATGGTTGGAGATGCACAAGCACCCACACAGGGGAACATGCACACAGACTTACATACACACACTCAGGGGTTCTGTGTGTGAATAGGTCATAAACTTGATTGAAGAGGAAACAAAGGATCAACTTACCATAAGCCTAGAGTTAAATTCTGTTGTTACCAACAGATGTATGACTACAATAAAGGATATTTGCCAACAAAAATAGAATATTCCCTAGTCCTGGTGATGCATTTGCAGAATAAGGTAAACAGAAAATAATTTTGCAGTTATTCTTTCCATTTCTGGTATTGTTCGCTGATTAGTTAGTCAAAATATGCACAATCATATCTTAATTCAGTGGACCTAACACAAAGCATTTACAAGAAAGTTAGCATTATATGTTTGCAAGTAAGATGCTACATGACCATACATACAAAAGATTAGCTTGGAACTTAATCACACATATCAGACTAGCATTGTCTGTACCTTTAAAGGGAGTCTTCTTTCTCTTCCCGAGGGATTGATCAAGCCCTTCTTCTTCAAAGTCTCCAGTGAGACCTCCTCACCATCTTGAAATCTTGCCTCTGCTATGTCCTTTAAGTTAACAGGAACAAATTTAGGTAATCCCGCATGCGTACCTTATAAAAATAAGAAAAAATTTTAGCAGGAACTTAAAAAATATGCACACAGTGCACATGCTACAATCTTATTCACAATAAATGCTTACGAAGAGAGTGAACTTTTCCAAGGCAAAAACAATCAAAAAAAGAGAAAATGTGAGAAATAAGAACCAAGTCTTTAAAGTTGAAATATGAAGCTGAAAATAGAGTAAGCAGCCTCAAACAGTAGCCAAAGTTTTTGCTCATATTAGTTGTCAATTGTCACATAAAACCCCACGTTCACAATTTTTTTCTACCAATATCAGTTATAAGGCACAGAAAAGAAGGGTAAACCAAAACCCTTTTTATGTCTCAGACCAGATGTAAAATGTTGATCTCAACCTTACTTAGACCTCTTAAATTGCTTGATTCTACAGCAATATGAAAATATCTACTTACTTAGAGCATTTCATACACCCACTACAAGACCAATAATCTCATAAATTGCTTTAAAATATCTTTGCCACCTTTTTTGTCTTTGTATCATTCTGAGTCTTTACTTCACGGAAAGATACCTTAAGTTTGATATATGGCCAATTCACGACAAAGACTCCACACTATAAGAAAATAAATTACGTCAAAATAAATGAAAATTAACCTTAGAACCACAAATCTAGCCATAAAAAAGAAGGACAAAGAATATGGAAAAGAGAGAAAAATTTTCTGAACACAATTGAGACCCATCTAAGGCTTAGTTTGGGATCCTACGTTTTGAAAGCACAAAAGCTGAAGTTTGTGGTAAACACCAACTTCTAGCAGGGAGCACTCATTTTTCATTTATATTTGATCCACAGCAACCATAGCTTCAAAACCGCAGAATCGCAATCCCAAACATAGCCTGAAAGCTTATGCAAAAATGCACTCGAACTTAAAGGCAAATTCTGAACATCAAAGATTCTTCATATTCCTCATTCAAGAGAATTAAATTTAGGTCACATCCAATGACTCGTAGCATTTGAAATCTCCCCAGTGAAGTTACATACGAATTTGTCATTCTGAACTTCAAGTTAAAGCATCTTGAGATACAAAAACTAATTTTAAGAAAAAGTCAACTTTATTGACTTTCCCGCTCAAAGATTATACATTTACACCTTCAAATGCTCTGCCAGACAAAATGGAGAAGTTATTTTCCATTTTCAGATATGGACAAGTCCCTTAAACATTGCAATTTGGACTAAACAAACATTAAAGACTCAGGAACTTCCACACCAAAGAAACAAAACCTTAAAACAGAACAAAATATACGCAATTTTTACCTCCAGCAATCCCACGTAACTTAGGAATTCGACGATAAAGCGGCATCTGACCACCTTCAAAGCCCTTTCTAACGCCAGGACCAGACCTTGATTTCTGACCTCTCATTCCAAAACCACAGCTGTTACCTTGCCCAGCTGATATACCTCTTCCTTTCTCTTCCCTCTCTTCCTGGAGCCCGGTTGTGCGCCCAGGTTGTTCAGCCGGAGTCTTACATTAGCAACCGGAGTTGAAACGACACTGGAAGAAGTAGCTTGATTAAAGACAGTAAGGTATGTTTTATTGAGTTGGAGTTTGAGGGAAAAGTTCGATAGGGAATTGGTGTTAGATTCTTGATGCTGCCTTTGAACGGAGTGGAATCAAAAGTTAGAGAACTGCGAAATGTCGGGGGATGTGCAGAGAGTGAGAGAAGAGATGCCATGGAGAAGAAGAAATATTTTTGCCTCTGGGATTTATTTTTCACAGATGGACGTCCAGATATTTAAATGGATAGCGACAAGGCAAGGCTTGGGTGGACGTCCAGATGAAGCCCAAATTAGACTAGACCTTATTGGATTCAGAGCCCAATAAGAAGCCTACCAATTTTTAAAACAAACAATTTCCACTCCACCATTCAAACACAGAGAAAAACAAGTTCTTCACTGTTACAATTAATATAATATAATTTTTGCCCAAGAGAAGACGATGTAAATATTATTGTATTGTATATATGGTATGTTGCACCACTGTTCCATGGTAGTATACAGGATGAATTAAACTTTCAAATGTTTGGATTGCTTGTTCTTGCCTGCTAGCTCTGGCCTTTGCTGAGCAAAAAATTGTTATACCAATTGCAAGCAATCCAAACTATACAATACATAGAGTGGTCCATGTCAATAATCAAACCCACCTGATAATTATATTTTTTTTTCCATTGACAAACCTTGCTACTGGTGCCCCCACCTGAATCATGAACGCCCAATTAGTCAACATTATTGGGATGACTGGCTCCATACCATCAATTTCTCAAGCACTGGTAGATTTTAGTTTACTTAAGATAAGCTAATTTTGGAGAGTGTTTCCAATTTGAGGATGGAAGTGTAGAACTTGAAGTAGAACTAGTTTGTGCAACTTACTACTCCATTATATAGCTAAGTATATATACACACAGACTATGTATATATACGGTAAGCTATCCTATATAACATCTAGATATTCGAATGAAATATTAAAAATGTATATGCAATGGTTTGAACCTAGAAAAACTGCAATCACTTTTGGTTGGATTTCACGATACTCATTGCAAGGGAATATTTATAATTATAATCAAGCAACTCTAAGAACTTCCAAAGAATAAAACAATAGATCTTGGTGCGGGATAAGTCTGTAACTTAGAACACAAAGCCCTAATAATGAGATTTTGATAGTAACAGTTCCATGATCCATGACAATTTCATGCCCAGGGGTCAATTATGACCAGGATGCTTTAATCTCTACATATGGGGACCATTCATTCCAATAAAATTTTCATCCTATTTTCAGCATGCACACATATATATACAATGAACAGAGCACAGCAGCATATTTTTAGGGCTAGGCCTTGTCTTGTTTTACTTGAGAGTACATAATTAATTTCGTCTTGCTTTGCTTTAATGATAAATTGTACAAAAGAATAAGTGTTTGACTGTGATCTATCAATGATAAAATCTTTGTATTCACTGCAATATATATTTCATTGTATCATGCAACAGAATACTAGTAGTTCTAGGGCAATAGACCCTGCTAGTCCCCCACGCAAAAACAAAATCAAAAGCAAAGGCAACATGTCCTTTTCATTCCCTTAACTCTTCTAACCAAATGACACTAATTAAAAATCTGAGCTTTGAGTAATCAATTCTTTTCGTTCTCTCTAGGAATACAAAATACAAATACACAACACAAATCTGTCTTGCTTTCCCTTTTTAAAGTCACGAGATCCACTGTCTCTTCAAATTAGAGAGACAGAGAGAAATGAATAGTCTAGAGTGAGTGGGGTGGCAGGAAAACTGATAGAGAACTTTCAAAGCTTTCTTTTCTCTACCTTCACTCAAACTAGCCTCTATATAGCAGTCTCAAACTGAAAGTCTTTTAATTTTCTAAAGCTTTAGTTATCTATTCCTCCTATCTGAAAGATTGTTTGTCTACCTCATTTTCTTTTTCTGTCTTTCTCTATCGGTGCCATGTAGGTCTTCTCCACATAATCCTGCTACTTAAGCCCATATATTTTCTCTTTCTCTTTGAAAAATCAATCGTTTTGTTTACTCTATATCTTTAATTTGTTCTTTTGTATTTGTTTTTTTAAATATTTTGCAGGAGAACGGAGAAGAATCCTTTGGACCTTAACTACTTGCCTGAAGATTACAGTAGAGATGGCAAACAAGTCTTTGACGAAAGCTCTTCTGCTGGTAATTAATAAACATATTTATTCTTTATTTTTGTTATGATCCATACTACAAAATCAAGAAAATCAAAAAAGGAAAGAGGGTTTTGAAGAAGCAGCTAGCGAGTTTAATATTTATATTTATTATACATGATTTTGAATAAAATTAGGTTAGTTTTTTGAGGGAAGAGTTGTCTCATCGAAGTTTCTTTTATTGGTTTGTTTTTCGCCAGGGCATAGGAAAAAGAAAAGCGGCGCCAAGGATGGAAAAGATGAATGTGGGAAGGTCTACGAGTGTAGGTTTTGTTCCCTCAAGTTCTGCAAATCTCAAGCCCTCGGAGGACACATGAATCGCCACCGACAAGGCAAGTCTTTTCTTTGTAAGAAGGAAATTGAAGATGTACTAGTTTTTCTGTCTAACGAAACCAGTATTAAGTCTGTCATATCAAATCTATGGAGTCTGAGGAACACTGTGTTGTGCTGTACAGTGTTGCTGAAATTCTTGTGTGAGGGTTTTGAAGTTTTGATTTGATTTGATATATGGGATGTTTTTTTTATTTTTTTGGTGTGCGCTCAGAGAGGGAGACAGAAACACTGAACAAAGCTCGTCAGCTCGTCTTCCATAACGATCATAACCTAGCTCCTCCTCATCTAGGGTATGAATATGTTTCCATTTTTTGCGCTAGCTTTTGAGATCTTTTTAGTACCCAGAAATTGTTTTCAAATATAAACAACAAAACAAACATCTTCTTTATACGAGTAAAGAAATGTTCATTTTGTTGGTAATTGGCAGCTGCCATCAGATAACACCAGGAGGAAGTTATCATCCAGCAGGGCATATTGGAGATCCATTCAGATCAGTGTACTCGCCAAGACTATTCTCTGCGTCTTCCTCAACTATCATATCCCCACCACCGCCTCCGCCAGACCCACCTACACGCCTTTCCTCTTACACATCTCAATACCCACCACCACCCATGAACGAGTACTACGTTGGTCATGTCCTCGGCAGTAGCCCACATTCACAATATCCACCTCCCCATCACGGCCAAAGTCTAAATAACTACATGGGTGCAGCAGGAGCAGCAGCAGCAGAGTCAAATTACACTTGCATTGGTGCACCAGTTGGACACGGGTTCGTTGCTGCTCCCGGTTCGAGCCGTGGGTCTGATCATATAGCTGGCGGATCATCATCAGTTGGTGGTAGAGACGGATCACTGAGCAATATTCAGCTGGAAGAAGGACTGAATTGGGGAAGGCAGCAGCGAAGTTTGGATCATACGTCATCGATCAATCGGTTTCAAGATGGATTCTAAATATTAATAAGAGAGTTATTGTTATTAGTTTGGCATTTTGGGTTGTTTGTAATTTTAAGAAATTGGTATAGTAATTGAATGAATTGTTAAGTAGTGACATTATTAATCTGGTTTGACACGGCATCCACAGAAGAGAAAGAGAGAGAGAGAGACATAACAAAAAACTGACTGACAAATGTGGTCATGCAAGGAAGGAAAGAAAGAGAAGTTTTTGGTTTGTCTACAGGGATTGGGGGCAGCTTTTTGAGCTCACGTACACGCTCAGCTACTTTGGCTTCAAGCTTTAGGGCAATAGGACCGATTTAGAATTGGAATTGGTTGCTAGTGTACTAACCAACTGATCGAGTGAAAAAGCAATGGAAACTGGGACAACAAGAAGTTAGATATCAACTTAAAGTTCCTAATCCTCTCCTCTTTTGCATTGCATGGTAGACAACAAGAAGTTGGATGTCAACTGAAAGTTCCTATCCCCTCCTCTTTTGCATTGCATGGAAATTATTGCCATGCCTTCTTTCTTTCTTTGTTTTTTATTATTATTATTATTATGAGTTATGTATGCATGCATATGATTTGTCATGTTTAACCAGAGAGAGAGAGGCACTTGAAATGCAAAATTGGAATCTTCTAGTTCTGAAAGAGACATGGTTAGAAAATGCTTGCACGATAAGGGCAATTGCCAAGAGAGAAGTGGATGTCAATGCATTAAACACCTGCTTTTGCTGAAAGTTTTCTGACTCGCAAGCTATGCAATCAATCAAAATCTGTCAACTAAGTCTGTAACAAAGCAGTAATCCCCCGCCCTTCCCCTACCCTTGTGATTTTTATTAGTTATTATTATTTTCTTTCTTGGTTTATCAACACAAGATAATAACATGCACTCTATTATTGTGTGCATAAGAATCCTAACTATTATCCATCGTTTGCAAAACCCAAGCTAATGCCTTGCCTATCTACAAATTCGATATCACAACAGCAGAAGCACGTACAACAACAATGGTAGCTCAGCTCCTCCTAGATTTTCACAACGACGGTGGAACATAAATTTTTTATTTTAGTCTAATACGTTGATTTACAATATATACATATAATTTACTGCTAGCTGTAAAGTAGATCCAAATAATTCGAGCACTCAAAAGGACAATATTGAATTTTGCCAAGAAAATGGGACAGAAGATTTGACAATGTTTTACGAAATGTTTCTATTACACATTCATAAAGTAAACTAAACTAGTCGACTAACATTTAATGGGAAGGAAGAGTGCAGTGGTAATAGATCATCTGGGTTTTTTATGATTCCGTAATCAAGAAGAAGAAGCATATAAGATGATGTCATCTCTTACGATTCGTATTTATTGTTCTTCCCAGAAGAAAGCAGTCAATCAGTCAACCCAACCAAATTATGGTATGTCAACAAGGAACAACAGGCTCCGGCCACCCAAATACAAATTTGGAGAGATATTTTTGAGGGTTTGACTATAATACATGCATGTATAGGTACATTGTTATTTTATTTTTTTAAAAAAAAATTTATATTAATAATTTTAAATTTTATCTTTTCGTCTTAAATTTTTATATTATTTTTTTAAAATTTTATGATTATTGTTTTAAATTTTATATTTATTTTTATATTAATTATTTTAAATTTGATATTGATAATTTTAAGTTTTATATTTTATAATTCAAGTATTACTTTAAATGATATAACAACACATTCATGTGCATATTATAGTCAAATACTATTTTGGATTATTTCTAGCACATTTTCATTTTCATTAAATCTAGTGTATTAGTTTTTGTACGACGAATGCATTACAATATTGAAAAAAATATATATAGAATTGTAATTTGTAAAAGAAATAATAATAATAATAATAATGTGTTTTTGTAGATTAATATGCCAAATATGATTAAGAGTATTGAAAATGAAAAGGTAAATGCGATAAAAGAGAATAGTGGAATAGAAATTATAAGAATAAATTGTAGTATTATAGTTGTTAGGTTTTGACTATCTTGACTTATTCATGTACGAAAGTTTGTGTAAAGTATTTTTTAATATAGGAGAATTGATCGGTGCTTGATTCGTGTTTGAGCAGTTTAAATGATTGAAGTCAAAAAACCAGTGGCCAATTAGCGGCGTTTGAGCAGTCTCTTAACAGTTTTCAGCTCTCAACCACTGCTTGACTGCCGCTCGATGGACCTACTTATCTGGGGAGCTTGCTTGACCTTCACTCGACATCCATTCAGCCGCCTTCTTTGTACATATAAGAACCCAAGTCATATTTTTTAAGGTTTGGTGATGGCTATTTTCAGATTATTCTTTTTTTGAATAAAAGTTATCACTTTAGGTTCTTCGTAATCTTTTAAACTTATTTTATTTTTAAGAATCACAAATAATTCCTTATTCTTTGTGATGTGAAATTGATTTCTCTTGTAAGCAATAATAACTTTTTCTCACTAAAATTTAACTACAAATTTTTAAAGTTTTGCAAGTATTGGTAGTTAGAATGCAAGTCCTAGAATATGTTATTCGTGATGTCATAGGAATAAAAAATAATTAGAGTTCTAATTGCTGATATTATAAAAATTCTTATAAGAAAAATCATTGGTTGTAAATTATCTCTTACAGTGAAATTTGAAGTGACTCTTACATAATTTGGAGGCCTTTTATTCCTTGAAAAATTTTTTACAAAATTTTTCTTTATCAACAAATTCTTGTATTCAATTTACTTTAATTATTAATTAGATTTGTTATTGTAGTTTGATTAGAATAAGTTTAGACTGATTAGTTAAGGATTTATTTGCTCTTGATTTATTTAAAGTATAGTAAATCATAGCATATTTTGATTTGTCATTTTTTATTTTTAATTTATTTAAGATATAGCGATTCTAAACATCAAAAATTTCAACACTTAAATACAATTGAATCATTGAAAATAGAAAATAATTTCTATATTTAATAGAAAGAATAGTGTAATAATAATATTAATGCTTAATTTTATTATGCCACAACCATTTGTAAGAATGAGTTTGTGTAGTTAAGTTGTATTTGAACTATTTTTCTTTAAACAACAAAACATAATAAAAAAATAAAAACATCATTTACAATAACCTTATGTATTTGAAAATAAATTGTATCAGTGCTATATTTTTTTTTTTGTCATAAATATTATGGATTTAATTAATCATTAATCATCTACTTAATTAGAAACTAATTACAGGATGATTTATATCCAAATTGATGTGTCATATACACAATAAAACATAAATAACCAAATAAGAGAATCATATGTTTGAGGTGTATAGGATTATTCATACTTTTGGAGTTCCAAACTAAGCTAGTTGATTACAAACATTAGGATTAAGAACTAATTAATGAAGTGACCAATACTATATATGAAACAACTGAATGACAAAATTCAATGCACAACCTGAAAAGACCTACACAAAACATTGGGTAGAATTTGCACCTGAACATTTAAGAAATCCGTATTTCAGGTGCTTAAAATATGTAGACATTTATATCACACACTAATCGAAGATTATTTGGATTCGTGCAAAAGCTTACAGGAGCCATATATGCAGGCAGTAATGGTAATAATAAAATTGAAAGTAAACCTAACCCTAGACCTGATATATATATATATATGAAACAATAAGTAATTGGTGAATTAAACTGGTCTGTAAAAATTGCACCACTTGCTTGGTGTATGCATGTCGATTTACTGAGCTATACATCTTGAGCAGCCCTTATTGCCATTGCTTAACGCCAGTGCTAAATAGAGAACCTCAGATTCTTCAGTTTTTCTTCTACTTTTCCCCTCTTCAATTAATTCCTAGCATGATCAATTTTAACATTTCATTTGCATTTTTGTTCTTAAAACTTCATTAAATTACCAATTGTAGGATAACTAATAATTTTAACTTCAAATCAGTAAATAAATTTGTTTATTAAGTACTATATAACTATAAATCAAATTTAATGGGAGCCGAATTCGAACTTTCAAATCCTGACTTAGAGTTGAACTAATACTGGCAACCATGGTAAAATGAAGTTGGATGTATGGTAACTTAGTTGGCACTTTGATTCCATGAAACAAAACGAAGTATAAACTTTTTTTTTTTTTTAATAAAAAAGAAGCCCATAATGAATGATCAAATATAGATTATAACTTCGTACTTTATCAAGAATTTCTTTCATTAATAACAATTAACCTAGTGATTCCCAATGAAATTTAAATGTGTTTGAGACACCCTAGTACAGATCTTCAGACTGAAGGATATCTAGGCAATGGTTTATAGATGTATGTATCTGAAACAAGAAAATAGCTAAACCCAGCAGCTCAACACAGCACAGCACATCACTACTGCCTAGAAAACACCAACACCAACAACACCAGCAGCTCGATCTTTCATTTCAAAAAAGGGAAAATGAATGAATGAATTTCCAGCCTATTGTCGCAATATATAGAGAAGCCATAGAAACAACACCACCTTCATTATCAACTGCTGTTGTAAGTATCTTTGCTAAACCTACCGTTCCGTACCTTTCTCGCATTTATCTTGGGATCGCACCACAGAAAAATTCCAACCCAAAAGGGGAAAAAAATCAAGCTAGGGCTAGGTTATTAGCTCCAGCTATTGAGATTTGTGATATATTATATAGCCCAGAAACTAAACACAAATAAAGGTTGCAGCTAACTTTTAATAATGACGGAAAACAAGATAAATATATGGATCAGGCTGCCAGCAGAAGCATAGCTAGACGGCTATAGGTTCAGCTGCTTCTTCATGCAATAACAAGATATGTGTATAACCTTACATGAAATGTCTTTTTCTTGCAGAATCTGATAATTACATCCTTTTTTTTCTAGCAGCCTTTTACAGAGTTGTTCTATCACTAGTAGCCTAATTCCTTAGTCTTTGTGTTGTCTTAATTATCTGTTTAATTATTGTTCTTCTTTTCGGATGAAAAAGGAAACAGCAAGTTTTCTCTTTTTTCCTATATGAATACTGTGAATAGTTTTGCATAGCTTTTGTAACTCTCCGATTCTGCATACATTAATTAATGGCTTCTAATTTTCAAAACATGCCAAAACCGTTGCCATTTGGATTGCTTTCTTTGGATGATAATTAAACAACTTCCCTGCGCCGACTAATTAACATATTAATTAAGGATTATTTAGTAACGAAATTAATATTCCATATTCGTTTGCGGTAGTTAATCATCATTGATAAATATCACATAAATACTCTTTAAATAAGTTAAAAAGAAGAAAACAAAACAAAAGTTGATCATATTGTATAATAACGCATGCATGGATATACACTTAAAGTCAAAATAATTAAAGAAAGAGGCCGTGCTAGGCATCCTAGAGAAGCCAGCAGAGGTCTCAATTCATTCTAACCAATGGAACATCTGTCTAAACGAAATTCAAGAAGAAAACGACCCTTCAATTCAACAAAATCAATGTGGCTTTTGGCTTCTCCTCCTCCATCATCAGTAGTTTGCAGCAGCAGCAGCTTGATCACTCCATATCAGTTTTTTTTTTCCCGTTTCCTTCTCCCTTTTATAGATTTATTTATTCATTAGTGATAAATTTGTTTCTGTTACATATTGCTTGTGTCTCAGTTTCATCTGCTAACCGACGACACATCTCTTTCACCTTCTCTTGCTTACAGTGAATAAATTCCATCACGTAGTTCTTACACAAGTGTATGTTGAAGTTTCATGCAAGAAATATCATGTACTTTTTGAAACGGGCGTGGGTTTATGTTGCAAGTGAACTAGTCCTGTCGAAAGTATTTAGAAGCCTAGGTATATGTAATATGTACTGTAATGAGATGTAACCCAGATAGGGCTAAAGCTGCGCGGTGTGGTGAGTGAGTGTAGGTCGGGTAGTTTGGGAAATCCCAAACAAGAATGTTTTTGGTTTTTTCTCTTCAAATATCTGACGCCGGTTTTTCGTGCTTTGCTAGTGTCTTTTCCTTCTCCATCGTTGTAACCAATCATGCTGTGCCACCTCATCTTACATTGATTGTTTGTACTAAAAATTAATATACAAATTATGAGAATTTGGTAGTTTATGGAGTTGTTTTCTTTGCCAGTTTCAATCTGAGCTCTACTGAATTTGTAAAGATTTAACGAGCTTTTAATCATTTATAATACTAAGGGCAAATCATTTATGATAATAAGAGCATTTAATCAATTCAGAGATTTATGTTTTCCTACGTGTTTCAGTTAGGCTAAAAAAAAAAAACCCCAACTCTTGAAAGATCACGCCAAGATATAGTAAATGGAAGGAATGCTGGTATTACAGTTTTCTTGAAAATTTAGGAAACAAGTTTGCAACTGTTAACTAAGCAATCAGGGCATCCTGTTTTCTCACATTACATAACATTAAAAGCAACAGGTGCTTAACATCAGCTTGATCATAACGATTAAGATAAGCAATGATTACGACAGTCATGGTATATAACATTAAAAGCAACAGGTGCTTAACATCAGCGTGATCATAACGATTAAGATAAGCAATGGTTTCGACAGTCATGGTGTACTAGACAGTAATCTATAAACACAACCTCCACATGGAAACATTTGGTAGCTGGTACACGTATTATTTCCGTTAACATATGAAGAGAGTTGCAAAATATTTACCCAAAATGAAAGATACAGTATATTGTGCTTTAGCTTTTCATTCTGCTTGGTTTGTTCTGCGGACTCAAAAGAGGCTGCAGAGGTAAATTCTTGAAAATTATGATAATTTACCATGTCAATCATGTCCAGGTTATGATGATTTCCGTTCTTCTAGTTTCCAGGAACCAAATTTAACATTCACCAGTTCAGCAGCTGCACGGGCAGCTGCTGATGCGCGCTCAGCAGAGGCAATAGCAGCTCGAGCTCTTTCCAAGACATCGGATGATTGTGATAGTGTATCCCTTTTAGTCTTGCTAACTGGTGCTGCCTCAGGGCTTTTAGCTGATTGCTCAATCTCATTAGTACCTAAAAGGGTTGGGATACTGCTTAGCCGCCTAGGAGCTTGAACATGCTGAGATCTCTGATCAATCTTAGGAGTAATAGGATGTGCCCCGTTAAAAAATGATGATGCTTTAGGAGATTCTTGTTTGACAGGCACTTGTGGAAGTGATGCCTGATCACATGCTTCCCTTGATCCGCCCTAAAGATATAAGACAAATAATTTCAATAGTTCAGAAGGCCTCAGAAGGTCACAATAAGCTCTTGATGGTGCAACAATTTCAGAGTAACATAAAATAACTTGTTCAATTCAAGAGATATCCACAGCATCTCCGCAATCAACTCCATTTGGAGTCAAAGGCAGGATTATTATTAGTTAACACAGTAAATAAAAACCTGGTTGGAAATTCAAAATTAAGAATTTTAGACTGTTGTGAGTCAAAAATACACCAAAATGTCTATTTCTGGTGGATTTGGGCATTTCCTAATTAACACTAGCGGTTAGGCTTTGGCATAGGTTAAGTCAGCACAGCATTGTAATATTATGGAAAACAAAGCTAATTATAGAGGGAGAAAAACTCATAACTACATAAAATTGTATTGATAGATGTTTAGATTCTTAAAACTTCATACTCATAAACACTGGTTGTCGAGTAAAAAGAAATAATAAATAGGCCATTTTGGAAAATCTGCATCCAACACAAATGAATTCTCTGTGTAAGAGGATTACTACTAAGAGCAAGTCTCACCCAAAATTTAGCAGTCACATTGGTCATTGGAGGCAAAAGAAATAGGAACCAACCATGCCGATCCAGTGTTGATGATGCAGTGCATGAGTAGGCTAGATATGAAATTGAAATAGGAGGATGTTTTTTATATTCAGTTTAGTCTATAAATACTCAGAATAAAGAAATAAACTAAATTTCTGTTCATTCTGCAGAATACCATGAATTTAGATCTCTTTGATTTAACAAATACTATGCAATAACAAAAATAATTCAAACCAAGAATTTATTCCATCAGCAACTGAATAATAATAACTCCTGCCTCAGAGGCTACAAAAGACTCATATTTGTACTGGCTATAACTTGTTGCAGCTAGACTACTCAAACAAGACACACTACTAATCTAGGATTAACAAAAACTAATCAGCAGCAGCTATAATATTAAATTGTATCCGGTCACGAACGAAATTACGATGTGTAAAGATAAAGCTTGGCAATCCCCAATAGTAAATAAAATATGAAACATAAATCAGATGGGAATACCAGTAGATCTTCATGCTTTTTACTGAGTTCTGCTTCAGTGTTTGAAGAATCCCAATTTAGATTATGCTCCTGTGCAATTTCCTTTAGTACTTTGAGCCTAGCCTCAGAGGATGGGGCACTAACTGAAAGTTTTTCAATTATCTGCAAAAATAACAAAGAATATGTTGAACAAGAAATATTAGCGCATTCAAGACATAATGGCTGCTACTGCAGACACATCACTGTTGCAATAAATCACAAATGATAACTAACTGTACGGTTGACGCTAGTATCTGGACGAAGTTCAGACACAGCTGAGACGAATTCCTTCCCATATTTTGCAGAAAACAAGTTCTTGATGTGCAACAAATCTGGCAAATCTGAACATCTAGGAGCAGCAAAAATTATGCTTGCAACAGCTTCTCGCAGCTCTGTCGGACAATCCCTATTAAGTGGAAAGCATGTTACATAACTGGGAGCATTGAAATTGAAAAAAGTTCATGGGTTTCTGCAGAAGTTTCATCAACAGTTAACAGAATATTACACCAGTCTAACAATTGAGAAGAGCATTCCAGAATGATTTATTCTCAGTTTCTAAAAACCACAAATGACATTGCAGCAGTAAAAATGAAAATTTTATGATTTACTTCAAATATTCAGAAAATAATCTTTAAAAATGCTGCTTTTATTGACCCACAATTTCTTCCATCTGATGATAATGCAAAAACAGAAAATCTCAAGTACATGTTGCAAAATTTTCATCCTCACTTTTGCCTTCACAATTATTGTTGATTAAGATGCGGCAATTAATCCCTCCACAAGTGATATTCCCTGAGCTTTGTTGCAAAAAGCAGCATTTAGCAAATACGCTTCAGAAGAGTAAAACAAATTCTGCAACTAGTCATACCGTGTTTCATATCTAAGATCAAATAACGTCCATATTTCAACCATTCTGTAATTTGGAACAAACTTTAATCATTTTAAAAATTGGTCATTTGGAGAAATATTACTCTTCCTAGTTCATATCACAAATTTTACGTCAAGAATGACGTGTTAACTGATGTGGCATTAACATATTATTTGCCACATCATTCTGTTATTTTCCATGGTAATGCAGTACCAGTGGACACATTTACTTGGGGCACAACTCGCAAAAACTAAGGGACAGCGATTATAGGCCTTAAATTTGAATCAATTAAAAAAAAAAGGAAATACCCAATTACGTGAAAGAGAGTATTTACTTTGCTACAATTTTCTGAATATCTATCATTTTCTTATGAACAAGCTACAATAAAACATCTGGTTCATCATGCAGGAAAACTTAGATCATGAAATTCAAGTAGATAGTTTATCATAAACACACTATTAACATGCCTCAAAATGATAACTATCCCTTGGAATATCCTTGAAGAACAGCAATTAAATCTTGTGATTGGTGAACTTACTTCTGGCTTTCAAGAATCGGAACACGTGCAAGAATGAACTCACAGAAAAGCTCCAATACTGCATATGCAGCGCATATGTTTTGTTCTCGAATTACATGCTCCACCTAATAAAATTTCAATATTAAACATTTGAACAGAAATCTTGACCAACCAGTCAATAGTGATAATGAATTCAAACAGGTACCCTAATTCGAGCTATAGCTTCTTGGCCTGCCTGCAGAAATTGGGCTATCTCCTTGCGCATCTGTTTCAGCTGCAAATCTCTCTTGTTTTGCAGCAATTTCATGCGTGATATGGCTAAAGTCAAGCTTGTTTTGCTACAAACCAACCGTCAATATGATTCAAAGTTTTAAAACCCACTTTAAAAAAGGTCTTTAGAAATGATTAAACTACAATGCATTTTGTCGATTCTGAAGTATAGGTATATTAGACATACTCCAACAGAAGTACAGGTCTCTAAAAATCAAAACTTTCTAATAAAATAGCTCAATTTCACACCACAAAATCCCAAACTTGATCCAAATACTGCAACAGAATTTTCAGCTTAAAGAAACTTATATACCAATATTCGGTCATGGGTATTGAATATCAACTATATCTATAACAATACATCAACACTCACAAAAAAAAAAAAAAAAAAAAACAAAAACAAAATTTCACATAACTGAGAATAATTTGATTACTTGTACGGATTATGAGACAAACCCACCAAATAAAAAAAAAAAAAACAAAGAAGTCTTAAAAACTAGAAGCTGAAACAAAACACAGAAATTAAAAACAGAAGCATACCATTTGGCACCAAAAACGCCTCTGTTGAAAAGCTGGTTTAACATAGACATCGAAGTTTGCAAATTAGAGAATTTGATCCACTGACAATTCCCTTTGCTATGATCGATTCGATATTCAAATATCAAATCTTAAGGCGAACCCCGTTCCTGTTTTTCACTTCTGCACCGAAAAGATCATTGATTTTTTATTACAGCAAGTAATCTCCTACAGCGATTTGGACTTCGGTTAAGGCCCTGTTTGGCTCTGGAGCTTTTGTGCTACAACGCGTTGGTTTGGTAAGTATTGTTTCTTGTTGGTTAGCTTTTTAATATCATTTTTTTTTTACAATGTGTCACCCATTATCTCCTTACTGCTTAATAATAAGTGCTTTTCTAAATAAATGACCAAAATTATATTTGATATAAAGCATCTTATAATATAATTATACTTTTAATACTTCAAAGGTTTTAAATAATTAAAATATATTTTTATTTTATAATACTTAAATAAAATTATTAAAAGATTTTAAGTATAAATAACTTAAAAGGCAGAAAAGTACTTGTACATTTTATTTATTTATTTTGAGATTTTTTGATAAAATTAAAAAAAAAAAGCACTTTTGTTTGAAAGTGATTTCTACAAGAATACTTTCAAACATACTTTTGAAAAATAGTAGAAAAATTAAGTCAAATATTGAGAAAATAGAAGAAAAGTGTTGCAAGGTATTAGATTTACATTTTCATGTCTGAAGCTTTTAGTTGTGGGAAATTGTGGCCTCCATTGCAAAATATACAAGAAACTTGAACAAAAAGAAAATTATAGAAAGTTCATTCAACCTTAAAAGACAACCAAACAAAGCCTTGATTTGTGAACATAGCCTAGCTTTGTGCAAACTCAGTTTGCACTCATATTTAGCAAATTAACAAGGTGTTGAATTCTGTATTACAGGAGAAGAAAGTGCTGCATAGTATGGAAGAGCAAGTTTTTAGTTTCAATTTTTTGTTTAACTTAGCACCAAGCATCAAGCCACGAGACAATATCACCTCCGAAACAGTAAAAATAATATCTTGAGTTCCCCTTCAAGTATGCAGTGATAACCTTCGTTGTAGAGCTTTAGAGTTTTTCCTGTTCTTGAAGCTTCCTCATAAAGAAACTTGCTGACCATGAGATCTGTCACCTTGTCTGCAGCTGGAAGAAGAATCAGCAACGGAGATGAAACCTACAAATACGATAAATTGATTCAACTTTGTTGATCTGCCAACTCTCTTGCAGTAAGAAACGAAATGGCATGGGAATACGAAAGAAAACTAGCCTTCTCCACTTGCTTCTCAATGTCACTGGTGGCATTTAAAAGTTCAACAGTGGGTTTTAATTGTGTTTGGTCACTGTAACAAATCAAGTTGTAGACGGCCTAAGACAGAAAATGACACAAACAACATGATTCGTTAATCACTTGAGAGATTGACAAGTGAACATCAAAACACATAAGGCAAGAGAACTCTAGCAGCAAAGCCTATTTTTGTTTTAGAAAAAGAAATTATACTCGCAAAAGTGATTGTATTGGACAAGTGAGAGAAGAAACAAACCATTTTCCCTTTTCTGAGATCTCTGAAGGCCAACTTTGCAAGATCCTTTTGTGGGAAAAGCTTTTCTTTCAGCATTCCTCTAGACAAAAGGGTTAATACCTTCAAAACTGCAGCTGGAGCAATCACTTCTGCAATCTTGCCAGCAACTTCAGCTTAGAATTTTTTTGAGGTAAACAACCGAGTGCAGTGTTCCAGACACAAATTTCAATCTTACAACCGACTAGGCCAAGCAGGGCTGGAAATTCAATAGTCAAGTTAATGCCAATTTCACCAGGAATTTTCCATCCAATCACAGTTAGTGGTAAGCATAATGCAGTAAACATGCAAGGGACAGCATATATAAAAGTCTTATGTAAGGTGAAAAAGCATAGCAGAAAGGAACAATTACTTTATCAATAAAGAAATTGAGCACCCAAAGCTTGTATTTGCCATTAACTGCAACTCTGCTCGTTAGTGTGGCAAAGCATGGGAATTTTTGGCTTTGACAAAGCACTTTTTTAGTACCACTGCACCGAAATAAATCTCAAATTTTCATTTGATGTTTTTTGTTATGCTAATTGTAAGCACAAGAATCGCATACAATTCTTCAAATTTTGAGGATGTTCTCTTTCCCTCTTTCTTAATATCCTAATTTTACGAAACATTGAATTAAAATCCTAGTGAGAAAGGCAAAGGTACGACAATTTACAGGTTATGGCCTTTAAACATGGCACTAAATTAGTATCATAGATTTGCATAGACAAGTGTTGTATCTATTGAAATCAATAAAGGATGAAGCACACGTTTACTATGGTATCAAATAATGGACTAGAAATTTGGACCAGGAATAATTCCTTATGTCCATCTGAATAAACAGAAGTTTGCGAAAAAATTGTCCATAAAAGGACAAGGACGAACTTACTTTACACACTGGGGCTACAAGGATTACTCCATCCCACGCACTCGGTTTCTTTAGATATACTTGAAAGTAACAGCTCCACCCGTGGATTGTCCCAATATGAAGCAAGGCAACTTTCGGAGTTCAGGTCTTCCTGTCAACCATAATACAATAAGAAAAATCAGCCAAAGCTGGTTGTAAGTTAAAAAGTACCAAGACAAGAAATTAGAGCATTGATGAGAGTCATAATTACAAGACGATGCCATTTTTTGTTATGTTATACCTTTAATTTTCATGAAAGTTTCAATGACATTGTCAACTAATTCATCAAAGCTTGAGATGAAACCATGCTAAACAAAACTTGGATGATCCAAAGCATAAACGCCATATCCAGATGCAGCAATGTAACTAGCGACACCTGAATTTTAAACTTCTCCCAATATTATTCTTGAAAAATTCCTACCATATTTTCAAGTTCTTTGACATTTCTAGAAATGTACACAGCCTGAAAATTGTCCCCAAATAAATAAGTAAGTAAACGTTGAAATAATACTCTTCTCTCAGAGAATTGTTAGTTTGTTTTTGTTGAAAAGGAAAATTTGTAAGATTAAAATGACAGTTTCCCTTGTTTTCTTTCATTTTCTCATCAATCAAACATATGTATATCAAACAGCCATTGCTTACCTCTTCTGTTCTGATCCCATAAGGAGCCAGCTACCCAAATTCAGAAACATTCCAAGATATTCCCCAAAAAACAAGAAGAAAAAATAAGTCATTTGCAAACTCAAATTCCACAAATCAAGCTGCTATGCAATAGCATGATAAAATAAAATAAAATAAAAAACCAACCTCGAATAAGCAATGATCAAGCTGCTGTTGCACTTCAATGAAAGCCGATCGAACCCCTCTACGAGAATAAGCAAAACCAAGATTCCGAGAAGTAATCAATCTAAGCTCTTCCCTGACGCCTTCAACGGGTGAATTAATCTTGGCCGTCACAATCAAGTGAATTACAGTTCTCGGGACCAAAACACTGCGTTTTGGGGTCTTCTTGGGGCGAGCTAAAATGGCTAGTTGATGGTTTAAGGCAAAGTCCTGTTTTTGGCCGAAGACGGAGAGTTCCGGGGGCCGGAAGCTTAGAGCAAGAGATGAGTTCATTTTAAGACAAGCAGCGAAGAAAGATCTCGGGTCAACTTGCGCTGTTGATTTTGCCATGCACTGTAAGAAAGAGAAGTGCACGTGGCCCATGTGGACTATAAAAAAGATTATTATTAAAAGATTTTCTCCATGTGCATTGCGCCGATCAACAAGCAAGTCTTAGCAACATTTTCGAATCTTGCTCTCTGAAAATAGCGAAAATTTCTGCAACTTTATATGCAAAAATCCCTCTTAGATATTTAGAAGAGAAGCTCACTTTGCTCTTACAGTCATGTAAGACCATAAAGCATATCCACCAAATCCAAACCCAGATAATCATTCATGGGTTAGAACACAACAACGAATATGCCACGCCAAGAATCATCACAGCATGTTCACAGCTGAAGGAAATGGCCTATGCACACAGGGTGTTTGATAAAATAACTGACCCAAATGTTTTGTCATGGAACGCGATGTTTAAAGGGTATGCACGGAATGAGTTTCACAAAGAAGTTGTGGTTTTATTCAGTAAAATGAGGAAATTTGGTGTCATGCCTAATTGTTTCACGTTTCCTATGGTTTTGAAGTCATGTGTGAAGATTGGTGATTTGAGAGAAGGTGAAGTAGTGCATTGTTCTGTGATCAAGAATGGTTTTAGAGCAAACCTTTTTGTGGGGACAGCTTTGATTGAGTTATATGCTGGTGCGAGAGTGATAGAACCGGCTTATAAGGTGTTTGGAGAGATGGTTAAGAGGAATGTAGTTGTGTGGACGTCAATGATTAGTGGGTATATTTCTTGTGGTAACATTGCTTCTGCAAGGTGTCTTTTTGAATTGGCGCCTGAGAGGGATGTTATTTTGTGGAATACTATGGTTTCAGGGTATATTGAGCTGGGAAATATGGTTGAGGCAAGAAAGCTCTTTGATCAGATGCCGAAAAAGGATGTCATTTCTTGGAACACCGTGTTGAATGGCTATGCCAGTAATGGGGATGTTGAGGAATGCAAGAGGCTGTTTGAAGAGATGCCTGAAAGGGATGTTTTCTCTTGGAATGCATTGATTGGAAGCTATGCACATAAAGGGTCTTTCTTTGAAGTTCTGGATGCATTTAAAAGGATGTTGATTCAAGACAGAGTGCTTCCCAATGATGCCACATTTGCGACCGTGTTGTCTGCCTGTGCAAGATTAGGAGCACTCGAATTGGCTAAGTGGGTGCATGTGTATGCAGAGAGTAACGGATATAAGGGAAACGTTTACATTGGGAATGCTTTGATCGACATGTATGCAAAGTGTGGGATTATAGAAAATGCGGTTAGTGTGTTTGAGAGCTTGGATAAACGGGATTTGATTAGTTGGAATACCATAATTGGTGGCTTGGCAATGCATGGACGAGGGGCTGATGCTTTAAGTTTGTTTGGTGAAATGAAGAATGCTGGACAAATGCCAGATGGAATCACTTTCATAGGCATTTTGTGCGCCTGCACGCATATGGGTTTAGTTGAAGATGGCTTGTCACATTTCCAGAGTATGCTCGAGGAATATTCAATTGTGCCTCAAATTGAGCATTATGGTTGCATGGTTGATTTGCTGACACGAGCTGGTCGTCTGGCTGAGGCCATGCATTTTCTCAGGAGGATGCCCATGCAAGCAGATTCGGTTATTTGGGCTAATGTACTGGGGTCATGTAGGGTCTATAAAAATGTTGAATTGGCTGAACTTGCCCTAGCACAACTCATTGAACTTGAACCAAAGAACCCCGCAAATTTCGTCATGCTTTCAAATATTTATGGGGATCTTGGGAGATGGGAAGACGTGGCACGAGTCAAAGTTGCAATGAGAGATACCGGGTTCAAAAAATTACCAGGTTGTAGCTTGATTGAGGTCAATGAAGTTGTGGTTGAGTTTTATTCCTTAGACGAGAGGCACCCTAAAACCGAGGAAATATACGAAACTTTAAAGAGATTGACGAAACTGTTGAGATCATCTGGGTATGTACCAGAAGTTCAGGTGCTTGAGCAGGGAACTTGATATAGAAAAAGGCATTATCATTATTCATACCTGGGAGAATCATTGTTAACTTATTTCCACACATTAATCATCCAGTAATTTTTGTTGAAGTGGTCTTATTCATCTGGTCATGGGAAGCAGTTGAAGAACATTTAGAAAGTATTTTGGAATTGTAATATTAGAATAACTTGAGTTTGCCCAACCTGACATGATAGGATTTTATGTAAAATTTGCAAAGGCAAGTATACAATTCATATTTGCAGATTAGACATTGTTTCAAAGCATTGTCATCCGAATGTTATTTCCTCTGTAGATTGTAATTGCTCCACAATCTTGTTTGAATATTTGGTGGTAGATGCATGTTCAGTGTCACTACGACTGTCACC
Organism: Swietenia macrophylla; assembly: GCA_032401905.1. Taxonomy (NCBI): domain Eukaryota; kingdom Viridiplantae; phylum Streptophyta; class Magnoliopsida; order Sapindales; family Meliaceae; genus Swietenia; species Swietenia macrophylla. The sequence goes on along the minus strand of CP135584.1, from coordinate 8,404,051 downwards.
CCAACCACCTCTTTTCACACACCATCACATTCACGACGTCGCCTTCATCTCTTCATAATCACACAACACAAACAAGAGGTATGCGCAAAATGAACATCTTTGGTTAATGGGCCTTGTCTAACACTGACAGTATAGATCCCATCAAATTGAATGGGTCACGGATAGATGAATCCGGCTCAATTTACGCATTGCTAAATTCTGGGCCAACCCAATGCCAAAATAAAGTCCAGAGAACCCTAGGAATCTCAAATCCCCAAGGGACGGTTTTTTGAAATGGCATTCTCAAGATTTGATGAAAGTGCTTACAGGAGAAGTACTTAACAAGCGTTCTACTCGTAGATTGCTGTTATTGGCTAGAGAGTTTCAAAGACACGCTAATGGTGAGCTCATGGGCTAATTATAAATAAAGATATACATTATTGTCTCTGCCTGATGCATGGCCGCAACACGCGTGCATTTGTTGGTAGGCATGTGCATAAGACAACTTGCTTGTTTCTGGAGAAGACAACATCATATTGTTGTCTTGTTTCTATGCAATTAATTCTGAGTTAGTTAGTTCTAAACCCAATTAATGTAGTTAAGTAAGTTTTAATTTTATTATTATATAAACCCTAGTTAATTACTTAACAATTTGTTTCCATTTTGGCTTTCACTTTGGAGGCATCTGCTCTCTTATGAACCTAGTTTGTCTGCTAATTAATTAATTAATTAAACAATTTATTATATAAGAGGAATTAATTGTCTAGCTAATCTCCTCCATTCTTAACCTTTCTAGCTAACTCTCTAATTAATAAACAAAGATTTACATGTTTCGTACGTATTAGCATCACCTGGTTTGCATAATAACAATAATAATAATTAAGTACCTTATAAGACAAAATTTGAAGAGACACTTGCTCATCATTGTCAAAGTGCTGCAAGCTTTTGAGAGATGATTCCAAAAAGCCAAGTGGAGAGAGTGTTATCTAAGCAACCTCTATTTGTTAATTTTTTTTCCTTAAATTAATTAAATAATCTTGTTTAATTTATTTTTTTCAACTCAGTCCCATTTGGCCATTCATGTACATGTCTTTTTCATATTGATCTCAAGCATATTAATTATTACTCATAATTAATTAGTTAATTAGTGTTAATTTGTTCCGTTAAGAAGTTCTATCGGCATCTTTTGGGAGTTGTTCATGAGATATTATATGTTATGTTCTTTCATTTATTATAAATATATAATTTTGAACACAAACATTATATGCCAAAGATATCTATTAAAAAAGTACGTATAATTATTTTTTGATCTATATAATGCTCTTCTTATCTTAATCATTTAATAAAAAATAGAAGAAAGTTCTATTTTATATAATTTATCATTAAAATTTTATAAAAGACTTATAACATAATACAACTCATAGCATAATATTTCGTTACACTTTCATATTTAAAAAGATAAATTTAAAGTATTAAATAGATAAAATTACATCAATTAAATTTATTATAATTAAATAATTTTTTTTATATTTAAAAACAATCTTTTTTTAATATTAATCGACTTAATTTGATTTACATATTAATTTTTAATAATCTTAATTAACAATTGTGTTAACTTTAATATTTGGTAAATTTTTAATTTTTTTAAACTTCTATTTAAATTTAAATCTAACTTAACAATTCAAATTGACAACCCGTTAATTCAAACATTGCATTGACATTAAACTATATTAATATAGTCAAATTCAACAAATGGAATACCCAAATGATAATATGTTAGACCATATGAAAAATACATAGACCAAATTATACAGTAGCAAGTCACCCGTTGAACCTAATTTGCTTTATTACATATAAAAAATGAGTTGCAACTACCACCTTTGAACTTGGGCAGGAGTAAAATGATGAGCTTACCACCTTTTGAATTTGCATTGGGCATTACAAGACCGACACTTGCACGATCTCATGGCGAGATCCCGAGATTGAAGCATTTTGGTATTGTGGGTGGACGACTTGAACTTAAAATTAGAAGTGCATGTAATTTTCAAAAGATCTGATTTGAGAGTCAATAACTTTTATAATTAGATCGCAAAACTAATAGAAGATCGTCGGCCGGTTTGGTTGGCTACAAACAGTGGATTCGGTTCACGTTTCAATCTATAATGGAAATTAATTGGGTGATGAAAATGTGTGTGTATATGGTTGTTGCAAAGTCGATAGATGTTTATATTCCATTATTAATTCAACAATTTGGCATGCGTCAATTAATTTGACTGAAGAAAGAGATTATTTCTCACGTGAAAAAATGAATTACACGGATTTATTGTTGGTTTGGTTGACCAACTTTTCTTTGTAATCAAAGCAATCAATTCATAGTTAACATTGGTATAAACCCATTTCCCCATTTAACAAGAAAAAAAAAAAGTGGCATAAATTGTACTTCCATAAAAATTCTAGTAAAATTCATTCATACAGTAATAATTTTATAAATTTATTATAATTTATTACAAAGAATAGTCTATTTTAATTAATTTTAAAAAGATAAGATAAAAGTGTTCGAACATATTTATATTTTAATCTTACACATAAAATTTTTAGACATGTACGTGTGTGTGTGTGTGTGTGTGTGTGTGTGTGTGTGTGTGTGTGTGTGTGTGGTCAAAAAAAAAAAATACTAATACATTAGAGACACAATATCTTGTTAAACTTATTTTATACATATAAGATAAAAATAATAATATTTAAATAAAAATATAATTATATACCAATTTTAACTAAATCACTCTCAAAATATCATTTTATTTATTTTACTTATCTAATCGATTGATCAATTAATTATCTTGTATCAATAATATGAAAACAATTTTATTAAACCTAATTTAAGTTCTTTAGTGGTATAAATATGATAGCATTATGCTAAATAATTAACTTCTTAATCTCGAATTAAACGTAATAAGGAAGTTGCTAGTTACCTACCTACATCAATATCATCAAGAATTTAAAGTAAATATATAGCATGGTTATCCGCAATCTGTAATGAATAATTAGTTAATTAATTAATTAATTAACTGACTGACTACTGACGACAAAGCAAAAACGCATGAAGAAGAAGACCAACCAAACTCTGCCAGCCACTTACTTGGTACAAACGATCCTCTCATTTCATAAACAAGAGATTCTTGATAGGCAACTAATTGAGCCAGTTGACTTTCGGTTTCATCCATTAATATATTTCATTAATAAATATTTGACAAACATTTATATTTATATTTGATGCTGTTGTTGAGTTCATTGTTTTGTCATTGCTCGTCCTCCGAGTGCGATTTTAACTATTTTATTTCAATTTGATCGTCTCATTTTGATTATATTTATATCTCATATAGTTTTCAATCTAATGTTATGTTATGAGTATATTTAAAATTGAAATAATTAAAGTTGTATATATTTTGAAACAAAGTCACTAACTTTTGTTTCAATAAATATTTTTAATAGTCAATAAATAAAAATATAATTAATAGAAAAAAAAGTAATTTTATTTTTATGATATGTCTAATATTATATTATTAAAAAATTTTATATTTTACTACAAATCTAGTATCACGGGTTGATATATTAACTTGTCTTTCAAAAGGTATATCCATTAAAGTATGCAAAATTCACTCTTATAAATTTTAAAAATATTTTTTTTTATTAAACGTGAGATTATGTTATATTTTTTTTCAACTTAATTCTATGACATTCTTGTTACAGTAAAATTTTTTGTATATTTATACTGCTCTGTCTCGAGATTTAAGAACTTTTTATAAACGTATTTGTTATACGTGATCGTTTCACTGAAATATTAAAATTAGAATAAATTTTAACTCTTATATTATTTTATCACACTATAATTTTTTTTTAAATATATTTATTAAAACATGCTGAAACCCAATCTTATAAACGGAGGGACACTTTTTCCTATCCTACGTTGCACTGGGATCAAATACAAGTGGCAGTTAAATATTGGGAACCACGCCTTTCACATAATCACCCACAATGTTGTACGACATGTGAACACCATCTGCTACTTAAATAACCATCCGATCCCTGATCAAAGAGATTGCTGGAAATCAACTACTTTCACCCACCAAACCAAAGGCTACAAAAAAGGGAAGGTAATTAATGAAGAGGGTAAATAGAAAAAGGGACTCTTATCAACCAAGTAAATTCCAAAAATACTCTTTTGTCTCAATTTTTATTTTTAAAAATAGTCTCTTAATCTTTAATCATTGATCTGGCTAAATTTTATTGATCTAAGTATCAGAAGATTTTTATCAATAATGCACAATACTGTTTATTTTTGTTCTATTTTATAAAAATTAAAATATTAAAAAATTGAGAAGAAAATTTTGTTTGTTAACATTTGAAAGACGAAAAATCAGTATGAACATATATATATTAGCTAAATTTATGAATAATTTATTTAATAATTAGATAAGTTTATATTTTTTAAAAAAAAATTCATGCTTAGTCATATAAAAATGGGTGAATAGTTCATAAATATTATTTAAGTAATAAAATTAATTTTTTTTGTTTTATTTAAAAACTAATAATGAGATTACAACTGCTACAAATATACTATAATGTGGTGAAAATTTTGGGATGTTTTTAGGAGATAGTATTCATCATTCATGTCTATAATTCTTTAAGAGATATTTATGTCACATTTGGTTAAAGGAACCATCACTTTCGATTAATCTTTATCAAACGTGATAGCAAGTATATATTTATTTATTGGTATAAAATACGGTTATTATCCAATTTATGTTATTTGTGGCTCATAATTTAATTGATTAATTATCATAAGTTGATGTCATAGAAGGAGCCGTAAAGCATTTGGAGTTATATCCAGAGGTGCTTATTCAAAGCCTAATCTCTTTGCTTAATCAATCTTCACTTTTGATTAATTATGTCATCAATCATATCACACACAGAGATCGAGATACAATTAAGCACCCAATAACACCTTAGAAATAATACGAACAAGTAATTAAATACCAGCTTCTCAATAGATTTATGTTAACAAGTATCAAAATTCCCAATCTTTTCTGCATGAAAAGTGAGATCACTAACCAATCGTGCATGCCTTGTGTCCATTAATAATATTAAATCAAAATCATATCTCTTAATTCATGATTAGAAGTAAATCTATAAATCTACTTTCAGTTTTCTAAATGGAAAGCAAAGCAAGTTCTTGTTTTAACAAATGAAAACATGTTTTCCGAAGCACGCGCAGCAATGTGTTGTGTTCTAACTTGACTAACGGGAATTCAGTTGCCGAAATATTCTTTCAGCTTTCACTTTATAAACCCTAAATTATGTACGTCGAATCAGAGAAGGACCCTACATCAAATGATTAATTAGATTTCAAGCATGCATATGCATGCATGATTCACCAAGATAGAGATTGCTTAATCATTCAAAGATAAGAATGTTTTTGGTCTAAAAGTGTCCACGAATCCCCCTCTTTTCCTACTTTTTAAAGTTATCTCCTTTTTTGTGGCGTTCATTGAAAATTTTTGCACCAGCTAAAATACAAGATGGGTATTGCAAACAGAAGTTGAATTTTCCGGTATAAAATTCAAAATTTAAATGTTTAATATCAATTTCCTTTGCATTTCATGTAATGAAAATTTTATAATACTTAAATAGTGTAGCAAATTATTAACGGTGCATCGTTGAGCCTAATAATTTTTTTGGACGAAAATATAATACAGGACTATCATTTTTGTCATTACAATTCTCAAATTTTTTATTGCTGATTTTGAATTTCTTCTTACATTTTACATTTTACAGTATTTTTTACTCAAACTCTTAGCATTGCTTTTATTTTAAATCCAATTTCAGTCTCGAAATAAAATTAATAATAATAATTGAGATAATTCAGAATAATCTTTTTTTCTCTCTCAATTTTTTAAACAGTTAAAAATTTTATTTTGATTAAAAAGACATTCATAAGTGTTATATACAATTTTTATCCCTATATTAAAATATTTTGAAAATATAATACTAATTTTAAGAAATAGAATATAAGATTAATAAGAAGAGAAAGTCGATGCACAATTATTTGATCGTCAACAAAAGTATGTAAAATTTTCTGAAAGATATTATTGTTGACCAATTTTATTTGATAATTAAGTCTTAAGTCCCAGCCCAAAAGTTTGATTAGATTGATTGAAGTAATCGGTGAATCATGCTGATAGAAAGAAATAAGACGGACTTCGAGTGTAGTGTTTACTGACCCACAATAGAACTTCACTTCCCTTTTGTCATCCGTTTTGAGGTGACATCGACATTATCTCCATTTTGTCAATTTTGGCATGACACGTACATTGATTTTCAATTATTGATCTTACCAAATTGGCAAATGCATTGCACAAATAATTCTAACTACATGCAAGTTATTCCTAAATAAAAATAGGATTAGAATTTTTTATTTTTAATCAAATTTGATTTATTAAAAAATTTAGTAAAAATTAAAATTATATTTTTTATTATATTTTTTATTTATATATCATTAGTTTCTTAAAAATTAAAAATATAAAATACCATGAGAGGATTATTATTCCTAAAAATAATACTACAAACATTAATATTTTTGTTGGAGTCATCTAAAAATTTATGATTATACTTATATATGCTACATTCATCTATATTAAAGAGGAAAATTTTGTTGAAAATTTAGATTTATATATATCAAGATGTATATGTATTTTATATTTATAAAAAGAGTCGATAAAAAATTTAGAATTGTATGTGTGTATATATTATTTATAGATTCATTCTGACACTAAAATATTACTTTCAAATATCCATCATGAAAAAATTTAGCAAAACTTTAAATTCAAATTAATATTAATATGTTACTTTTTCATGTTCATTAAGAAAAAATCTATCAAATACTTAAATCTTATATAACTTATTAGTCGGCTAAGGTTTGTTTCTTATATGAAACTGGATTGTAATGCAGTAAATTTGTATGGAAAATAGTTGAGTTTTATTGATCACAAATTTTGTTGAGATATTCTTCACATATGTTGTTAAGATATAAATGTAGGTCACTGGTTGATTCAAACAATATGTATCTTAACAAATAGATATTGTTAAAAATACATATTAAACAAAAGTTTATCATAAAAGTCAGACCCATAAACTCACGTGCTACATCAAATCCGATTGAGAGAAAAGAATGAGTACTCTTTCTTACAAAAGGGGTCGATCTCATCATTATGAATTTGGAAGATTTATTCATAAATCTTACAAATTCAACCCCACCAACATTAATTCATTTGAATTTCTAGCTAGCCAAGTAATTTGACTTTGAAATTGTTCGTGTACTGTCTTGATCAGTAAATATGAAGTTGTTAGAATTTCACATCCTTTTTGTTTATTTATTAATTTATTTCCCATCCTCAGACTAGAGAATTGGACCCCCAATTCTCAAAATCTTCATCTTCCTGATTTGACACTCATGGCTTTCTGAACTGTATTTCGGAAGAGGATACACCGACGGTCTAATGTAGTACTTTTTTTTTTTTTTAATGCATTCATGCATGTTTCTACATACTTTTTGTTGAAATTATGATTACATGATTATATTAAGGTTATTTTTTATAATGGAAAGAATGGAGTGGAAAAGGAATGAAAATTTTCTTTAAATCGTACAAAAGAGAAGGATGACTTTTAAGAATTTTTATTCCATCAACTCAAAAAATAATAATTTCTTCTTATTTAAAATATTAACTTTTAGATTTATATTTAAGTTATATATTTTATTAAAAAATTATTTTAAATAATATAACATAATTATTTATTTATTAACTATTAAATAATATAACATAATTATTTATTTATTAACTAACTATTTTTTAATAAATTATCATATGATTTTAATTATATTTGAAAAAAATTTAATATAATATAATTTTAAATCTATTTATCCTTCTTGTTTAAATAAAAATTCAATTTCATTAACTCAAACAAGTAAATCTAAATTTATTTAGCTGAATTTATCATATGAATAAAAATAATTTATTTAATTTATAATATTTCAAAATTTTAAATATCAAAACTTGAGATACCATATTATATTCAACTTAACCTAAAATTAAAAATTAAAAATAATAATACGTTTTAACAATTGTTTTTACAAATTAAGTGAAATTTTTTAACTGCCACAAACATATTCTAAAACTAATTAAAAATATTTTGATTTTTGCAAAGCTTAATAACTTTATTAAAAGTCTTTGCATTTGTCAATATATTAGAATATACACAAAATTATCGTCTATTTTCTCTAAAAAAAAAAGAAACCAAACTTTAATTCTCATCAAGTGTTTAAAACGAGTAGAAAGGTGGCAGAAAGAATCTCACGCCAAATTGACAAAACATGTCAAATTTGGACGCCATTCTCATTAGCTTTAACTAAAGAAAGTTGACGAGGGTATATAATTCACGGCATCAGTGCTTGGATCAAAACTTTCAAACTTACCAACTGCATCAATTGTCATAACATAACCGTTTTCATCTGTGGAACGAAATGACAAGTGACTTTCCGATCTTATTATCAGAAATAATCTGCTACCGGCGGTGTGAATTGCATGCATTTTCATGGCAGAATCTGTCGATAATGGCGTTTAGTCTTAAAGGAGAGGGCCGTGAATGTACGACTCGTCATTTTTTTTTTTATTATTGGTAATTACATTGATGTACACATTATCTCTTCTAATCCTAGTGTGAATGGAACGTGGAACCCGATCTCTTAGCATTTTATCAGTGGAATTAATTAATACTTACCATGCATTAATGACGAATAAAATTATGTTTATATTGGTTAATAAGTTATCATCTAATGCCGACATTTGTATACCATTTTATGGACTAAAATATTGTACTAAGCGAAGTTTAATAAGAAAATATTCTCTGGTTTTGATTTTCTCAGAATGAATACATCTTTAATTTTGCACCACAATCATCAATGCAGTTATTGAAAAATTTATTAGTTCTTGTTTTATTTTTAAATATGTAACTCTTTTTTAGCTTCTTGAAATTTGAAGAATATCATATGCCTTTTTTTATTGTTATTTTTGCTAAAATGTGGTAAATAAATTATTGGATAAAAATAAAATACTATCAGTTTGTCCTAAAAAGATTTTATTGAGTAAGGATGACAAAGTCAAAGAAAGATAAATTTTTAAAAAATAAGGAAAAAAATTATATGTTCAAGTTTATGATACCCATTTACATTTAAGATTCGAAATAACTTCTTTTTATATAATGAAATATTATCAAGCAAAATAAATTGAATAAATAAAAGTATTTCAATGTAAAATTCTAATAAAAAATTAAATATATTTTTAAAATAAATATAAAAAAAATTCTTCAAACATAATTTTGAGGACTGCAATGGTCGGTTCAGTCAAAATTGAAAAAATATAGTCACAAAGTAGCATATTTTGATTTGCTCTCTTTGTCAAAGTTTCAAAACAACACATTATGCACCCTTTTGAATTTAGCTACCCATTGAATTTGAATTTAGAATTGATTGCTCGCATACTTTTGGTTAAACTTTTTGGTTTGTTTACTACATTTTTGTATAAATAATAGTAAAGAAGAAATTAATTATACTAAAACAACCTTCTTAATTCGACAAAAAGAAAAATGTAACCTATAGTGAGAACTTTAGTCTAGATATTTGATGGAGGGGGAGGGATGCCTCAAATCCAGGGGCCATTTCGGTGATGTTATGGTTTCTAAAATTCGAACATTTTGAACCACTACCAATTGTTATAATTACAAAACAATGCCAATTGAAATTCAATCACAACATTTCATTCTACTACGTTTTCTTGCCAAGCTATATATGGAAGGGAGCACATTGTAATTTCCTTATTTACATCCCATCATTTTTGGTCCTACCTATTTTCTTATTTTCTTTACCTCAAAAAACAAATCAATCTATTAATTCTATTGACCATGTGTTAACTATTTCTATGGTAAATAATAATTATGTCCGATTGTAGTTGAATTGAGAGTGATTCTCTTGTCTAGAAGACAAGGTTATAGGACAAAAACATCCCATAAATATTAGTTAATTAGATTACATCTCATTTTTCAAAAAATCATTTATAAAAAAAATTAAAAAAATTTAGATCAAAACAATTTGTTTCATATATATATATATATATTATATTTGGGAATTGTTTAGTACGGACACATTTCATATATTTTACAAAAATTCAAGCATATTTAATTTCTCACGTGGAATGTTTGCTCGGCTTGTTGTGACCAAATCAAAATGTTACACATGAGAATCAAAGAATGGCCAGTATTGAACTTTTGTACAAAATAAAATTAATATAATTATATAATATTAAGACATTAATTTATATAAATAAAATATTAATTTGCAAGATTATATTGTATAAATAAATATTTTATATGTAATAATTAGAGGTGGTAATTTTTGATATGAACCCAACACAAATTAGTAAGTTTGTGTTGACATTATTAAATAAATAACACGTCTAAATTGACACAATATAATTATGTTAAATTATAATTTTGAATTTTTGATGTATGGATTTATTTATAACATTATTAATTATTTAAATAATTATAATATATTAATTTATTAATAATAAATTATTTTTTATTTTTTTTAAAAAATTAATTTTATTGTTTACACTTTAAAAGATATTTAATATATTTATAATAAAAGTAATTCGTATTTAAGTATATAGTATTATAAATATTATCAAAATATATCAAAATAAATATATATATATATATATATATTAAATATATGGTATAATCACAATTATTCAATTGCTTAATAATTGTGTCAAGTTAAAATTTTTAATTATTTATACAATTATAAATAAATTGAATTTATATTAATCTCTATTAACAAGATCAACATGCAATATACTATAAATATGATATGATAATTTAAATTATCATCTTTATTCTTAGTCATTACAATAAAAGATTAAATTAATAATGATTAAAAGGGGAATAGCAAATACAAGTATAGGCCGGCCGAGACATCGATGAAACCCTAGAATTTAAAGCGTTCTCTTACTTTAACACTCTTCCTTCCTTTATGCGAAAAAAAACCTGAAGCATTAATGGTGTTGTTTTGTGATGTTGACCAAACACAACTTAAGGCGGAGCAGGTTCCAAACATGTTAGTGAAAGGAAAATAAAATCCACGATCACTGTCTGTAGAGTGACCAGCCAATTAACCACAGCCACCAGACACCAGTACTCCATGACGGTGAGCGACGGTGGCGTCTGGTGCGTGGACCCGATCGAGGAATTATTTGGCCGCCGTTGGAGGTGAAGGGTGCGCTTATGGGGAACATTATAACAACATTGTCGCATGAACGAGAACCCCGATGTTTCACGATGCCTTCTGTTGTATCCCACTTTCTTAAATAGTTTTTAATTTTATAATAACTTTTAAAAAATTATGAAATGAATTTATGTTAAATAAATAAATGTTTATTTATTTCAAATAGGCTTTATATAAGGTTCCAACATTGGCATTTAGGGAATTTCCAAAGTATAATATATTGTATATTCTACAATATTTTGAATTAATACGTGTACGATCGTACAATAAATAATTATTTTTTAAAAAATAATTATGTAATAATATATTTTTTACTATATTAATATTTTCAAAATATGTGTTACAGTCATATAAAAAAAGAAATAAATAACTTTGATTCATATTTGATGTCGAAGTAACTTTATCCTTTTGCATACTACAATCTTATTTTCACATAATTGTCATTGATCTTGGTTATAATTATGCATGCACACTTTCTTTTCTTTTAAAAAAATCTTAAACAAATTGAGACTATTTAAATTTAATTTTTTTAAATAGTTATATATATATATATATATATTTGATTCATGCTATTATAAGATTGATATATATATATATATATTTTTAATAAACTCTTAAGTCAATATTTTAATATTTTTTCAAAAAAAGAAAGAAAAAGAAAAAGCATTAAATGAATCAAGACTATTTGAATTTTTTAAAGTTATCAGTTATATATTTTTCTCAAATAAATTTCAAAGTATATGTCATTTTTTTTAGTATAGTTATTCGATTCATACTATTATTATAAGATTAATCTAATTTTTGAATGGATTCTTATTTTAACATATCAATAGTTAATTTTTTTTAAAAAAATATAAATATATCAAAACTATTCAAATTTGTTATACATTTTTCTCAAATTATATTTAGTAATACACATCACTCTTTTATAATGTAGATATTCGATTCATATTATTACTTATTAATTTATTTTTAATAGATTCTTGATTCAACATATCAATATTTATTTTCTTAAAAAAAATCTTAGACAAATAGAACATAATAAAAGATGATATCCATATACTCATACAATAAAACAATATTACATACAAATTTTTTTTTTTTAAAAAAAAAAATCTTTCGTTCTTTATGACTAATTGATGATTTTAAAATAAATAAAATAATTATGTCAAAAAGACATGATAAAAAAAAAAATTTGGATGCTTGATAGCTAAGAAGACTAACTCCTCATCCACCACCAAATTATAAATAATAAATTAAAATTTAATTTTGCCTCGTCATCATGTGCCAGGCTCAACCTACCTCCCAACCGGGTACGTTGCGAACGTATGTATCTGACTACAATTCTTCACATATATATTCTTCTGTAGTTCTTTTTTCGTATAAGTAATTCCAATTTGTTTTTATAATTTTATTTTTTTAGCACACACGCGCCCCGTATTATTTATTTCTTTATTTACAACTTTGCAAACACAACAGCTCTCAGTGCGATTGTCACACCCTTGTATTTTACTGTCTATTCCCTAGATTTTTACTTTACTACAAATAAAAAATACAGTTTTTCTGTGTATAACAAACAGGTCCCTAACCTTTTTTTTTTAAAAAAAAACAAAGAAAATTTGTTGATATATGGGGTAATCCGTTTTTTACACTTGTCAGCTGTTTTTTTATTGTCATTTTAGCTCGGAGTTTAGGACCCATTTGTTATAAATGGAAAAACTATAAGCTTTATCTGTGAAATAGTACGAAATAAGGATCTAGATGATAAAGAAAATATAAAAAATTAAACACGGCGGAGCAGGCCATAAAAATACTAAAACCATAACATGTTATTGATCAGTAAGCACAGAGCAAGGGCAAAGCAACTCGCCCTCTGTCTCGTCCCTTCTTCATATTCTTAGTCATCGTTGTCGTCGTTTTTGTCATCAACTTCATTCATTCACCCCCAGGTGTCCCGTACGACCATTTTATCTTTTCCTTTTCTGCTTTTGGTTGTCTCTGAAAAATTGCGGCGGGATCGTCTGATATTCCGTATGTGTTGCAGCTTATTTTTGTTTTTGATTACCTCCAGCAAATACGCAGCCTGTCTTTTTCTATCCTATGGGACCTGTTTTTTCAGCACCACCTACTACTAGCTACCAACATTACTCCTTCTTTTTTCCGCCTCTTCTTCATATTAACCGCCGTCATCCACGGTGGCGAACCATGGCCTCCATCACCATCGGCGCCGCAGATACAAAGAGAGTTAAGATTGTTGTCATCATGGGCGCCACCGGTACCGGAAAGAGTCGCCTTTCTATCGATCTCGCCACCCGTCTTTTCCCTTGTGAAATAATCAACTCTGATAAAATGCAAGTCTATAAAGGGCTTGACATCACCACAAATAAGATTACTTTGCGCGAAAGGAAGAATGTCCCTCACCACTTTCTCGGCGAGTTCGACCCAGTAGACGGTGAGTTGACTCCGTCTGAGTTCCGCCACCTCGCCGACGACACCATTTCCGATATCATTTCCCGTAAAAAGACGCCATTTTTAGTTGGTGGTTCTAACTCTTTTGTTTACTCGTTACTGGTAGAAGAATACGAACCCGAGCTGGACGTTTTCGACGGGTTCAACTCAAACTCTAACCCAGTGAGTTCAAACTTGAGGTATAACTGTTGTTTTCTGTGGGTCGACGCGTCGTTACAGGTTTTGTTTGATTATTTAGACGAAAGAGTGGATGAAATGCTCGAGTCGGGGATGGTCGAAGAGCTGGTGGACTTTTTCGACTCGGAAGAGATGAGGAAAAACTCACTGAGTCGGGGCGGGCTGCTGAAGGCAATCGGAGTACCCGAGTTCGAGCGATATTTTAAGATGTACCCGCCGGGAAAAGTCAAGGGAGGAGATTGGGATCGGGTGCGGCGAGGAGTACATGAGGAAGCGGTGAGGGAGATAAAAGAGAATACGCGTCAGCTAGCGAAGAGGCAAATAGGGAAAATCTTGAAACTGAGAGAGGGAGGATGGGACCTACGAAGACTGGACGCAACGACGGCGTTTAAGCTGATGATGAAGGGCGAAGAAGAATGGAGGCGTGTTTGGGAGAAGCAGGTTTTGGAGCCCAGCGTGAAGATTGTGAAGCGCTTCTTGGATGAGTAGGTTTTCCAGGTTTTTCCAGCTACTCTTCTGAATTTTTATTTTAATTTTTGGTCTCCCACTTATTATTATTATAGATGTCAACCAATTTTGTGCCCTTATTAGTCGAATTTATGTAAAATCCCCCCACCCAGAAATATAGACACACACACACACACACACACACAAGAGCAAGAAAATTTTGGAAATCAAAAGCTATTAGTGAATTTGACCATACTTTGTTCACTCTTGATGGGTTTTGTTTTTTTTTTTTTTTTTGGGGGGGTTCCAATAGTAAATAAAATAAATAAAGTTGGTTGAATTTTGATTGATCTGTGTATGGAAATGCAACAAAATGTATGAGAAAACGGAGGAGTTTTTGTGCTCACAATTAGGGTGTGTTCTGAGGTGAGTGGGCAAAGGAAAAGGGGAACCTTTAATTACTTCACAATGTAAAAAACTGGCCTTTTTCTTTCTTTCTTTCTTTCTTATTGTCATATAATTTTATTTTTTTTTATTTTATCTCTTTTTCTTAAAATCTACATTTGCTTGATTCAATTTTTTTTATTCCCCTCATTTGGGATTTCAACAATTTTAAAATTATATATTTTATATTTCCTGTTTATTCTGTCGAAATCACGAACTGTGTCAAATTCTGGTTGTGAAAAGTCTACTTTACAATAGAAATAAGAATAGAATTTAAGAGGGGGATCGAAGAATCTTTGTCTGGATTTCAATTTCATCCTCAAATGTAGATTACTTATATATATTATCATTAATTACATAAGCCCATCATGTTTCCTGATCTTTGAATCGTTCTTGTTCACTTGAATTCAAATAAATTAATTGAATTTCTTGCCCAAATCTCAAACACTGCAATACTTAGATTTTGCAGCTTCTTGATTCCTTGAAATAAGATATATAAATAAATAAAACCCATTTTCAAAAGCATTAATTTATTCCCATGTGAAATTATTCTTCTAATTTGATTTGTCAAATGAGAAATATTCAACCCCCCCCCATGCCTACCATCATGTCATTTTCTATTTTCACTTGTTTAAATTCTAGGAATTTCGTTCAAATTAATTGAATTTCTTTCCATTTTCCATTTCTGTGTTCTTGTTTTCTTTTGGCTTTCAACGTGGTCCAAATTTCTGATTTTTGAAAGGGGTGGGTTTGTTTTCAGATTGTAGGAAAATGACATGGTTGGTTCCTTCTTTCTCTTTCTTATCATGAAATTGCCATTCCTCTCTCTTGTCTGCATCATCATTAATTGCAGGCATTAGATTTCTTGAGAATGACCTTCATTCAATTCAAACTCTCTCTTCTTTAAATATGATGTAATCCCATGAATTCGTTTATTTATTTTTCCCAAGATTTAAGTTCAATTATACATCCTACAGCTTGTACAAGTAATAGTCCGCAGACAGCACTGAAAGCAAGAGTTTCCCGAATTGAAGGCTTGCACGTAGGAGGCAAGTACTCAATTATAAATACATTGTTAGTGTTAATTAATTCCTCATTAATTACCATCTGCTTAGAATCGTTCTTTGGATTTTAATTGAATCCACGCAACTCCATCAACAATTAATCCAGTTTATTCAATGCCCAATCTTCCAAATTAATATAATTATTATGACTTTAGTCAATGTCCATTTGTTTTTCCTATGACATGGATGACAATGACCCAAGTATATTTGTAATTGCTTTGCAAATAATTTCATTCTACAATTACTGTGATCAACAGTATCACAATTGCAAGTGAGCATACTCTAATTACGTTTAAGAAGTGCAACATGTATTAAGTATCAATAAAAAATATATTTATTTACAAATTCCATATTTATGCAATCATAACAGTTAAAAGTATTTGATAACAATATATTAATATTACTTTATAAAAAAATTTGAAAAATCCCCTCCACCCCCCCCCCCCCCCACCCGCCCGAACCCTGGTATTAATGGTGGTATTAATTGAGTTATACACTGTCTGATTAGAGATCTTTTGAACAATATTAAAACAGTGGGAGGAAGGGAACTTAAAGGATGGAAATTATGGGCAAATTTTTGGCCAGGTCGAAGACTGTCACAATGCTAACTGCAGTTCGTAAAGATCATTCTGTGTCTTCTGAAAAAATTATAGGAACAATTCAGGGGATGAGCCGGAATTGGTATAAGCTCCAAATATTTTTCTGGGAATTCATAATTTTACAATTTCACGTATATTGTTGGTTCTTTCTGGAAACAAAAACAAAGGTATAATATTGGTCGTGTCGTGGGGACCAAATTGCTTCAACTGCAAAGCCAATAATACATCATCAATGAAGGTTTCCATCATATTCACACCCATATACATATAACAATGTTTGGCTTTTCTTTAATTTTAATTTGGTTTCTGGTTTCCATTTCTTGGTTGAATGATGACCACTTTCTTCAAGAAGGAGAAGTTAAGGGTGAAATAATTATTACTAGGTTCCCATTATTTGGGAATTGTTAATATATATAAAATATTTAACATATTTATATCTCCTAACATAATATTTAAAATACATAACTGATAATTTAAACTTTAAAATAATCTATTAAAAAATTTAAAATATAAAATATAAAAATTAAAATAATTAATGTAATACTTAAAATATACAATAAAAAAATTTAACATACAAACTAAAAATTTAAAATACTTAATGTAAGAATTAAAAATTTTAAATGTAAAATATACAAGATATATTGTAAATAAACTCAACCATTACTTAAAAGAACTCATTTTCTTAGAAAGCATTTCAACACTATGATCACCGATTGACTAATTGAGAAATAGATTTAACTTTTCAAATATAGCATGGTAGATATTAATCCTAATCACCGCATTAACATGAGGAGAAGTGCTCATTATAATTACTAATTAGGTTAAAGTTGATTATACATAAAGTTCTCTTTAAGCCTACCTATTTAACTTATAAATATAATTGTCGCATGCTGCTTTCTCTTAACTATCATGACATATTTTCATTGTAAATGCCTAATTTATCAATACCTACTGGAAACAATGGTTGGTCACATGAATCAGTAAATGGGCTAGAAAAATGGAATGATACAATTAGAAACAATGGTTTTGTTTTGATTATTAGTTAATCTACAAGTTGATCGATAAGCTGAGAATAATAATGCAATATTACATAGAGTGCTCAAATTGCTTGGAGCATGCGTACATGTGTCCGGGAAAGCACGGAAAATTTTAAGAAAAATAATGGTATTCTTGGGACCGTGGAAGATAGAAATATGCATGTACGGAAAGTTGTCTTGTAATTAAATTAGAATTAAGCATTTAATTATATATATGATTACCCACGCTCTTGTGTATGCACAGACATTGACAAAACCAACTCAAGAGCACGATTGAAAAATAAAATACACTGAGCTATTACGCTTACTTGAACCATTCATACAAGTGCGAAGCTTTCTCATCTCTCTTTCAATACACTGTGAATCTCTTGATCAGTTTTGTCTTCATTTGTTTTAATCTTCAGTTAATCATGTATTAATTATTAATATTAATACGTGATGGTGTGGTAACATAATGGTTAGCTTTTCTTTATTAATGAAAAATAAAAATGTATGGAAGATAAGAGATAGGAACGATTTTGCATCGGGTACAACATGTGAAGGCAATCCATGCTTGGATGTGGACATGCCGGTTTTAGTGAAGCTCTTCTGCCTTTAGAATGTTTGCCTCAAGAATTAATTAATTGCTATGGAAAATATAAATTAATTAAAAAATAAACAAGTAATAAATCAATGACAGAAAGGGAACGATGGAGAGTGGGTTTATGGGAGATCCAAGGAGGGGAGCCGGCAAAGACTATTAAGACAAAATCATCGAGAAAAGAGTTGTCTCGGTTCTTCGAATCATTATACACAACACATACCCAACTTACACAAACAAGAAGTAATATCATATCATTACAATTATACACATGGATATATATCATTGTGAAATTTGTAATAGAATAATCAAAATAGGGTTAGAAGTACAATAATAGAGATGGACATGGACAAGTAGTTTACAGAATCCCAGAAGAGAGAAGGGAATTCAGTTTCTGGTCTCTCTGCGGCATGAAATGTTAGGAGTGAGAGGCAGTGAAGCATGCGCGTGCGGTTGCTTAATTACTTGCTTTACGCATGATCCTATATAACAGAGCCTCGCACCACAACCCTAGAAAACTATTTTATATTATGTCTGGTGAGTGAGTTCGTGTTTCCAAGTTTTATAGACTGCTGCGATAGAATTAATGTTGGCAGTATTTACAAAGACACAAGAATGTGGGTCTGAGGTTTTGCATGC
Organism: Swietenia macrophylla; assembly: GCA_032401905.1. Taxonomy (NCBI): domain Eukaryota; kingdom Viridiplantae; phylum Streptophyta; class Magnoliopsida; order Sapindales; family Meliaceae; genus Swietenia; species Swietenia macrophylla. The sequence continues at coordinate 8,385,221 of CP135584.1, read as the reverse complement.
TCGTTTTGTTTTATTAATTAATTCCAGCCTATATAATTAGTTTGCCTTTGCCTGTGGCTGATAGACCTCATCTTCTTTGACTCTATTTGACCTGACAGTAAGGTATTATATAGTTTTATCCTCAATGATCTAAGTTTCCTTGGAAATGGTGTTTTGTTTGGGTATATGTCTGTCTACATCATTAGCTTAATTAATCTATCTTTGGTTTTTGTACGAATTAATTTCACAACCCATTTCCTAACTCTTGCTTTTTGGTTGGCAGCCCAATTTCCCAATTTAGTGCGAGCAATCAATGCGACATGTATCTTCTCAATTCGGTCCTTTTTGTTTTCACTTTTCGTACAAATTAAGTCATTGATGATTTGTAAAATTTGAAGCGACATTAAGCTCTTTATTTACAACTTAAATTATAATTACAATAAGATAACATATATTTTACTCTGTAGATCACTCCTCACATGGTCACAAGTTTCCGACCACCAAAATTCATCGGCTATTTTTTATTATGGGCTTCAGTTTCAGCTTCTTGTTTCTTAAGGCCTGCGAATTGGCATTTCAAATAAGAGACTGATGGGTGTTGGCCCATGACTCGTATCCACTAAGTCAATCATACTCGTATTTTGAGAAATAGACTGCAACCTTTGATAAAAATGCAGGACAAGACTCCACGAAATGCACGTGGGGGGAAGAATTTTGTGTCCAGATATTCCATTCCAATCGTGGCACGGCATGGCATGCTTAATTTAGATTAGGTTCTCCATAGATCATTGACTTGATGGACAATGCAAGAAATGAAACTATTATGTTTTTATTTGCTGAAATATAAAAATATAGGGACCTAAATGTTACGGCCCATTCATATTGAATTACTTCGGACAATTAATATTAAACTATAATAATCAAAATTTTTGGATTAAATAAGGATGCTACAGCCTTTTCTCCTGAACTAATTTATCATCACTCAAGTTTCTTTAGGAAAACAGCCATGGGAAGGTCAATCTATGAAAGCCATCCAAACAGGAAAGTATTTGGCAATTCACGAAGTTTGACCAGACAAGCTGCCTGCTTGATGCTGGCTTTAATTAGTCAATTAATTGATTATAAAATTGGAGTTTTGAGAAACGATTGTTCAAATTGGCGATAAATGCATGTATAAATAATTTAACCAAAGAATATGCGGTGGAATGGGATGGATAATAGTCCTTTTCACAAATGGTTAAGCAAAGAAGAGAGAAGTCAATTCACGAAATATTGTTCAATTTTGCCTGGTATTAATTGTGTAGCATACACTGATTTTCTGGTGTAGGTTTTAAATTATAATGTTAATATTTTTAAAATAATTCTATTAAAAATTATTACAATTCTTTTTAATAAAACAATCTTGTTACGTTAGTCATAATGAAACTATTAATTATAGAATAAAGAAAAATATAAATTAATAATAAATTAAAAAATTAAAATTTTTTCTTATTTTGTTTATTTATTTATCATTTTTTTTTTTTGTAAAAAAATTCTCACCAATCCCTATCTTTTACTCTCTTTTAATTAATATAAACGTAATGAAACTGTTCTCCTACCCAAGACTCTCACAAAACCCTTGTTTAATTTTCTCACGCTGCTTTTCAATTCCAAACTCATGTTATTTGATATTTTTATTTCGTTCAATCATCTATCATTGTAGCATGCATGTAATAGGAATTTCCAGGTTTAAAAGGAAGAACTTGGGTGGTTGATGCACCCAAGAAAAGAACTCCACCAACTAGTAGTAGTTTATAATAAAAACATGGTTCACATCTATGTATTGTATATTAATTATATATTAACTAATATAGTGAATTAAATTTAAGATGAAGATGATAGATGTACCTATGGCGGCAGCGTTGGATTTGCTTAATTATTATTTTATCTATAAATTAACTTTCTTTCATTTGTTGGACAACACCACCTTTGTTTCAACTATTCAAAACAGTGGGCTAACACACACACACACACACACACACACACACGCATTGTTCATTGCTATGATGAGCTTGGGAAGAAGTTCGGATGACTTTCAGTGAACGTTTATTTTCATTTGGCCCCCTAAAGTTTGGTGTTGTGAAATTTCCTAGTTAACCACATCATCTTTCTTCATCTTTTATGTCGTGGTCGTGGTCGTGGTCGTGGCCGTGGTGGTCATCCAATACTTTTCAGGATTCAAGTTTCAAGCCCGGAAGACATCACTATATTGAATTTTATGTAAAGGGAGATGTGAGAAAAATTTTAGCCTCTTGTAGAATTGAATGCATGAGAGGGAATTATTAGTTTCAAAAATATACAAATTTGTACTATTTGGAAACTCAGCTACATTGAATTTCGGACGCCACAAACTCTGCAGCCAAGCTCATCAATTCCAGTCAATTTCATACATCTCGGTATTAGTTAATGCATAGTTTCAATAGGACAAGAAACCAACTTCATTGGATTCTCTTCACCAGGGAGGGGAATAACACTTCAACTTAATGCAAACAGACTTGTTATTATTAACACCCTATACACAAGTTGCCCAACTTGTTTCACGACCTTGTCAAATTGTTTAGTAAAATGTAAAAAGAAAACTTATCTATAATCTCTGTATATGTGTGTTTTAATTCATATTTTCACAAATAAAAATATAATTTATCTAGTTATGACAAATAGATCCCTAGTTCTTATTCAAATATAATTTAAAAAATTTCTGACATAATAGTCAGGCTTAAGCTTAGATGCAACAACTATGATGTTCTCCAAAACTTTGCATCCAAATTGGTCTACTTTTACTCTTTATTTTTTATAAAGGCAGAAGTTCACCCAAAATTATGAAGAAAATCAAACTCATGCAAAGTACCCATTTGAAAATGAATACTATTCCTAAATCTTAATTATCACATTATTTGAAATAAATTTCAAGTATGAATTACTGTATTCTCGCACTGTAATAATCAAAATTTAATATTATATATATACAAAAGTAATATATTAAAGGTACAAATTTTTAAATAAATTTGTTTATAAAAATTAATATGTAAAATTATATTATCACTAAATGTTTTATACAATTTATTTTCTTTTACTCTAGTAAAATTTTCAATTATTTTCATAAAATTATAGGACATATAATAATAATATAATATCATTACGTTAGTTTGTGAGAATATGTTTATATAAAAAATTGTATATATCTAACTACTATTAAAAAAATATAATCATTTTATTGTTCGGTAAAAAATAAAAAAAAATAAAAACTTATTTATCTATAATCTCTATAAATAAAGTGCCAAACTAAAGTGAATAATATTATTTGTAGATCTTAACTATCATATAATTTGAAATCAATTTCAAGTGTGAATCAGTATTCTTACATTGTGATAGTCAAAATTTAATATATAAAAATATAGAAATACAAACTTTTACATTAATTCATTCGTAAAAATTGATATATAAAATTAAATTATTATCACATATTTTATATAATTTATTTTTCTCGTAAATTTTTATTCACTTCGGTAATAATATAAGACCTATAAAAATAATATAATACTTTATATACGTGAGTTTATAATAATATTATTAAAAAAATGGTCGTTTGATTGGAGTTATGGACTTATTTGATACCAATGAACAAAAAGGGGATTCAGATGTTATTATATCTTAATATATTAAAAAAAATAAAAACAAAGTAGCCGTCAAAAGTGTCTAATGGAACAACAAATGAGAGAAATACTATAGTATTGTCAACGTCATCAACTCATTTGCTTAGTATTCCCCTCAACTTACCCTTTTGTCAACGGTCAGAATCGCTGGCTTTCTGCCTATATATCCCAAACTTTGCTTTCATTTTCTTCATTATCTTCTAACAAGAGCACAATTCTCTTGTTTAATTTCAAACTTTCTAGTTGGTTTACCACCAGCATGAGTCCTGCAAAGTTCCATGATGATCATGAACGTTCAAGGATTTCCAGAGAAATCAACGGAATTCGACCGTCTCCATTGGAGATCAGCAAAGAGTCCCGTGTCATTCACAAATTTTATTCTTCTTCCTCAAACTGCTCTTCTTCTTTGACGTCTGCCTCTGGTTTAGATCATGAGAGACAGCAGCAGAGACAGCCGGTTATCATATATGCGCATTCGCCAAAGGTTATTCATACGCAGGCTAGAGATTTCATGGCTTTGGTGCAAAAACTCACAGGCCGTCATGCTGCACCGTCACAAAAACAAGCCCCAGAAAAATTGACAATGAAGAAGCAGAAGGCTGTTGTTTGTCGTGATCATGACAATGATTCATCTTCTGTTCTAACAGATGAAAAACATGTCGGCGTCGGTGGCGGTGCTGGTGTTAATTTTTTATCTGTTTCTCCCGTTACAAAGCCTCCTACGACTCCATTTCTGGCTGATATTCCTCTCTTTACGCCGACTGGTACAGATTTCTTCTGGTCCCCCAGGCCTATGTACAGACTTCCTGAATCAATGTATGCTTCGCCAAATAAGGGTAATCCAATCTCGCCATCCGTTGTCGAGTTCATGAAAGGACTTCCAGAATACTGAGATGAAAGTTGGTTTCAGCTTCCTTGCAAATAATAATGGATTGTTTCTGATTTTGTTCATAGCTAGGTAGGTTGAATTTTCTGTAATTTTCTTTTTTAATTTCTTTTTTTATTCAGTTGGGTTCTTTGTGAATTTATGTTTAATTTCAGAATTAGAGAGTCAGAAATCAAAGGTTGGTTAATTATGATTTATAAAGTGATTTCTTCACTTCTTTCTTTAGACTCTTAATTGTTTCTTGAGATTGCCAAAAATCTATAACTTTGTCAATGAACAACACAATTTTCCGGTCATAATTTACGGGATAATAATAATAATAATAATAATAATAATAATCACATCACTTACCCTCCTTCTCTTCACCGGCTTTACCTTTGAAGTTTGACCTTTATCCTAGTCATACACATATACAGTAATTGACTTGAAACAGTCAAACCTTGTCTGCTCGCGCCTAATTGTTATTAAAATTTAATTTAAAAATAAGCTCAAATTTAAAACTAATTATACACAAAAAATCTTAATATCTTAATAATTTAAATTTATGTGTGATAAAAAAAATTAGTTTTGCTTACTATAAATCTATAATAACGATGTTTATAGCAAATTCTGTACCTATAAATTGACATTTATTAAGAAAAAGAAGCTAAGAATGATTTCAATTTTATTTATATACACCTAAACTTTGTTTAGAACATACATGTTTGTATGGTGATTTGAAAAAATAACCAATAGTATTTGATATACATAAATATTAATGTTGTTTAGTGAGAATTATATTTTTGTTAATATTGATTTTAGCAATTTCAACATACAACAAGTGTAGTTTTAGAGTTACAAACTCAATCTCAAATAAAATTTTAATTAATCCATACTTATCTATACTAATTAGTTCAAATAATAATAATTAATGAAGCATTTAACGCTTTGTCTTTACATAATAAGTTTAAATAAAAAGTAAGTTTTAAGAATGTTGTTCCTAACTTATTTTGAAAGTTATGTTAATGTGGGATAAGTTTAATAGTTTAAAAAGATAATTTGCTATTCTTGGCTTAATTCAAAACAATGTCTATTAGAATGATATTGCGTTAAAAAAATTAATCATTTCTCTCTTGTAAAGTTAAGAACTAACGTTTCGTTAAATCGAATCAACGTCTACTAGAATGATACTTAATTATTAAATAAAAAATAAAATATATTATTTTCTTAAATTTAAAAATTATCTCATTTATTAATTCGAATTAATATTTATTAAAACGGTACATAATTACATATCCCTATCATAAATTCCAAAACTAAAGATATTTTTGGGTTGGATAAGATGTTTTTGTTAAGCTTTTTCCATCCCGTTGGGTCACATATGCCAAGATAATCTCAAGTAAAATGCACTGTGTTTAGGGTGAGCCAGCGGTAGCACATACATGATAAATATGCACAAACAAACACGCAGCTCGCCTTGTCTTGGAAAGGAAAGAAAAGCTAAGCAAAGGAAACGAAAGGAGAGGAAGCACCCAGCGAAACATCAGAACATGTAATAGCTAGAGTTTCTGCTTTAGATCTGATAAAAGCGGTGCTATGCCTATGTCTGCGTCAGGTTTTATTGTGCTACCAGTAGATGAACAAACAAACCATATGTAAAACTTTTGTCTGAAACTCAAATTGCTTCACATATATTTCCACAGTCCAGGTTTATAAACATTAAAACCAAAAAGGATATTCACATTCACCAGCTGCTTCCATGGTGGCGATGCCAATAAAGCAAGGCATTAGGTTAACTGGGCCGTGGCCCTGAACCAACATTCTCAAAACTCACAGATTACTTCGGCCAGATGAATTTCAGACTAGAAGACTGGTTCTGTAGAACGTAGGAAAATTTTAACGGTGGGTACAATTATTTGTTGGTTTGAATCCACTGGCCTGTATGAAACTTCTAGTTCTCTTCGTGCAAACACAAAATTATCATTACCTTCCATCACCATTTTTATTTCGTTGACTTCAATTACATTTTACACACATATAAAAATAAATATATCCTCTACTAGTGTTGGCTTTGGGACTATTGGTTATGGCTTTTAAAATTTAATTAAAAATTTAAATTTTAAATTTTAAATTAATTATATATTATTATTTATTTTTTGATTTAACATTAAATTCAATAAAATCCACAACTCGTTGAAGAATATTCAAAATTTAAGACAATTTTATCTCCTATACGAATAATCCCCTCTCAAAAATGAAGGATAAATTCTCAATTCTTTTCAACAACTACTTTTTGACATTTTTGTTTGTCAAGAATAATTCTCAATTCTCAAAAATGTTTGTCTGAAACTCAAATTGCTTCACATTTCCACACTCGAAATTGTCAATAAATATTAAAATAAAAAGGATATTCACATTCACCTGCTGCTTCCATGGTCGTTATGCCAGAAAAGCTTGGCAGTAGGTTAACTAGGCTGTGGGCCTGAACCAATATCCACAGAAGTCCACAATACTTCAGCCCAATGAATTTGAGACTGGTGGAGTGGTTATGTAGTGTGTAATATGGGGAAGTTTTAATGGTGGGTATAATTATTTGTTTGTTTGAATCGAATGGCCTATGGCTATATGAAACTTCTATCTCTTTGCACAAACTCTAAATTATCAGTACCATTCACCCCCTTTTTTATTTTTTAGACTTCAATTAATATTTTACACAAATATAAAATTAAGTCTATCGCTGGTTTGAAGAATCAACTAATATATATTTTATTAATTTGACTTTAAAATTTAGCTCAAGTCTCGAATTTAAAATTAATTTGTGTACTATTATATATTTTTAGTCTAACAATTATCTAAAACTTTTAAAAATTAAGACCAATTATGTTTTTATATAAACAAATTTCTTTAAAGAATCAAGAGTAAATTATAAATTCTTTTTCACAATCGATTCTTGATTTTTCTTCTGATAGCATAATATTTGAATTGTAATAATAAAAATATAAATTTTTTTTGCCTACAATATAATTTAATCAACTACTAAACATATTATATAAATATAAGTTTTCCACAAGTTTAGGCTTTTACAACTCACAATGCTAGTTAGATCATAAAGTTTCCCTTTCAAGTCAAGATAGAATAATGTCAATTGTGGGAATGTTTTGTATGTTTGCTGTCTGCCAATCATTAGATCAAATTTAATTAATTAATTAATTAATTAATTTAATTTCCTCTTTTATAAGAGTTAACAATTAGATTAATTGCATTGTCCTCAACTTCATTAGGTCCAACAACTGTTAGTATTAATTGTTTAAGAAACAATTGCTTGTTAATTTAATTATGAGAAACCAAGCACTTATCTTTACTTCTGAGTATCTAAATTGTTGATGCTTCGAGCTTTCATATTGTACTTCGCTTAGAGATTCCTGCCAACTACCATATAAATTTGATTTCTAATCAAATTACTAAATATATGATCCCATTTTTAACTATAATTTATATTAAAATCTAAATATTTTAACATTTTATTTCTAGCCCATCTCGTTTTTATTTTTTTAACGTGTAAATAAATGAACATACGATATAATGATTTGGCCAATGATTATAAATGTAAAATTTTTCATTATTTAGAATTAAATCTATACTATACCTTAAATGCTTTATTCCTTTAATTAGTAAAAAATTTCCGAGCATAGAGTTTGAAATCCTAAATATAAATAATAAAATTATAAAAATTCAAAATTGGATTCATTGTAAGAACTTAAATTGTTAAAACGAACAATAGGGTGTTAATCAATTTGGGTTATCACAATAAATTACAAGAATTTGAATAGAGTTTGTGATTTGGTAATTTTAGGTAAGAAGTTGCAATCAAATTAAATTATTTGAGAATGATTAGAAAGACAACAAAAGTAATTTACCCAAATACTGAAAAAGCTTTGATCGATCTTTCAAAATCCAATACGTGCTAATGAATTGAAGTGCAAGTCCAATTTCTTGCCTAACATTTGAAAAGAAAATTTTGTCTGCTACTATGAATAAATTAAGAAATTTTTGAGCGTTTGAATTTGGTTAATCTTTGTGAAAAGTACATTTCTAACATGTGATATGTATGGTTTTAATCTAATCTAATGTACCATTTTCATAATATTTCAATTTTAGCTTCCAGGCACCTATTACTCTTTCATTTTCCATGCTGCCTCTACCTTCTTTTCTTCAAAAATTATTTTAATTTTTTTAAAAAATTAATATTTTTCGTTATTAAATATATATATATATATATTCAAATTTAAAATATCGCAATATTTAATTTACAACTATTTGTAAAATAAAATAATAAAATTTTTAAGTATTATAATTGTTAAGCTTATTTTCAATGTTAAGCAGAAATATAATAATGTTAAACATAATTTTGTCTTTCATATGAATTAGTAAAAAGAATATATATATTTTTTGTAAATTGTCAAAATAGTGATTCAATAAATAAATAAATTATTAGTTTCATTGTAATAAATTCTAAGTATTTGTCATAAAAAAATTACACGCATATTTTCATCACCATAATTAAATGGTATAAAAAAATTATAAAAAATTATGAATATATATAATAAAATAAATTATTTATAGATTTAATTTGAGCCCAATATTTTTTTTTATTATTTACAAATTTTTATCGGTTGAACTAATTAATATTTATATCTATCCGCGTGTTTTGATAAAATAATATCCTTATTAAATGGTAATTATCAATAAAATAATTTAAAATAAATATTAATTATAAATAAATGATAGTAAATAAAATTTTAATTTAAATTTATCATTATATTTTTAAAATAAAAAAAAATAATGCTTACAAACTGGAAATCAAATATGATCTTGAAACAATACTTGGTACGTAACTTCCTTGGTTTACTTCAAAGATTGACAATTATTTACGTGTCCTAATATTAATTACGCAACACAATAAATTAAATGAAGAACACAAACGAAATAAATAAAATTAAAAACATAAATTAATTATTACGAGAAAATAATAATAATAATAATTAAAAAATTATTTACAAATTGTGTCGTGGAAACAATCCTCTGTTACAATATCAGCATCCGCATCCCACCAGCTGTCCACGTCAGACTCTGTCGGATCATCCAGCGGCGAGTTTACCTTCCTCATATCACCCACCGTTAACGCGTTACCGACGTTGTCTCTCAGGTAAAGTTTCTCTATTCCGCCGACTTTCACCCCGACGGTGTTCCCTTGTTTCGGCCTCCATTCGGCGAGAATCGTTGGTAGTTTCGAGCTGATACGAGTGTCCCAGCCACTCAGCGCGACGCGGCCGCTGTCGTTCATGGCGGCGGAGAATATCACCGCGGGTGATGATGATGGTGTTGAAACAAACGCGGGAATCTCGTCTTTCCGGCCAAAAATGGAGGCTATTTTTCGGATTTCTCGGTCATGATTCATGTCGTAGATTGAAAGCTCGTTGTCGGAGATATCTTCTACGTTTAAGCCTAATCCTAATCCTAGATTGTCCCACAGCTTGACGACGCTTTTGCCACTGGTCAACTCGGACCAAGAAAACAAATCCCCGATGCCTCTCCCGCTACGACGTCGTCTCAGACCCAAATTGCCTTTTTGCCATTGTTCATCGATGCACGCATGACCAGAACCTCTCACCCGAAAATCTTCATCAACTTGTCGATGAGAATAAAACGACGTCGTTGCAGGCTCATCTTCTACTTCTTCATCTTCTCGTTCTTCTTTATCGTCATCATCTGAAAATGAACCAGACGATTCTGTTTCGCTCTCGTAATCGTCGTCGCCAAGAACAGCATGCTGTTGTGGAGCTAGAGAATGGTATTTCTGTAATCTAATAATCAAAAGCTTGACCCTATTGATTATGGTAGTGAAAGAAGCTATCAGGGCAAGTATTAAAGCGCCCCACTTCCATAAATTATAAGCTTGGTAAGCTTTTCCAATCCCAGAAACAGAAATTTGAGTGAGAAGAGAAGGGTTATGTAACGGGTTTATATTGGCTTCGAAACCGATTATTCTATTGACTATTGGAATCTCCATGGAAAGGAAGAACAGAACGGAAAAGAAAAAGAAAAGGATTTGAATGAAATTGAAAGGGAGAGAATTTGGTGGAGTTGCACAGGAGAAGTTTGTAACGGCGAATGAGTTGGATTTATAAAGCCAGCAGAGGTGAGGTTAAATGAAGATAATAAAATAATATTTATTGTCACGATAGGTGATGTGGCAGATAGATATTGATTCTATGGTAGAGATTTGAGCCACGTCGGAAACGTTCGCGGGCCTTTTTGGACTTTACGGCAAGAGATGGGGACGGCTGAGTCAGGACATGCTCAGGCGGTGTATTATTTTGATATAATAACATTTGAATCCCCTAAATATTTATATTTTAATAAATAAGCACAGACTTTATCTATTTGTATATAATAGGCCTACAATTCCTATTAAAGTAAATGAAATACCCTTCAGCTTTCTTTTAGTTTTAAGTTGTGCTCTAACTTTGAAATTATGACTGTCCTAGGATGAAAACATTGTATATCAAATATTACTTAAAAAAAATAAATATATTTTATTAAAATTAATATTTATTAAAAAAATAACGATCATTGATCGCGATAAATATTGTTATAATTGTTAGTTTTTTGAAATAAAATTTTTTATTTTATTTAAATAAATATTAAATATTTAATAATTTTTTTTTCAAATATAAAGATTTTGAACCATATTTATTAAATATAAATGATTTTATTAATTAATATTGCGGTCATCTAATTTTTAATTTCATATAATTCTTAATAAAAAAAGATAAATTTTATTTTATAATTTTCTAATAAACAAACAAAATAAATAAACAATTTGGTAACAGGAATTCAAA